>OU015760.1:93229548-93297034 GCA_907169655.1 Acomys percivali
ACACACACACACACACACACACACACACACACACACACACACACACACACACAACCATCACAAACATGAAAATAACAGGAATTAACAATCATTGGTCATTAATATCATTCAACATCAATAGATTCGATTCCCCCAATAAGATGACACAGGATAACAAAATTTGATTTGAATGTGCATACAATATACAATAATATGAGAAAATGTTATGGAGGCTCTTAGTTTTGAAGCACAGCTGTTACTCTTAACATATCATAGAGTTTTAGTAAGTATAATGTTCAGGAAAATATTGGCGATATCAAACATTTACATAATTTAAAAATTCAGAGCTTTCTGTTCTTATCAGTTAAGCAATATCAACATAGAGGTGGTAAAATAAGATTTGATTCTCTCTCGTTTCAATAACTGATAACGATTTGCATGACTTATTATTAAGGTTAATAGTCAATTAAATATTGGTGAAGGATATTTATAGATATGTTACTTTGAGTATGTTTTACTACAAGCTTTCAATGAATTGTTTTATTGTACCAAATTTATAATAAAAATTATTTATTGCATGTTCACTTATTTGTGCTGTTACCAAGCTCCATGAAAAATAATTTATATTTCCTGACATTTATTTGTTGATAGCAGTTTTTATAACCCTGCATTTTGAAGCTACAATTCATTTTTATCCATGAGAATTGTGATTTAAGATTGTACAGCAGCCTTCTGAGCTTTATGTATAGTGAATCATAATACTGGCAAACTATCTCTTTGTGTAGGAGGTCAATAGCAGAATGAAAATCCACTATTATAATAATTTAGAATGAAGCCAAGTTATGAAAAGTTTAAGCAAATCTTACTTTAGTAGGGATTACATATATTCATTTTGATATTGTTCATATTTTCAGTCACTTGAAAGACAGACATTTTATATTTAGGTGACAAATTATGGTAAATTACACTAAACAAATCTTGTTCCTACTCATTTTCCTGTATCTCATATTCCTAATAAAACTGTTTGAATAAAGTAAGTTCAACTCCAATGCTTTCTTTACAGGGCGAACTGAACTTATAATTATATACTGATTTATATTCATTAAACCCTAATGTTTTCCTCATCAAATGAGGGTAAATGAAATGATGCTTAACATATACTCTTGATTAAATCTATTTTGTTTTTATTGTCACTTTATGAATAAAACTTATACATGCTTTATTATGATGAATAATGATTGAATATATATTTCAATTTCTCTGAGCACTTCCTTCTGCTGTATTATTGGATAATAATCTTTCAAAACATACCTTTAGACATTCTGTAACTTACTTCTTGAATTAAATTTTAATGTTTATTGTGAGATGTGGTTTATCCCTAGCAATGTAGCAGAAGAATTAGAAGATTCTTTGAAATGCAAAGTTAAGTCCTGGTGCAACTTTTCCTTATGAGACTACTAGTGTTAATGAAAGAATGTCTAGTTATGAATATATAAGGGACTATAATTTTCATTTCATATTTGTCCAAGACTCCTAAAACACTATGAATTAGAGTCACAATTAGATTAATGTTGTGCAACTATGAAATAGAGCCCCAGCTTGTAGCCTTCACATTTAATGCTTTCATTTTTGTCGCTTCTGGTAGAGGAATTTTAATCTAGCAACATGACTGCTCTGGCAAGAGACCACATCTAAAAATTTAGGTCTGTGTGATCTGTCTGGATATGTACACTTAGTATACGCCTTTAGTCCCTCTGACTGGGATATAGATATTGCATTAGTACCCAGATTTATTCCCACAAGATGGAATACAGATGAACCTTTAGTACACACCTTGAATCCAAAACAATGACTTCAAATTGAGAGGCAGACAAAGTGACAAATCAGAGAAATATTTGACAGAATGAGCCAAAGATAGGAGATGCATAACTCTCACAAGATCAGACAGGAAAGGCTACCTAAAAGTAGTACAGGAAGAGAGAAGGGAGTTGACTTCAGTGCTGTTCAGTGGAATGCAAATGTGTTCAGTTGAGTGTGTGCAGTTCTGTTCAGTTCCTATAGTCAGTGCAGTTCAGATTGTGGAGTTCAGTTCAGGTTTTGGAATGCAGAGTCAGTTTCTCCAAGCAGAACATTTTAGTGAGAAGCAGAAAGAAGCCAGTTTGAATTAGTTAGTTTGGAAAAGAGTTTAGGCCAGATGAGCCAGCCAGAGTTCAGAAAGAGATAAAAAGGATGAGTTTATTCAGTAGTAATTCTCGGAAGCTGAAAACATTCTAGGTCTAGGTTAACACATGGAAGCTGGAAGATTAAATGTTGCAGATACATACTTACAAAATATTATATTGTATGGAAGATAGAAGCTTTCAGGCCTAAAACTGGGAAAATATTCTGGGCTCAGCACAAATGGTGTATTCCTACTGCTTGGGGAGGGTTCTCTTCTTATTCCATTGTCTGAGGAAATATGAATAACACAGTTTTTTAATAGAAAATATATTTTTCACACAATACATTCTAATAATTGTTTCTCCTTCCCTTTTCCTCCAAGTTCCTCCTTTCCTCCCTTCTCATCTATATCTCAACTATTTCTGTGCCTAGAAAACAAAAATGCATCCAAGGAGTATTTTTAAATGAATGAACAAAGGAAGGAAAACCTAGTGTTTTCATTGAAACTTTAATGAAACCACTAGGGTAAATAGTAACAACTCAACTGTCATATATACCTAGTGTGAAAAGTAACAATCTTACTCTTGGTAAGAGAAATATAGGAGATGGGGAAATAGAAAGATCCAGAGAGTCCTAGAAACCAACAAGAAGAACATCATGATGGTGGATCAGGGCCCAGGGGCCTCTGCTCAATCTATTGCACTAACCAAGGACAATACAAGTAGTAAACATCGAACCCCTACTCTGATCTCCCCAATAGACAGGACATTCTCCACAGTTATGTGGAGATGGGGACTAACTGACATGAACTCTGGTGCCATATATGATGACCTTTCCTTCATGGGGAGGCCTGATGGCAAACAGAGAAAGAATAAGCTGGCTACCAAGATGAGACTTGATAGCTTATGACCATGTAGTGGAGGAGGAGGTCCCCCTTGCTCATGGACCTAGAGGAGAGAAAAAGGGTAAAAGCAGGAGGGAGGGAGAAACAGGAAGACACAAGTGGTGGGATAACAATTGAGTTGTAATCTGAATAAATAAAATAAAATAAAATAAAAAAGTAAAAATCAGTTTTCTCCAATAGAATTACACTGAGTATATCAACTAATCCAGGAGAAGCCTCATGTTCAGCAGGACTAGTTCACTAACATATAATGGACTCCAGGTTTCTTTTGTGTGCCTTTTTTTTTTGTTATAGTTTGGTGAGATTAAGGGGTTGTGTTTTTTATTTCATTTTCATTAGTGTAGAGTTGTTGGATGGACTGGAAAAGAGGAAGAATGTAGAAGCATTTGGGGGAGAGGAAGAATACTATCAAAGTTGATTTAAATTAAAAAATCATCTTCAGTAATAAGAAATAAAATAAAAAGCAAAAATATAAATAAAAATAATAAAATAAAGATAAGTAAGAAAACAAATTAATCAGAATATAACAAAACAATCAAACAAGGAAATGAGGCAAAAAGCATAAGAAATACATATAAATACAGAGACAAACACATTCACATATGCAGGAATACCACAAAGAAAAACTGGAAGCTGTAATATATACTCAATGGACTTGTAAGGTAGGGGACAAATCACCTTTACTTAACATTATGAATGAAAAAAACCTGCAAACATGCCATTGAGTTTGTGTTGGCCATCTAGTATTGGACACAGAAGATACACTTACAAATGGTTTGTTTCCCCAGTAAGATTCCCTTCTAGAAAATTATTTCATTTGCCAGTTCCTATCAATTGGAGATAACTTTTGTCTTGGCAATCTCTCTCTCTCTCTCTCTCTCTCTCTCTCTCTCTCTCTCTCTCTCTGTGTGTGTGTGTGTTCTTTCAGTTCTAGGATTTCATCTGATACAGACATGTGTAGGCCCTGTACATGTTGTCACAGACTCTGTGAGTATCTATGTGTGCCAACTCTGTTATGTCTACAATACTTTGATTTCTTGGTGTCTTTCATTTCCTTTGGATCTTACATTCTTTCTGTCTCCTCTATCACAGAGTTTCCTGAACCCAGGGGGAGAGATTTAATGGAAACTTACCTTTAAGACTCAGCATTTCAATTATTCACTCTGGATATTATTGTTCATGGGTCTCTGTATTTGCTTCTATCTGCAGCAGGAAGAAACTTCTCTGATAATGGCAGAGTAAGGCACTGATTTATGAATATAGCAGAATGTGTTTAGGAATCATATTATTTCTGCATTCCTTTAGCAGAACATTACTATTTTGTTTTCCCTTAGGTTCATGGGGTATCTAGTCTCAGGTTCTTAGCCATCCAGGCAGCATTGGGTAGGATATCTCTCTCACAGAGTGGGACTTAACTCAAATGGAATATCCATTGCTTACCCTCACATGTTTCATGTCACTATTGTGTCAGAGGTTTGTTTTTTTTTTTTTTCAGGCAAATCACTGTTGCAGATGGAGCAGTTTGTCACTGGGCTAGTGTTTACCTTTCATTTTTGGTAGAATACAGAGTAAATTCCAGTACCATGAAAACTAGTCCGTAGGAGTGAAAGAATTAAGTGGACACCAGATCAATCTTCTCCATGTTGAAAGAGTTGTATAAGTGTTGTGGAACCAGCGATAAGGTTGTCAATAGTCTGGAATAGAAGGATCAAACAAGGAGGAGGAAAGGAAGATGGGGTAAGGTGAGAGGCAGCTAAAATTAAGAGCTATTTTAGAAATCATATTGAAACCTAATACATTGGAAGCTTCCTATAATGCGTACATATATAAAATTGTTAGATAATGGGCAAGATAGAATCTAAGCTATACATCACTCATCATCTAATAATGACTTCACTATGGAGACAGGGTTACATATAATTGTCTCAATGAATAAAGATTTCCCTAGGAAATCACCAAACAACATTCCAGGCTACAGTTTGTGATGATTCTTTTTCTTCAATTTAATTAATGTATTCAGATTACAACTCAGTTGTTATCCCATCACTTCTATCCTCTTGTCCCTCCCTCCCTCCTGCTTTAACCCTGTTCCCCTCTCCTAGGTCTAGGACTGAAGGGGACCTCCTCCCCCACTATATGGTCATAGGCTATCAAATCTCATCTTGGTAGCCTGCTTATTCTTTCTTTGTTTGAGTGCCACCAGGCCTCCCGAGGCACCAGAGTTCATGTCAGAGTCAGTCTCCTCTCTCCACATAACTGTGGAGAATGTCCTGACCATTGGCTAGATCAGAGTAAGGGTTAAATGTTTGCTACTTGTATTGTCCTTGGTTAGTGTAATAGTGTGAGCAGACCCCCCTGTCCTGATCCACCAGACATTATCTTCTTCTAATAGATTTCTAGGACCCTCTGGGTCCTTCTATTTCCCCATCTCCTATATTTCTCTTACCTAAAGTCCCAGGGGGATGTCCTCACATCTATCCCAATCTCCTGGTAAGTGAAGAATTTCATGGGACATGCCTCTTGGGCTAGTGACCAATTATAAGTGAGTATATACCATGTGAGTCTTTCTGCTGTGCTTAACTCAGTCAGTATGATCATTTCTAGTTCCATCCATTTGTCCACAAATTTTGGGATTTCCTTGTTTTTAATAGCTGAGTAGTATTCTATAGCATGAAAGTACCACAGTTTCTTTATCCATTCTACAACTGAAGGACATTTAACCTGTTTCCAGGTTCTGGCTATTATGAATAAGGATACTATGAACATAGTTGAACATAAGTCTTTGTTGTGTGGTGGAGTATTTTCTGGGAAATTACTGAATTGCTTTGAAACATTTTATTACATAGAATTATATAGTTATTAAATAGGCTACAATGCTATTTCATCCTTTTTATTTCTCATTATAAAACTTGATTGATATCTTTTCTACTTAGCTGTATCTTTAAAAATATTGCAGTATCAGCCTTAGCAATATCTTTAACATGAACCATTTAAACAGTAAGTATATTTATAAATGATGCGAAGTCAACTGGATGCACCATGATATATTTCACAAACTTTTCCAGTGATTAGTGAGATATTTTGTTAATCTTTATATATCTAAAATTAACATCTTAAATGGAAAAACTAGTAAATTGGCAGGTTAACTTATTAAGTTTTGGTTATCAATATAATAAGCAACCAAAAATACTGACATTTGAATTTTTTGCCACTCTACCACATATAGAATATTATATTTAGTCATTCCTTTACTATAGAAAAATAAACTGAAATACAATGCTAGTCTATCAATGTTTCCAGAGCATAGAATAAGCGATTCCTAGCATATAACTTACACATACATTAAAAGTAAACATATTAATTTCTCACACTCAAATATCTATAAATTTCATAAACTAGATAGGTATGTAATGTCACCTAGTTATTACAAAGATAAAGCTTTGAATACATCATTCTTTTCAATGTACCAGCACATATTGTTCTCATTTTCTGACATAATTTATTGAATAGTTGGCACACATTCAAAAAACATTTTTACTTGAATAGAATTAAGTGAATAGAAGAAGGACTAATGTAATCAAAGCAAATATTTCCTTCTTTCATCCATGCAGTTTGAATTCACACATACTCTATTTGTAGGCTGCTAATCTAAGCATAATTTATGCCAGCCACCTAGTATAGGTGTAATTTTGATCTTAAACATGATGAACCAGAAAAAGTTCTTGATTTGAAAAGGTGTTTGTCAAACTGTGGGAACACCTGAGGTTATGAAATATCCTAAAGAGAAAATGGACAGTTAGGCTCCTTGAACCATTCTGAAAAGATTATATTTTTTCTATTGAACATTTTATAATATAATATTCCATTGCAATAAAAAGTTTCTGCCATTTAAAATTTTTAAATATTTTGTATGAGTAACTTACTACTTTTATTATAAAAAAAGGATGGAAACTGAAGCCTTCCTAAGCTAAAGCAGAGTAAACTAGAGTTTATCATTTAAGGGTAAGTGCATGAAAATTCAGAGAAAACTTATTTTTGGTTTTATTTATATTATCTCATCACAACAGAATCTTTTTCCTGAACTTTCACAATAAATATATGGAAAGAAAAAAACATGGATTTATAGGATGTTAAGATAGTTGTGAAACATGTTCTGAAAATACACTGAATATTTAAAAGCTAGCTGGGACCCACATACCAAAAAGTTTAATTCAATATTTGATGCCCTATGATAACTGAAGTCTACTGATTAAATTAAGCACGTATTTTTCCTTTTACATTGAAAATCTTCATAGATTAAAATGACAAATATTTATAAACAAAAATTAACTTCATAAAAATTACTTTTTTTCTGAGTTTTATCTTAAAATCTACCTATAATAGTATTTTGTTATTTCAAGGATAGTAACGACTGAGGAAGAAATGATTTGTCTGTGACAAATAATTTTTATTTAAAGATTACAATTCTGATCTGTAGAGCTCTGATTTGCTGTCCAACAAGGTCCCAGGCTATTATTGAGTACATAAAATGTAGCTACTCCCACTAATATACCCCCAAATTGCAAGAGATTGGTGTCTTTAACCAGGTGTAGAAAAACTGAAATATTAAATTCCCGTGGCTGAACATTTATCAATGGAATGTAGAATAGGATGATCAGCTTCTTATTCCCAAGTATTTATCTTATATCTACAGCTCATAATCACAGGAATGATGCAAGCAGAGTGCAGAAAATATTTTAGTACAACCAATTTCTTTCCTTTTGATAAATAATACTGTTTATAAATGTTGAAATCTCTGTCATTTTGTTAGTAATAAGAATGCATCATGGAAAACTCTTAAAAACTGTGATAAGACCCCATGGTGTAGCTCTCTGCAGTAGATGACTTGCAGCATGGATGCTGGAACGGAAGGACTCAAATCCATCTAGTGAGTATGCCACTGAAAGTTTGACCACTCACCAGTGAATACATAGCACAAATTGGACTTTTTTGGTTTTTGTTTTTGTTTCCTAGGGGATGAGAGGTAACAAGGGTGGGAAGAAAAATCAGGAGTGGGAAGCAAATGTGATAGGAGTGTATGATATAAAATACCCAGATAATCAATAAAAATATTATGTTTTGGTAAAAAAAAAAAGAGCCATTAAATTTAAAATAAAAGTTTAAAAACACCTGATCAGTAGTATTTTATAAGATTTTCACCAAAGATTCACTTTGTTTGTTTAGTCTTCCTCTCCTTCATCTGATTTTGCCAAGATTATTATTATGCATAAAACCAAAATAAGGAAATGTATATCCAATTTCATATCTAGTGAATATAGGGAAGAGTACAATCTCAAGAATCTTAAGAGCATTTCTGTAAACAGTGATTATAGACTTCCTCAGTTATAGCTATCTTTCTGTCTTAACCTCACATTAACAAATTACAAAAAAGGAATGAATCCCAAGTTTAGGTATAAAGAAATTTAGATATATACATTATAAAAATACTGGCCAATTATCTTACTCTACATCAATGGTGTTTTAATAATTGTGTTTTTCCTCTTTCTCCTTTCCTTTTAAAATTTCACCTATTTATATGTATAAAATGTAAAAGTATATGTAAAAATAATAACAATTTAATAAAAATTTTAAATATCATCTATGTATCTATATATTTATCTATCATCTATCTACCTTTCTCTTATCTATGTAACTCTATCTTCCCAAAGTAACCATTCTTTTTTTTTAATTTTTATTAATTTTTTCTTGTTACATCTCAATGGTTATCCCATCCTTTCTATCCTCCCATTCTCATCTCCCTCCCATTTTCCCCTTATTCCCCTCCTATATGACAGTTCCTGAGGGGGATTTCCTCCCACCTGTATATGCTCATAGGGTATCAAGTCTCTTCTCAGTGACCTGCTGTCCTTCCTCTGAGTGCCACTAGGTCTCCCCCTCCAGGGGACATGGTCAAATGTGAGGCACCAGAGTACATGAGAAAGTCAAATCCCTCTCTCCACTCAAGTGTGGAGACTGTCCTGTCCATGGGCTAGATCTGGGTAGGGGTTTAAATTTTACCGCCTGTATTGTCCTTGGCTAGTGCCTTAGTTTGAGCGGGACCCCTTGGCCAAAATCTGCCGATCATAATGTTCTACTTGTAGGTTTCTAGGACCCACTGGATCCTTCTACATTGCTATTCTTACATGGTTCTCTCATCTAGAGTCCCAATAGGATGTCCTCCCCTCTGTCCCAGTTTCCTGGTAAGGGAAGGCTTTCGTGGGACATGCCCCTTGGGCTAGTATGCAGATATAAGTGAGTATATACCATTTGAGTCTTTCTGCTTCTGGGTTAACTCACTCATTATGATCATTTCTAGCTCAATCCATTTATCCACAAATTTTGGGAATTCCATGTTTTTAATAGCTGAGTAGTGTTCCATAGTGTATATATACCACAGTTTCTTTATCCATTCATCTACTGAGGAACATTTAGGCTGTTTCCATGATCTGGCTATTATGAATAAGGTAGCTATGAACATGGTTGAGCAAATTTTCTTATTGTGTGCTGGAGCATCTTCTGGGTATATTCCAAGGAGTCGAATAGCTGGGTCTTGAGGAAGCCCTTTTCCCAGTTTTCTGAGATAGCACCAGATAGAGTTCCAAAGTGGCTGTACTAGTTTGCATTCCCACCAGCAATGAAGGAGTGTTCCTCTATCTCCACATCCTCTCCAGCATGTGGTGTCACTTGAGTTTTTGTTCTTAGCCATTCTGATGGGTGTAAGATGAATCTCAGAGTTGTTTTTATTTGGATTTCCCTGATGACTAAGGAGGTTGAGCATTTCTTTAAGTGTTTCTCAGCCATTTGATATTCTTCTGTTGAGAATTCTCTGTTTAGTTCCAAGCCCCATTTCTCTATTGGGTTATTTGGTTTGGTGGTGTTTAATATCTTGAGTTCTTTATATATTTTGGATATTAGACCTTTTTCAGATGTAGGGTTGATGAAGATCTTTTCTCAGTCTGTAGGCTGTCACTTTGTTCTCTTGACAGTGTCTCTAGCCTTACAGAAGCTTCTCAGCCTCATGAGGTCCCATTTATTAATTGTTGACATTAAGGCCTGGGCTGTTGGTGTTCTGTTCAGGATGTTGTCTTCTGTACCAATATGTTCCAGGCTCTTCCCCATTTTTCTTCTAAGTGACTTAGGTTCTCTGGTTTTATGTTGAGGTCTTTAATCCACTTGGATTTGAGTTTTGTGCAAGGTGACAAATATGGGTCCAGTTGCATTTTTTTACACATAGACATCTAGTTAGACCAGCACTACTTGTTGAAGATGCTATCCTTTTTCCATTGAATGGATTTTGCAAAGTTGATTGAAGAACAGATAAACAAGCAAAATCGTCCCATTTCCCCTACAAATAGAAGCAATCATTGATAGTCTCACAACCAAAAAACGCCCAGGGCCAGATGGTTTCAGTGCGGAGTTCTACCAGACCTTCAAGGGCGAACTAATACCAATACTCCTCAAGCTACTCCAAAAGATAGAAATGGCTGGAACATTACCAAATTCATTCTATGAGGCTGTAGTCACATTGATACCTGAACCTCACAAAGACCCAACAAAGAAAGATAATTGCAGACCAATTTCTCTTATGAACATCGATGCAAAAATACTAAATAAAATACTTGCAAAACAAATACAGGAACATATCAAAGATATCATTCATCATGACCAAGTAGATTACAACTGTTGGAGATTGGTCTGGTATATTCTTATGCTAATTGCTGACTCTCTACATCTTGTTACTGATCCTTGCTTCCCTGATTGGCTAAAAAATATACCTGGGGCAAGGGAGAAGGAAGGGGCTGAGTGAAGTTTCTTTGGGCTTTGGGCAGAGAAAACATATTGGGAGAAGAGACAGGAAAGAGAAAGAGGAATGAGGAGAATTGCCATGGGATAGACAAAGACCCATGTGGATCCAAAAAGGGATCTCTGAAATTCCTCACGGAAAAAGATAGCCAAAATGAACAACAATAGAAAGTATTTTGGGAATATGGATGGGAAGTAGAACAAATAAAAATTATTAGAAGCATATGGAATGGGAATGAGACTAGGAATTTATGGAGGATATCTTATGAGGTAATATTTGCCTTGCCTCTATGTAAAGGCTTATATTAATTTACATCAGGTATCTGTGCTTTCGTTGATTGCTAGTGGGTTAGAAAATACTGTCACAATAATAGTTAGCCTTAAAATAAATATTTATTAGGCCTCATTCCTAACATAATTACAATATTACAACATTTCCTTTCCCTTTCCTCCCTCCTAATCAACGCATATATCCCTCTATGTTCTCCTTTAAATTCATGGCCTCTTTTTTCCTCAATAGTTAATGAGCACATCTATGTATTTGTATATACGTATATAAGCCAAAGTATAAACTATTGAATTGGCATAATTTAACTTACATATATGTTTTCGTTTGGCACCCTGCTTCCATCTTTATACAGATGCCCACAGTTCTTTTTATAGAGTTAAGGGTTCTGGGCTTTTTCTCTGAATACTTTGTCATGTTTATTGGTGTCCTTGTTTCAATTCATATTTGCATGATCATGCTGGTGAGACTTCCTGGGTGTAGCTTGTGATGTTACTAGGAGAAAGTATCATAGCAAACAATGAACATTCTACTAGAGCAACTATGACATGACCATTGTAATATTTCATAATATTCTGAAGCAAATATGGCAACAAATACATGTTGGTTTTCAAGAACAGTCAATACCTAACAAAATATGTATGGTCAGCCAATTATCCAGAATTTACTAAATGTATTCTTATGAACACAATACCTTCAAGCTGAAGATCTAGATGTTTCAGGATCTTATTATTTGTCCCACTATTTATATCAAATACATAATCAACTCTGTGGTTTTTGTGGGTTGTTGGACTCCTACCACCCTGAATGGGGTTGTCTCTGACTCTTATGCCTGTTCATGGGACATTTTTTCTCTTACTGAGTTATTTTATCCAGCCTTGATATGAGGGTTTATGACTTGTCATATTCAATCTTCTTATACAGTATTCTGTTGATACCACTGTGAAACCTGCTCTTTTATGAAAGGAAGTACATGAGCAAAGGATCTATGGGAGAGGGAAGATGTGTGGAGAGAACTGGGAGAAGGCGAGATTGGGGAGGCTGTGTTCAGGATGTATTGAATAAGAGAATAATAAAGGGAAAATTATCTCCTGAAATTTAAAGGATTCACAAGGTCCCAAGGCTATATAAAACATAAAATTCATTGGAAAGAGTAAAATCCACAGACAGTAGAGTTAACTGCAAACTATGTAGCAAGCTCCAGGGATACAGCTGTCACAAGTCATTGTTATTCATGTTGAAGTTGGATGTTAGTGATTCAGTTGCCTAAACCTCAGTAAGTAATCTCCATAAATTCACCAGTTCATCAGACTTGAGTTTGGTGAAGTAATTTATTTTGTTCATTGTGGGTGCTATATCTGAGGTGCATAGGTGTTTGTATACATATTTTGTAAAAAATCAAACAACAGGAAATTATGGTTTGTAATGACTATAACCAGATCACAAATTGACACCACCAAGTAGGACAATTTGATTTATGATCAGCATCATCTTAAAATTTTTATTATGATTCTGACATTATAGGCAAAGAATAATCAGTAAACTTTCTTATAAGTCTTTCTTAGATGCTCCAAATACTAAAATTTTATTGATCTTTGGAGAAAATACTTATAGTAAAATTCCAGCAGAATGATGATGCTTGTATTTCAGATCCTTATTCTCCCTAAACTTACAATCCACAATTGAGAATTTTCTATGCTTATTAATAATAAATTAAAGAATGATGCATCATTATGCTTTCAAGATATTACTGATTCAACCCTTAAGTCTCAGGATGAAAAGTTATTCTAAATAAGAACATTCTTCTATTAGTATTTTGTTTGACATGGTTTCTTCTACCTCATACTCTACCTTTTATGTTTATTTCTCTTCCTAATATGTGATATTTATTTTCTTTTACAATTAGGAATGTTAAATCTGTTTTAATCACATGAAACTTACATTGAAAGATAATTTTATGAGCACTATATAAAAGTTAATATAAACATTTATCCTCAGGCCAGGCATGGTGGTGCATGCCTTTAATCCCAGCACTCAGGAGGCAGAGGCTGGCAAACCACTATGAGTTCAAGACCAGCATGGTCTACAAAGTGAATCCAGGCCAGCCAAGGCTACACAGAGAAACCCTGTTTCAAAAAAAGTTATCCTCCATTCCTCACTGTGTTCTTTCATATCTCTTTATACATAATCATGTATGAATAACTACTATGTGAAAGGTGTCCTATCAATTTCTTTTTGTTTTATACAACCACATTTATTTATTTATTCATCTTTTTTATTTAAGTAATTTATTCAGATTACATCTTGTTTTTTATCCCTTCACTTGTATCTTCCCCTTCCTCCTCCCTCCTTCTTTCATCCTATTCCTCTCCACTAGGTCTGTGACAGAAGCGGACCTTGTTCCCAACTGTAAGATCACAGCACCTCAGGTCTCTTCCTGGTAGCCTGCTAACTCTTCCTCTGAGTGTCACCAGGTCTCACCACCAAAGAGAAGTGACCTAATAGGGGGCACCAGACTTCACTTCCAAGTCAATCCCTGCCCTCCACACAATTGTGGAAAGTGAGGTGTCCATTGGCTAGGTCTGGCTAGGAGTTCTAGTTAAAATGATGCTGTCTAAGCTACTAAAAGTTGTATCCTCATTTGGATTACTTAAATGTATCTTTGAAAGTTGACCAAAAGTACTGTTAATGTATATTAAAAAACAAATCCACATTTTCTTCAATTATTTTAATTTATTTGCTATAAAAGTGGCATGCTTTTATTTTATAGTTCTATACATCAGAACCTCTGAAATTGGATAAGTAAATATATATGATATTTGGTAAAATATAAAATTGTAGCCATATTAATATATGAATTTGAATTAGGCAGATTACCTGCTATTATAATTCAATAGGAAAACCAGAATTCAATGCCTGCATCATTGTTTTAGTTTTTTATAGTGACAAAATAGCATACCAAGTGGAAATATAAAGGAGAAATATAGCTTATGTCAGCTTATAGTTCTAGATTGTAGCCAATCATTGTGGGTACCAAGACAAGAACCTCAACTAGGTAATCATATAATATCCATGGTGCATGCATGGTGCATGTTTACTTGGTTAGGCTTTGTTTTATCTCTACACTTTTAACAGAATTTAGCACACTTATTATATATATATAATCTCCTTGAAACTCTCAAGGTGTTCTTGCGCATGTAAAATTGACAATAAAAAAAAAACAACAATACTACCTATACCATCAATTTTTGGGTGGCCCATCAATTCAACAGTTGGCTTAGACTATTTAGAGTAGACACATTTTTTTTTTGTTATCTTGTTTGCTTCTTAATGAAGCCTCATTTTTCTTACTATAAATCAAAAACAGTAATTTTAAAAGTCTCTCATTTTTGTAACATATTATATTCTACTAAATCTACTTAAAACTATGGCAGCATAGAGTTACAGTGATCTAAAGAAAACAAAATATGAGCCTCAACTTAGAAAAGACATTTTAGCACAGTTCAATTTGCTATATAAAACAAATTTAGAATTTTATGCTGTAAGTAAACATTCTGGATCTACCTCTTCTTACAGTTTTTCATTTTCATGGGTTTTTCATCTGAATGTTTCTAAATTGCTACAGCAAAGAGATACCATGTATCCAGTCTCCTTGGAAATGAAGCCCATCAGGGAGCCATCAAATTTTCAGACCTAAGAATTTTAATCATTTTACTTTCAACTCTTCTTCAGGAGAATTTAAACAGCATGAATGTACTAAGAATGTTACACCTGCTAGCCATAAAATGTGCAATGTAAAAGACTATAACTTAAAATCAATATGGGAATTAAAGTGATGTGTACAATATGTTTATTGAGTGAAACAATTCACATTGGAGAGTGTAATATTATTACAGAAACTTTTCAGCAGATCTGCAATCATTTAGATAAAATGTTTTTTTCACAAAATGTGTGTGTGCATGCAGTCATAATTTATTCTGATTGACGTGTTTCAGAATACACAGTTGTATAGCTGCAAAATTTTACTTTACTAATGTACTTTTTGCTTATTCTTTTTAAAACATATATATAATCCTAAATAAAATAAGGCCAGGATAAGTATTAATACCATATTAGTTAATCTTTATGTTCTCTCAGATTCCTAAATGCATTTCCTTAAGTTAAAATTTATACACTGTGCCTTTGACTTATTTTCCCTAAAATATATTCAATGAAAATGTTAATGGAAATATGAAGCAAATTATGAATCATTGCTCATTTTAAACACCTAACTTTTTCTCTACATTTCAATTGATTTTATTATTTAGATATTTTCTTTTCTTTTTTTCTGAAACAGGGTTTCTCTGTGTAGTCTTGGCTGATGATGGGAGGGAAATATACTGGAAATTCCACCTGTAGTTGGAAAGAGGTAATGAGTATGAGCATGATTAAGATACATTGTAGATAAATATAAAATATTTAGTGAGTAAGTTAAAGATACTAATAATGTGATAAAAGTATTATATTCTTCCAAAATGTGAAACTTACGTAAATACAATAAAAGGTAATGTTATTCAATGGCAGTCTACAAATGTCTTTGGGTTCCCAGTCTACCTATTGATAATTAAATATTAAACAACTCTAAAATTTTTCTCTATTGATCATATGTTGACCATCAAGAAAAGTTTCACATTATGTTTTATTATTCCCAAAATTTTGGTGAATTTTTAATACCATTCACTCTACGTGAACAAAACTGATCATACCTCTTATTTTTGATTGGTTGAATTTATCCTTAATTTTTTATTGCTTTTTGTTTTTGTCTAATATTGAGACTTGAATACAGGACCTGTGTATGTTATTCAAATACTAAATCACTGAGCTAGACCTTTATTCTTTTCCAACATTTTGATTTAAGCTTCCTAATCTGTCTGGCCTTGAACTTGTGATCTATACCTGGCTCAGTCTCCAGAGATGCTGACATAATTAACACATAGCAAGAAGGCTGGATTATTATTATTATTATTATTATTATTATTATTATTATTAGTAGTAGTAGTAGTAGTAGTAGTAGTAGTAGTAGTAGTAGTAGTGAGATTTTCCTTTTTTATACGCTGTTATTTACTTCACATAATAGCATCATGAGTTATTTCCACATTACTAAACTGGTGTCTTACAAATCCATGGCCTTGAGTATACATTGTTTCATTGATTGAGTAAATTTCAGTAAATGTTAGAAGAAAACCTTATTTCTTCCTATAAAAAGCATGAAGTTGAGTTGTTGGCCAAAGAGGTTCCATAGAAATCCCCCAAATAACACAGGCTGTGGTGAAGCCAATATATTGCTCTCCACAAACTGATAAGGTCCCCTTGCTGAAGATAACACCCAAAGAACTACTAAACATGGAGAAGTTGAGCTACTATCAATGTAGAACCTTTATCCCTCATTCCTAGGATCTTTGGAAGAGGAAGGTACTCTTTAAGCTACCAAAAGAAAAAAGTAAATATCAACTCAGCCACAAATCCTATGACCTAATAGCTGTTTGTGCCTAAAATATGTGCTAGCGCAACATCAGATTTGAGATAAGGCTCACTCCACAAGAAAGAACTCATACCTGGCACTGCCCGGGAAAGCAATGCAGAGGGAATATATAACCCAGAAACCTGTGGTAAAACCAAATACTACTGGTCTTAGAGCAAAAAGTAGTGATCAAATGACTCTTAGTGATATTTTGATATGCTCATAAATCAGTGCTTTATTTAGTCATCGTCAAAGAAGCTTCCTCCTATAGCAGATGGAAACAAATATGGACAGACAGACATACTGCAGAGAGAGAAATACCTTGGAATGCACAGCTCTAAGTGGTATATCTCCATCAAATCCCTCCCCACAGAGCTCAGGATGTCCTATGGAAGAAGAAGCAGAAAGAGTGGAAGAACAAGAGGGGATGGAAGATTCTAGGAAAACAAAGCCCATTAAATAAACTGAGCAAAGCTCATATGAGCTCACATAGACTGAAACAGCAAACACAGGCCCTGCTTTCAGTTTAGTGTTTTTATAGCACTCCTGAGTGTGAATAAGTGGCTCTCTGACTCTTGTGCCTTCTCATAGTCTTTTTTTTTTTTTTTCATTTTGCTGGTTCGCCTTGTCCAACTTCAATGTAATACTACTTGTTTCATCTTAGGCTTTATTTTGTTATGTTTTATTGTTATCTCTTAAAAACCTGACCCTTTCTACTAAGTGACAGAAAAGAAGTAGATTCAGATTGGCAAGGGGATGGAATGGATCTTGGAAAGTAGAGGAAGGGGAAACTGTATTCAGGACTTATTGTATGAGAAAAATAAC
Source organism: Acomys percivali (assembly GCA_907169655.1). NCBI lineage: Eukaryota > Metazoa > Chordata > Mammalia > Rodentia > Muridae > Acomys > Acomys percivali. Next base: position 93,247,045 of record OU015760.1, read on the forward strand.
CTATTTTCAATAAAAAGGCAAAGTTCTTGAGCTCCAGGTCACAGTATTTTTGGTGAGCCTTTTCACTTATTATGGGCACATTATTCTTGCTACACAAACCTGGCTCTGAAGCATCCAAGACAAGATGTTTGTTCCTCCCCAGGGTTCATTAGCGTTTAATAATAATCCTTTAATAAATCATAAATTTCTTTCTACTTAAAAATAAAAACATACACTTTCTTTTTTTTCTTTATTTTTCTGAGTCTTTTCTATGTGTTTTTTGTTCTTTGTCAATTAATTGAACTCTTAGAAGATCCAACCCTTCTTTCCTACCTACCCAACTTTTTGTCCTTTGTCTTCTCATTTTCAACCTTTTCAGACTAATTGATACACTCAAATATTCTTGGCTGTGTGATCTTTCACTGGAGTATTGGATATGTACACTCTTTTCTAAACTTTTATTGAATATCTATGATTTACACATCATGCACCAAAATCCCTCTCCATCTCCCAGTAAAATAAAACAAACAGACAAACAAAAATATCTTGTCACATAAGTTGTAGTGTATTATGCAGTATAACCTTTTGTCCACATGTTCAGATGTTCATTGCTGAGTCATGAGTCTGGTTTGAGGACTACACTATCATTACTGAATCTTCACTGGGACTGCTGTTACTGTTGGATATCCAATTGTTGCCTTGTGTCGAGAAGGTACTTCATCTTTGAATCTGTAGGTCCAACCCCATCATGAGTTCCAGCAGGTCACATATGGGATAGATGTTGGGGTGAGGTACACTCAGAACCCTGGATCAGGGCCCATTCCCGTATCCTCAAGGCAGGGACAGCTTTCCAGCTCCCATGTCCTTGGAGTGGGGCTGGTTCTCCCACTTCTGTGTCCTCAGGGCAGGGCCAGCTTTCCAGCTCCTGTGTCCTCAAGGCAGGACCAGTTCTCAGGCTCCCATATCCCTAGGGCTGGCTCACCTGCACCTGAGGGCCAGGAGTCCTCAGGGCCAGCTCTCCTATTCTTGTGTCCTCAGGGTCAGCTCTTCTACTTCCGTATCTTCTGGGACAGCTCTCCTGCTCCTATTCACCAGATTGTTGCTGGATGTTAAGGCCTGGATGGCCTCCTACTCCTGTGGGTACTGGATCTTGTGGGCCATCAAGCAGGTAGCATAGTGGAGACTCTTCAAAATCTTCATTGAATAGCTCACAGAAACAATTATGTTAGCCCAGCTCAGCTGGGGAACTTGTTGCACTGTTGATTCATGCCTCCTGAGCCTCTAGTTCTGTACCATGCTCCATCCTCCATGGGCTCCTGCCTTGATGCTGGCCCTAGTATCCACCTCTGCATAATCCAGTTCTGGGCATTGAGCATGGCCCTGGCCAGTGAGAGGAGGTCCATGATACCTCTGGTGTGGGCGGTGCAGTGTGAGAGGTGCAGTCCTCACTAGGGCTGGAGTCAAACAGCACTGCCTCCTTGAAAGCCATCTCCTTGGCCCACACTGTTCCAAGACCCAACCTGAAAAGCAGCAGCAGTGGCAGTGGCCAGGGGTCCCTGGGGGCTCAACAGAGCGTGTTCCCCTGGTCCTGCGGTGGGAGGGCATGGACTATTCACATGACAGGATTTCCTCATTTTTGGGAAACATCAGGACTGTGTTTTGCAGCTCTCATTATGGTCCTTTGGTGGTTGTGCAGTCACTGCTGTTCCGAGGATCAGACAGTGTGCGATTGATGCCATCTTGGATGATCTCGGCTTGGCTATTTCTAATACATTGCACTAAATGTTTCCTCCCAATCAGGCCGATCTCAGGGTGAACATTTCTGTGTTGCTCTGGGACACAATCATCCTCCTCAGAATGCATTAAGGACCTCATCTTTCAAGCCCTGAGGACCCTCGCCCACCGTGCTACATACAGTCCTAATGAAAATTCCCTCCTACACACCTCTGAGACAACAAAATTCAGTAGTTCCATGTTTAAGAGTAGTGTTATGTGGTCCTATTCACTCTCTGTGTGGTGATTTGGTCTGTTATGGGCTTTTACAGGTTTTTATGAGATGTTTCAGTAATTGTGAATTCATATATGCAGCTGCTCATCAGGAAGATGATGTTTTCTGTAGTGATCCACCAACTCCATCTCTTAGAGTACCATTCTTTCACAATGACTTCTTAGCCTTTACAGGATATGGTCATGGTGTGCAGTATGTATGTTTTCTTTGGGTCTGAGATCTCTGCAGTCTCTTATTCTCTATACATTGCCTAGTTATAGATAATTGTGTTTGTTTATCACCAGCTACTGCAAAAAGATGTTTCTCAGATGAGCGTTGAGAAATAGCAACAATTACACTGAGGAAGCCTGTGGTGGTTATGCAGAGCAATGGATCCTGCTTGCAAAATTGTTCTGAGAAAGTTGTGCCTTGTCAGCAGAGATGTAAAAAATCTGGAAGTTGTGTCTGATCAATATAGAGTTAATAAAATAGTTCATGATATGGTGTATCAAGAATTGATAGACACATATCAGAAAAAGTTGCTTGATACAATGAGCATGTCTTTGTCTACAATTTAAAAAGTTTTATAAGAGTGGTGCTATTTGATGAATGATTTATACCTACAAATGTTTAATCTATCTTTCACCTTGCATAACTGTGTAACCACATTTGCTGCCAGCTGGGTATGTACTCATGTCCACAGGACATGCCTGGGTAGACACTCATTTTCAACTTGCTGAAATTGTGCTTTGTAATGCAAAATATGATTGGAGGAGGTGATTGACCCAGAGGGAAGAAAGGCAGAATGAAAGGAAACTATTAATGACTATTTGTAATGAGGGAACTTATTTAGTGCTGATGTTATGATTTCTTTAAATAAAATAAGCAGTGATGTAACTGCTCAGGTGAGCAAGCGTGTGATTTCATAAATAAGATAGCTTAAGCAATTCAGGACCATTTGTTTAATGGTCAACAGGTGATCAGCTTCCTCACTTTCAATAACACCATATACTTCTCCTCAGGTTTCATAACTCCTCCAGGGCTGGTTGCCAGCATTTACATTCTATATTATTCTGGCAACAGAATTTGGAATGCTTAGAGTACTCTACAACTATTTTTTAAGGTTATCAGTTTTCCATTCTATCCATTGCTAATTATTATGACTACTCTAACTCTTTATCTTACAGAAATAAAATATATTTACATTCTGAGTACACCATACTTCCATTAAATCTTACCTTGAAATAAATAGTATCTAATTCCTTATGCCTGCATTGTTTTCATGAATTCAGTGTCATAACATTACATTAAGTGGGAAATATCACTGGACATGTAGGAATATTGGATATCAATAAAAAATGGAAATTTCATACCATAATTTTCAAGAATAAGAATCACAATTTGCTTGCATGTTGTTATCCATCTTCCTTTGAGAAGTTTATCATATATTAAAACTGAAAATCGGTATTACAAATAAAGTAATACTATAATAAAAACCAGGACAAGGTAAGATCGTGACCATATAGATTGAAGAGTAAAATCATAGCTAACATTAAAGATGTTTGAGAAAAAGCCATTAGGAAACAAAATATTTCATACTTACAAAATACACACACACACACTCTCTCTCTCTCACACACACACACACTCACACACATTATCTTTAATATCTTTATTCCACGAGCTTAGGGGTCAGGAGGAAAACCCACCACAACATTATGGCATACCATTTATGGAGCAAAGAATCCAAACTAACCTGGGAAAAGCCCTGGATAGATGTACAAAACCTCCTGAAAAGGAAACAGATTCAAAGTTCTGTCTTTTTAAGAAGAGATGCTGGGGAAAAGTGGCACTTTAAAACTTTTTAAAAGGTCCCTGCTTATAAAAATAATCAACCTGTTAGGTTTCATCAGGATAGCCTGCATCCGCTGTATGCCTGCTGGGCCATCTTGCCAAGGGGACGGTGACCAAATCGTGGGCCCCTGAATTCATGTCAGGTTAGAATTTTGTATATTGATGCAAAATAAGTTTAATTTCATACATTGGTATAGAATTCAAATTGAAGACTATTCTTCAAATACATTATACACACCTTCACACACACACACACACACACACACACACACACACACACACACACACACATTTCTACTCTAAAATGGGATACTGGACCCATTACATCTCAAGTAGAATACAAGATTTACCTCCAATATTTTGAAAGTACTATTTAAGGCTGGCTGTTTAGGATAAATGAGTCATACAAGTTAGTTATCAGCTGCTCATATCATGGTCATGTCAATTACTAGTCTATTTATATTACAACAATATACATCCTAGGTGTAACAAATAGATATGATTCTATAGATAGATAAGGTAAAATAGATAAGGCCTTCAAACTCCTCAGAGACCTACAGAATTTGGCATTTAAAGATGTTTTTACTATTTTTATGATTCATTGACAATGAGACAGGTTAACTCCTGACAAAACATAGAGTACCTCAAAGAAGATGATGATTAACAAAGAACCTCCATATGGAGATGACTTCAAATGTGGCAAACCAGGCACTGGGAAAAAGGCCCTCATTTATACCTCAGACAGAATTCTGCCTTTAAAAAAAAGGGGGGGGCAAGCTTGGATGCAGGCAGAGTCGACAGCCAAATTCTGCAAAGACAAAGTAAGCAAATCCTCAATAGTTCCTACCTCACAAATATGTCTGTTAGATATATTGAGCCAGAAGGCTGAAGATGATGCTCCATCAGTATAGAGAGTTTTGAGTGACTGTTCAGGCAGTAAACTGTCTGTGTCATCTTTCCATTCAGGAAGCTGCTAATCTGTACTCCTTGTATACTAAGGTAATTAATTTTATTGCTTCTCAAGTCTCTGATGGTGTTGAAGACCAGATAGTTTAGTTTTACAATTAAGCTTAGTTGTCTAGGGGTTAAGATGTTTTTAGGTCTACATAGATGTCTTAAGTTGATAATGATGATATGTGATAGATATTGATTCAAATTCAGAATTTTATACTCAACAAGATAGGAAAGATGTTTACTTCAAAGGTGGCAAATACAAATAGTCAAAACACTATGAATGTATCATTTATATAATTCTTGATTGTTTTGTGGTTATTTTGCTGTATGTAGTTTATTATATATAGATATATATATATGAATGTAATAATATAATTGTATATGTAAAATAAAAAATTAATTAAAAATGAAAAATAAAAACTGCCACTAGTGTCAGCAGAGGACTGTGAATAGTAAATAGCTACCAGGAACACACACCAACCTGACAAGGACCCAACAGTCTGTAGATGAACGCCTGAAGCTGCACAAAAGCATTGCAGGTTGGAAAGCCAGCATGAAGAACTAGATGAATGGTTGGAGCAGCGCTAATGACAAGTCAAGATGCAAACTGAAAAGCCCTAAACATCTGAACTGGTAAGGTATTGAGTTTGGAAAACAACAAAAGACAAAGGAGAGTGAGTACAAAAATCACAGAAAATATAGTTTGAAAATAGGAAAGTCATTAGGGAGAGAGATGAAAAAATATTTCTATGTTAAAAAGGTGGAGGAAGACAAAATGACACCATTTGTCTTCCATTTGAATTTGTCTCTATTAGGATACATTTCTTTTAAAGTGAAAATTGCAGTTTTGTATGTCCGATTTAGGAGAGATCAGAATATGGCAGACTTGGAGAAAGAAATGACTAAAATATTAGATGCTATATTAGAAGCCATAGAACAAATGTTGAAAGAGTCTTTAAATCAAGGTAGGGAACCTTCAGATGAATCCAACCTGGAAGTTACAATAACATCAAATAGGTAGTTCCAGATGACAAAAATCCACAAAGGCTTGAGGAATTAAAATGGCAACACATAGGGATGCTAGATAACAAGGCTTCAGTTATAAACTAGCATAACCAGACTGGATATTATATGTGTATTTTCAGGATCAAGTATTAGATGAAGGTCTATATGCTAAAATAAAAATGTAGATTGTGTTTAATATTACCTTGGAGCAAGTTGATACAATAGCTTATTTGTTCTATTTGGCAGAGTTGAGAGAGATGAGTTATATGCAACATGCCATAGGTTCATATTCAGAATTCTAGTGGACTTGAATTCTTGGAAGGATAATTCTTAGATTACACATTTGTTGGAAATGATGACTATTTTGGAAATTCCTTCACAGATTGGAGCTGATAGAGCTTTATCATGTGTATTCACTGAAATACAACAGATATTTTGGACATTATAACACAGAAAATGTTACAGATATAACCTACATAGATAAAAATTGATATTAAAGTTTGGGATACAATCCAAGATTGGCTTAAAGAAAGACAGATATCTTTCACTCACATGCTCATACAAAAAGCAAGAGATCATCTTTAATTGATCTATGCATCTTACACATCCCTTGCATATGTAATTGCAGAATTATATATTAGTTATGAGAGTTTATATATTCACAGAACAAAAGAAACAAACACTAATAGAATGGAGATGGCCTTGACAAGACTTGTCTTCCAGTATGCTAAGAAATTGAAACACATTTATTCCAACAACCTGCATGATCTGTCTTAAGATGGCTTCAATTACTATTTCATCAAAACTTGCTTCCAAGACAACTTCAAAGGAGCTACCTCATCTGGTCCATCTTTTCAGACTGTTCCAATCAAGACTTCAGTTAACCTTGCATTTTTGTAGCATTTAGAGAATAGACAACAAGAGTCATAGCTGACTTTCTTAAGACTTAACCATTTTCCCAATTTTCTTGCCCCCTCAAAGGAATACTATGTCCCAAATCAACAGGAAGTAATTTTAAGAGAATGACATCCCATTCCTATAAGGCAGGATAGATAGGTTTTGGTAATTCTATTGGGTAGTGGATGCTTGTAATTAGAGGGGGATGGTTACAACTTATTAATAGTCTTGTTCTATGGGATAAAACAAGGTATGGGAGCTTACAGTTAGGAATTTCTCTCATTCCTTTTCTTGTCTCTGTATTTTTTTATTTCTTAGGTAAGGGAAATGGGGTTGATAAGAAATAGGAGGTAATAAAGGAACACATCAGAAATGATAATAATAATATGGATAGTGGAATAGATTATTGAATCTGCCTTTCAACTATAGAACTATTGTTACTCTCAAATATTTTTGATACATTGACGTAGATTATTACTTACAGATATAAAGTTAAGGTTAATTTTGCTTACATTGATATAGATTTTTATTGATACAGATAAGTTACTATATAATTTAAAGTATTTTGATACATGTATGCATCCTCTTTTGAAAATTTCGAAGGTGTCAATATTTCCCAGCTGTTGAACTACAAGGTAAAAAGAATTAAGTACAACTCAAACAAAATAAAAACAATAACACAAACAAAATTTTTGCAAGATTCTTTTGTGAACAAGAAATGCATTTCCTTAGAAGATACCTATGCCCCAGTCAGTATATAAACAATAGTCCCAAAGAACTAATATGCCTAGATCCTGGGATGGACTGTAGGCAGCAAAATAAAATTTCTTATCTCCCCATGGGTCACAGAACATAAATAACATCAACACAGAGCTAATAAGTGGACTCATATTACCCTTTGCTGTGGCTTTCAGGAAACATTTCATCAAATTTATTGCCAGAGCTGCTGCACATTATTGTGTTCTTTATTAGACATTCTTCTCCCTGAAGATTAATTCAAAGCTTTATGAAGCTGCATGTTCCAGAGTAATAAATGATTGTAAGTAAGTTAAGAGGTGTCACATTCACATCACTATAGACACAGAAAATTGTGGCCAAATATCTGGTGACATTCTTGACATATTCCAGTGGCTTAAATTTACCATGACAATTCTGCCTTTGCGACATTGCTAAATTGTGAATCTTTAAGGTGCATGCATATTTGAGGAAAGCAGGCAATACGGAATAGCTGTACTATGTGCACGCAACTACATTTGTAATATGGCAGAGTAACATAAAAATATGAAAGATTCACTCACATCAGTTTCCAAGTTACCTCTCTGAAGCCATATATGTCAAAAAAAAATAGGCTGAGTTGAACAGACAGAGGGGAGTGGGAGGATTTGCCAGATGGTTTACACATGTTACAAATACCAAACTTCTGAGAGGTGGTATTAGTACTGTCTTAACTTGTCCTTATGAAACCAATTTTCAATTTATAATAACATACTGACTTCAATGAAAAATGTAAACCATATACCTGACTTATAATCACATTTTTCTTTCACTCACTCATTATATAACTCTTACCGTTTTAGACATAAAGCAAACATTTTATTTTAAATTGAAAAACAACAAAGCAAGACAAAAATTTATAATAAATTTTATAAAAAGTAGCAATTATTGGAAAATAATAATTTAAACTTTTTAAATATCACTGCAGATAGTACTTTCTCTAAAGCATAAAGCACAATATTACATAGATATTTCAATAACTCAAGTAACCTATTTAGAGATCATTTATATTATACTACAAAACACATTTTATTTGGTTGCCTGGTCAAATATATATATATACACACACACACACACATACTTCAAATTCTTTTAGTATTGTTTTGAATAATGCTTCCTAGTGTGTTGAATTTATTACCTAAGTAATTTTTTATACATATAGCTAAGAGTAATGTTGGTAACATATGTTTCCACCTCCAGTGAAATTAATATCAAATAAAAGTGATCCTTTGGGGGAAATACACAGACATAATTTTACTACTAGTTACTCTGTGTCACACAGTGTTTTATATAAGTATTTAAATGTATTAAATAATATCTGCATATGTTAGATGCTAATGGAGATTACAATAGTTCCTATAAATACTGAAACATAAATGCAGATTGTAAAAATCATTGGGAAAAGGGAAAGAAAGAAAAAGAAAACAAAAGAAGAAGGAGAGAAGTGAATAAGAGAAATTAGATATTCAAAAATCATAATTAGTAAAGACTTGTACTGAACTAGCTTTAAATATATAAGTGAGTCCTCCTATATGTGCTTGAATAAAAACATATTTGCATATACACCTTTATACGAACTTCACTTTTATTAAAATTAGATTTTAAAATATATTCTGCTTATGGTTTCCTCTCCCTCAACTCCTTCTAGATGCTCCCTAATTCTACACCCACCCAAATACACACCCTTTCTTTCTTTAAATAAGATACAAAAAGCCATCTTAAAACTATTATTAAAGGAGCTGAAGAGATAGTTCAGAGGTTAAGAACACTTTCTGTTCTTCCAAAACTCCCGAGTTCAATTCCCAGCAATCACATGGTGGCTCATAAACATCTCAACCACCTATCATGAGATCTGTTGCCCTCTTCTGGTGTGCAGGCAGGCATCCATGCAGGCACAATACTGTATAAATAATAAATAAATCTTTAAAAATATTAATAAAACTAGATAGGAAGAAACTAACCAAATCAGAACAAAGAAAACAAGAGACAAAAAGAAAAGGAGCAGAAAAGCCAAAAGAAAAAGCTCAAGGAACACGTAGACTCTCAGAGAAACTTATTTGTAATCATAGAAACCATAATATATACATAAAAGACTTGTAAAGTTTTTTAAAATCCATAACAAATTGTTAGGAAACAAAGAGTCTCAAAAATACCCCTGAGCTTATTTTTGTTGGCCAACTACTGCTGGGTATGGGGCCTGGCCTTAAGAGTGGTTTGCATCCCCAGTGAGACTCTATGTGTCACTCCTATTGTATCTAGTAGAAATTGTTTCCTTACTATCTTTTATCCCAACTGTCTCTTACAATCTTTCTGGCTCCTTTTCTGAAGTGTCTAAGGGGAGTAATTTGATGGGAACATCCCATTTAGGACTCAGTGTTGCTAGATGTCAGTTTCTGTACATTGGCTGAGAGTATCTGTATTTGTTCTCATCTATTACAGGAAGAAGATTCTTTAATGATGGCTAAGCAAGACACTGATCTGTGAGTACAGGAGTCATTTTGATGCTATATTCTGTTAGTAGTACAGTAGTATTTGATTTTGCCCAAAGGCCCCTCCCTTTCTAGTCTCAGGTCCTTGTCTGACCAATGAGTGACAGCCATGACTTCCAGCTCATGGACTGGGCCTTAATATTAAACAGATAGTACCACTATTGTATTAACTCAACTTGTAGGCAAATCATTATTGTAGTTCAAAGAGTTTGTACCAAAGTTAGTGTTTTCCTTTTTCTTATGACAGTGTGAAGAGTACCTTACAGTATCATGAACATGGCGGTAGGATAAAGGCTTTAGGTAGGTTCCAGATCAACTTTTCTGTCTTCAGCGATTAATGTACATGCTGTCTTCAGCAATAGTGCCATGCCATCAATTTGTGGAGAAAAATCAACAGTATAAGTTATATAGGTGTTTTCATGGAATCAATGTGACCTCAATGAGATATAACCCATTTCTGACATTTGGTTTCATTTTGTGGAAGATATGTGTAGTTGAGATTTTGTCTCCCCAATTATTACATTTATAGCAGATACCTCTTACACACTAAGATAATTTTAATGAAAATTACAAAGAAATCTTTTGATTCAGACTACTGTAATAGAATGTATTTCAACATTAACTCTTGAAAACAAATTCTATTTTATTTTTTCAAGGAACTCACTGTAAAAACATAATACTGGGAGAAAATCTTAGACAGTGTTACAACGGAGAGAGATAAACAGTAAAATCACTCTGAGAACATCAATATTTGGCAAAACTTAATAGCTTGGGAGTGTTAGTTGGAAACAATATCAGTCTGATATTGTGGCCAGGAAGGAACATGAAGATTATGGTAGAAATTAATAGCATTTACTGATGGTTGATAAACGAATAGAACAGGAGATAATGATAATGGGAACAGGCCAGTCTCAAAAAAGACACAAGTTGTACATTTTCTTTCCTAAGTAGTATCTATATTAAAATACGTGAGAAAAGCCTATTATTTGGAAAGATGAAGGGCACTGGTAAGAGTCCTTGATGAGTGAAAAATAAATTGTAGTAGGAAATAAATATGATTGAACACATTTGTGAAAATGTCACAATGAAATTCAAATTTTAAATGAGTATATATGACAATGGAAAAAGAACAAGCAAGGAGTGGTCTTAATAAGAAACTTTACATAGAGCAGAATATTGTGCTCCCCAGGATGTTTCACTTTTGGATTTCATAATTATAGGAAAAAGAAAAAAAGAAATTCTGTTATAATAAACCACTAGATTTAAAAGTAATTTGGCATAGCAGTCCTACATAACTAATTATATATTCAATTAATTATATACAGTATATATAAACATCTGAAGAATAAAACAATTTTAATGCTGATTCATATTACAACGTGGGTAATGCTCAAAATCACTATGATAAGATTAAAGAGTGGATAAAAGTCTATATTTTAGAAACCTTTGATAGGAAATACACAGAAAAGGAAAATCTGTAAATACACAGAGGGACTAGTGTTTATACAGGCATTCACACAGGTATTTACTGTAAACCCAATGACTAATATTTGGGAAGATGAAAAGTGTTTAAAAAACTGAAGTTATAGCATATTCATAAACTCACAAAAATCATTATATACCTTGCAGAAAACAGTTTAAAATTTGTCATACAAATTATGTTTTAACAACAGTATTGTAATATAAAATAAGCAACAAAATTAAAATATTCAACAAACTCTTGTTTGTATGGTTTGTATGTTTTATTCTAATGAATGTTCTGTGATGTAGGAAGCATAGTTTTCAATACCTCATGCAGACACAGATTTTTAAAAAGCTGAAGCCCTGTAAAAACAAAAGTAAACATTGCAGTATTTACTCTTGAAAACAAATTCTCTGATTCAGAGAATTTATTGTATAAACATAATGATATTGAACGTATGCAAAAAGAATTTTCCTTTAAAAAAGGTTTTCAGCTGGGCGTGGAGGCAGAGGCAGGCAGATCGCTGTGAGTTTGAGGCCAGCCTTGTCTACAAAGTGAGTCCAAGACAGCCAAGGCTAACACAGAGAGACTTTGTCTCGAAAAACCAATAAATAAATAAATAAATAAATAAATAAATAAATAAATAAAATAAAAATAAAAAAAGGTTTCAGACATTGAAGCAGAAACAGATAGTGAAATCACCCTGACTACTTCAGTAATATTGGAAAACTAAATAACATTGTGGTGTCATTTGGGTAAAGATGTATATTGAAATAATCAATGTGACCAGAATGATACAAGAAGAAAATAACAGAAAAACAAATTACTAAACAGTTTTTCTGTTTAGTTTTTTAATGCCTATTATCTTATTTTGTACATGTATTTTTACTATGCTTTTAATACTTCCATCTTTACTTGAGAGTTGGAGAATATAAAGTTTAGAGGATAAGTTATATCCAAAATCAAATACCATGATTTAAGCTCAGTTGTTTTTCATATAAACAGGAATCATACAACTGGATGTGGGTGTTATGAAATTTCTGTTGGCACTAAAATTTTTTTGAATGTGCAACAACTAAAATTTGATTAAAGCAAACATCTAATGAATCTGAGGTGCTCCTAGCATCTTTTGACAGTATTGTATCATTAAACTTTTCTGCAGGCTTAGTTTTAAACACCTGACATGTACACATTGCACAGTATGTTTCCCCATACCACACATTTTCTCTGAAACATGTTGGCTAAGATTAGACATTTTTCTATGTTATGAATTGTAATTATTTTAATGTAACATAGTTTTAGAGTCTTAAATAATGGGTTTATTACAGAAAACAGAGTCATATTTTCTTACCATAATTCATTAGCATGTATCCTGTCAGCGTAAATATCCATATACTACATATATAATTTGCTTTTGTCTTTATACCAAATAATATCAAAAATATTTTCATAGTGTGTGTCTGTGTATCTATGGGTGTCTGTATTTTTTCCTCAATCTGTTTTCAACTTATTTTGTGAAACACAGCCTCTCATTGGCCTGAAGCTCACTGACTCAGCTCTATTGAATAGCCATAAAGTTACAGGTTTCTCTCTAGTACAAGGATTTTGGTAAAAATTACTGTATCCAGTTTCTGCATGGATACTGGAGATTGGAATTCAGATTCTGATGGATGGGTCTTCTTTTCAGCTCTAAAATATTTTTAATGATTTATTTTCAATAAGTTCTTGATTTTACAGGGCACTAAACCCAGGGTCATACAACATTTTCTTATCCTTTAGGGGATTATGAATGAAAAGAATTAAGACTGTTTGAAACAATAACATTAGGATAGGGAATGCAATGAAATGCATCAAGATTGTCGGGAAGTGAACCCAGGCATCCAAGTTATTTTTCAAGTTACAAATGTGACTTTGATATGCAAGCAAAGATGAAAATATCTACCAGATGAGAAATAGGATTCTTCAATGGAGAATATGGTTGAGAAGAATACCATAGTATGACTCTACTTACACTAATTTTCTCTGTGACATCTAGAAATTTCTCTAGGTACTCTGGTTATTTTATCTCTTCAATATACAAATTTCATTACATAACTCTCTTATTTGATCTGATCCTCAAGTTGACAAGCATCTCTTTATTCTTTTAAGTAATAATTATTGACCTAATCCTGTGAATCATGTTCCTATGTACAATACAATTTCCCAGGTAATATAGTATATATGTTTGCATATAATATATACATATAATGATATATATACATGTACGTATATATACATCTTATAGCAGTGCAATGCACATTCTAAAGAAGTCAAACGGGAAATGAAATGGAAGTATAATTGCAGAAGTACCCTACATGGTATTCCAGAAGACATAGATAGTGAAATAAAAATCTCAGTGCCAGTCATAGATATCTCTTTATGAATTTTTGGCAAAGATGTCCCCAGAGGAACACCAAATAGCATGGGCTGTTGCCCTAGCTCTTGGTTGCCCACTGTAGTTAGCTGGTAAGAAAAAAATTACTTAACATATCACACACATTGGTTGTAGCACATAACAAAATCATCCTCGAATTGGACAGAATTCATTCTCCCTGATTACTAGCTTACACAGAGACAAAAAGTGTTATGTAGTCTGCTGGGGGAGAAAACATATCAGTGGTCTTACCCAATGCTGGACTATGAGTGCTACAAAAATGACCAAATTAAAAAGGTATTCCTACTGGTACAGTAGTGGCATTATGATGATAGTGGTAACTATTCATTTCCTGATTGAATATGAGGCCTTCTCCATACAAAGGATTTTATGTATGGAACTATAAAACTTGCCAGAAGCCCCTGAATGGGGAGACCACAGGCCCTGATGGGAACCTATTGGTTTTCTGAATGGTCATATTGTCAAATAATCTTCTAAATGGATTTGTACTATTCTCAACTTTGGTCAGAGAAGTTTCTTTCTGTTCTGGGTCATGTCAGTTCATAAACTCATATCTGTTCAATGTACCAAGAATAAATAACTATGAGTGTACATATGTAGATGAGTCTTCTTTGTCAACTTTCTACCAAACAACTCTAAAGGAACTTTAGTAAAGGAGGTCAGAGAGAAATAGGAGGCAGCAGATATTGAGGAGATTTCGGGAATCCGGACTTCTGAACATAATATGTGTTATAGAAACCTGAACTCACAGCATTTGTGGTTACTTTTTTACTTACACAAAAGAAAGCCTGTCACAATTACATCATGAATAGAGAAATGAACCCCAAGTTCCCATCAATGTCAGAGAACTTCTTAAAAGTTGATGGTTGCTGAGGGAAGGAAAGTCATCTTTCCTTTAGGGCACAAGAAAATTCCTCACACCCTGGTGCTTGACAATGCTAGCGCATATATGGCCTATACTAATAAGACTCAGGGAGTGGGTATTAATAACAAAACAAATAAAAAAGAATTATTCTTTGAAATAGATGGGGTGGTAGCACTAGGAAGAGTTGAAGAGAGGTAGTAATGGATAGATATGACCAACATAGATCCTAGAAAAATATAGAGCTTTCAAATATTAAAAAAAAAGTTTAATTATTTTTTTATTAATTTATTCTTGTTACATCTCTATGGTTGTCCCATCCCTTGTATCCTCCCATTCTCCCCTCCCTCCCATTTTCCCCTTATTCCCCTCCCCTTAAAAGGAAGTATAATTGGTACAGTGTTATAAGTTATTATGTTAAAATGAAGCAGGATTGTTGCATTAAAGGTGTAAAATAGAGAGGGAAAAAATGGAAAATAAATTTATTTTAAGTGGAAAGACTCAGAAATATCAAGAAAACAATTACTAACATTTTTGTAATATCATAAGATGCTACATATGGATATAAAAGCATTTAGTATAGCACTGTTGTATATTTCTGACCAAAATCAGAGGGATAATGATCATGTGCTTATGGTTGCACCAGTATATAAATACTTCCATTTAAATTTAAATATACTAGAAACGAGAGGAGACAATACTAAAGTTATGATTTCTGCATCTTAAAGAATCAATTTGATTTTTTTAAATTATAGTTTTTACACATTTTCAATAATAAATATTTTTGTATTATTTTATCTGGTTAAAATTTTTTCCTTACTTACCTTTCTCATCCCTCATACCGTTTTAGCCACATGTTGTACCACAAACAAACAAAGTATGTTTCTTTACAGCTCATTGTTACTCAAAACAAAACAAAACAGAAACACAACAGCAACAAAACAAAACAAAATCAACAACAAAGCTTTCCCTAGCTATCCACAGGAGAGTCCCCTCATTTTATCAAATGCTAATGTCATGAGTGATACATTTAGATATATATAGCCTAAAGAAGCTGTCTCTATATGCATACATTCAACTCTGTTAACCCGTATTACTGAGCTATAACACTGAGAATTATATGCTAGATTATCTAAGTGACCAAGCAGATAAAAAGATTAGAGGAACTAAGTAATAAGTAAACAAACCTGGTAAATTAGTTTCTCTTTCTTCTTCCCTCCTTCCATTCCTTCTCCTTTCTTTGTCTTTGTCCTCTTCTTCCTCTTCTCTGTCTTTTAGATTATCACATTGATTACTTTGAGATTTCCTTAAAGTTATTTTTAACTATATATTGGACATGTGTCTTCAGATCCATTTATGTCTGATGTTTCAGATCTCAAATTAATGTACTCCTACCCTAGAGCTATCAATCATCTTTAACATGTTCCATTGTAAATGCATGCAAACAAAATATGTAATAGATTTGTATTGCCAACTAGAATTAAGAATATACAGATTTGATTATTGTATAAGATTAGTGCTCTTCAATTATATATATATATATATATACATCAATGTATATATATACATACACTTATGTATATATATACATATATCCCTCACTTCCTTATTTTAATTTCATCATATTCAAGATCATATTTTATTTATTTTACATTTGTCACAATCATTGCTCCTAGTTGAAATCCAGTTATTGTTATACTATGTTTATTATAAATGTGACTCTTCAGTATATAGCATATATTGACCCTGAGTTGCAGTAGAATTAAGCTAGCTTCTATTTCATGATTCTCTTAAATATACTTGCTTGTCTAATTTTCCAAAGGATTGAACTTTAAATTAGAAAGAAATATCCCATATAGTGATGCAAAAACAGCATAGAGAATATTATATGATAAACATTGTGAAGCATTTATTACTTATTTTCACTATAAGCAATTCACTATCAATTCCCACAAAATCCAGTCACTTATATTTTCCCTTTCTATCATTATCACAACAATGTACTTTTCACTGTTTTGTAATTTCATAGATTGGCCCCTAGCCCAATTGTCATCAAAGAGACATTGTCCAGCAACTGGTGGGAGCAGATGCAAAGACTCACAGCCAAACACCAAGTAAAGCCAGGGTAACCAACACAAGTTTTTACAGACCTTGAAAGAACAATTCTAAAATTTATATGGAAAAACAAATTTCCCAAAATAGACTAAAAAATCCTACACAACAATAGAGCAATAGCAATGAATACTGCATGGTACTAGCATAGAAACAGAAAGGCTGAACAACAGAATTGAATCAGAAACCCAGAAATAAGCACACACACATAACTATGAACACCTCATTTTTGACAAAAGAGCCAAAACCATACAATGGAAAAAAGAAAGCATTTTCAACAAATGGCGCTGGCCTAACTGGATGTCTACATGTAGAAAAAGGCAAATAAATCCATCTTTATCATCCTGCACAAAACTCAAGTCCAAGTGAATCAAAGACTTCTACATGAACCCAGACACACTAAATATATTAGAATAGAAATTGGGGAAGAGCCTTGAACTCTTGGAACAGGAGACAACTTCCTGGACAGAATGCCAACATCGCAGACTCTAAGATCAACAATTAATAAATGTTGTTTGTTTTGTTTGTTTGTTTGTTTGTTTTAGGGGAAACAGAAAGAATGGATCTGAAAGAGAGGGGATATGGTAGGCTGTGAGGACTGGAGGGAATGAAAATGAGGTCAGGATGTATCATAAGTAAGGAATTATTTTTTTTTAAATTATGTCATAATCATATTATCTATCCTTTAATATGGAACTGTTCAGTAGTTGATATAAACTGAGTCTGAGTATCTAAACACAACTGATTGGCTCATTACATTAGCAAGAGACCCTTTTCTTGATTAAACAGAATTCTTACAATGTAGTGCTAAAGATAACTATATCTATGAAAAGTAATGTTTTGATATCATTCTACCTATATATTTCCAAGCACATCTAAACTTAGTCCCAACATTTTTTATTCTTTTTCTAAACTGCAAGATAGAAAAATAGGTATAAGCCAGTCCAAGCTGGAGCATTTGACTAGGGACTTGGCTACTCTGTTTATAATTACTTAAAAATCTACTTGTAATGATATGAAACACTCGAAAGCAATTCAATGTAGAAATGAAAGTTGTGACTTCTTTGATACCTGTCACTAACTCATCTCATTAAAGTAAAAGTACTTTTTGCATACACACACACACACACACACACACACAAACACACACACACACACACAGAGAGAGAGAGAGAGAGAGAGAGAGAGAGAGAGAGAGATCCACTTATATATGTATTTATTTAACATATGTTATGTTTTCTAAATGTAAAATTTATTCTAGAATCTAAAAAAAATGTGTTTACCTACTCACATTTACTTAAAATAATCAAAATGTATTTTAGATTTGTAGAATTTCCAGTTACTTAAAATGAAATTTGATTCAGAATTATGAATTTAAATATAGTTATTTTATGGTTATACATACTTCAGAATAATATTTTAAATCACTTTATTCATGCAGGCAATAATCAGCAGATTAATGGTAGGTATTTCAATGACAATATTTTGTGAGATAAAAGAAAATGGTGCCGAATTGCCTCATGTTCAAAAATATATATATTTATTGCCCATGGTGTTCATTCATTGCTTCTAAATAATTATTATCTTGAGTTGCTTTATATAACCAGAATTCTCCTAAATTATAACTTGGAGGTAGATTCATGTAGCACTAACAAGTGATAGATATATTTTTTCTTTATAAAACATGCAAAAATCATAAAGCAATGTTATTTGAAATATTTATGAATATAGAACATAGTACTGTGAGAACAATTAAATATCTCACTAGCTTAAATGTTGGAACTATAATTTTCTCTTCTATCCTCCTTGTTAACTGCTACTAATTGCTTGCATTAAGCTAAAATAGCTCTCTTGAGATGATAGTATGCTTTAAAACACTATTAATGATTGAAAAAATATCTGGATATTTTTATTTTTACTTATCCTCTTATATTTGGGAAAAGTATATTGAAGAATTATTTGTTAAATTTAAAGTATCTTCTTTAATTTTGCACTGTGAAGTGGACACAGTGACAAACCAAGAGTTCTATTAATTTCCAACCTTGACTCATGTTGATTAATCACAACCACTATATACCTATTCTAGTTTGCTTTCATTTGCAGGATAATAGTGAAAATTCAAATGAGCAAGTTCTATAATTTACTATACATTAACAAATTATATAATTATACAATGGCTGTTCAGTATTGAATTAAAAAGTTTCTAAGCTACAGTGGTAAGTCATATTGTTCTCTATGAAGTGGTATAGCTGCCTTCACAAACAGAAGAGTTTATCAAAGTTCTTTCAATAAACACATATAAATTCTATATAGCATGTGTTTCATAAATTCATTTTTATTTAATTATATATTTTATACTAAGCATGCATTAAATACTTATTAAATACTTTTCTGTTTGTTTTGGCCAACTGCATGAAAGAAGTAATCTAACCTAAAGGAGCAAGGACCTACACTGTCTCACAGTTCAGGAAGACAGAATGATAGAAGTAAGAACTCACAAACAAAGCTTTGAGAGCTTGCTCATATATAAGTGACTGAGAAAAAGGAGGGAGCAGTGCTTACCTAGCATATTCAAATGTATAGGTTTTAATATTTACAAGAATCTCATGACCATATTTGTGAAGAAAGTGCATTCTGTAAACTGGTTGGTATGCAAGCTTGAAGACTTGTTTTTAAACCCTAGAACCCACGTAAAAGACTTGATGTCAATATTAGACATGAGAATCGCTCTCTTGAATTGTTGGTTAAAACTATACATGGGAATCTCAAATCATAGACCCCAGGGCTATTACTATCAGTTGACCTCCAGGGGTGGAAAGGGAGTCCCTATTGCTAAAGGCACCACATATTCCAGTCAGAAAGTCCAAATGTCCCTGATCTAGAACAGATGTGAATACCTCCTCCCTAAGGACTAGGTTTCATGGTACCAAACAACATCATGCAAGCTTCCAAAGAATGGAATCAAACAACATCTGTACCCAGCTAGAAGGCATATGAGCCAATAACTCTATAATTGTACTTAAAACCTTCTCAACAAGAGAAATCCATGCCTCTTACTGGAAAATTACCCAACTACTCAATACTCTGAAGTTATGGATCTATGAAGATACTTTACAACTACTACTTTACTAAACCCATATAATCCCTAACAACTATCTAAACATTTGTCCTTATACCCGTAGATAAATTTAGTCTCCAGCCTCTAACCCCTCCTCAAGAAAACTTCTCCATTCATAGTGTTTTGTGTATTTTTATTTGGCAAACTTGGAGAAAAAAATCTTTCCTATCTTGGTGAGTGATAACTCTGAATGTAAGTCAATATCTATCATATCCCATCTGTAATAATATAAAAGTATATAAAAGTAAAAGTTAATAATAATAAAAGAAAACTTCATACAATTTAAGAAAATTATATAAATCTATAAATAATCAAAATCCAGAGTTGTGCAGCATATTACCTACCAGTAGATACTTTTAGAAAACACTCCTGAACCTAAGTTACAGGGAATCTAGTGAAAGAGAGAGTGGAAAAATTTTAAGAACCAGAGGATTAAGGAGTTTACTGTCTCTGTTAGTAATATCAGAAACTACACTTATAAAATCCTACCAAAGTGACTGCCTAAATCAGTTCAATAAGGATGATACCAAGCTCATGAGGTCTTACTCCTACACAAGGAACTATAGGCAAGTAAAGAATGCTGATAGTGACAGAAATGGCCTTCTCCAGAAAGGAGAGACCAATTGGTATTTAATAAAAGATAATCAATTCCATTCCAAAAAGAAAGCATATAAGTACTATTATAAAGATTGAACAGATTGTATGTAAACATATATTTACTTGTGTATGTATTCATGTATATGTATATATATAATATCAATTATTGAAAAGAGACTGAATTTGATGGGGAGTATGGATGTGGAAGGGATTATGGAAGGGTTTAGAGGAAAGAATGGGAGGGGACAAATACTGTAACTAAGGTATAATCTCAAAATTTATAAGTGAAGCAAGTTTGAAGAAGGAATTATATGGAAGATAGGCCTAATGAGAAAGAATTAATACTCAAAAGGGTGAATTATTATAATAATCCTGTATGACACTCTGAAAGAACAAACTAAGTAAAAGATCAAAATGAAAAGTAAGTATAGCTATCATTATACACTGTGAAAGTTTGAAGGAGAATGATCTTCATAGGCTGTAGACTCATGAATTTGAATATTTGGTTCTTTTTTTCATTTTTTATTAATTTATTCATATTACATCTGAGTTGTTAGCCCATCCCTTGTATCCTCCAATCCCTCCCTCCCTCCTGCTTACTCCCTACTCCCCTCCCCTATGTCTGAGACTGAGGGGGACCTCCTCCCCCTGTATATGTTCATAGGGTATCGAGTCTCTTCTTTCTCTTCTTGGTGACCTATTATCCTTCCTCTGAGTGCCACCAGGCGTCCCCATCCAAGGGAAATGGTCAAATATGGGGCCCCAGAGTTTGTGTGAAAGTCAGATCTCCTTCTCCACTTAATGGTGGAGAATGTCCTGTCCATCGGCTAGTCTGCATAGGGGTTCGAAGTTTACTGCCTATATTTTCCTTGGCTGGTGTCATAGTTTGAGGAGGACCCCAGGGCCCAGACCAGCCTGTAGTTTTCCGGAACCCACTGGATCCTTCTATTTCCTCATTCTCGCAGGCTTCTCACACCTAAAGTCTCAATAGGATGTCCTTCCCTCTGACCCACTTTCCTGGTAGGTTAAGTTTTTCATGGGGACGTACCCCTTGGACTAGTGTCTGGTTTTTAAGTGAGTATATACCATTTAACTCTTTTTGCTTCTGGGTGAACTCACTTATTATGATAATTTCTAGTTCAATCCATTTGTCCACAAATTTTGGGAATTCCTTGTTTTTAATAGCTGAGTAGTATTCCATAGTGTACATGTACCACAGTTTCTTTATCCATTCTTCTACTGAGGGACAGGTAGGCTGTTTCCATGTTCTGGCTATTATGAATAAGGTAGCTATGAACATGGTTGAGCATATGTCCCTGCTGTGTGGTACTGCATCTTCTGGGTATATTCCAAGGAGTGGAATAGCTGGGTCTTGAGGAAGCCCTAGTCCCAGTTTTCTGAGATAGCACCAGATAGATTTCCAAAGTGGCTGTACTAGTTTGCATTCCCACCAGCAATGAAGGAGTGTTCCCCTCTCCCCACATCCTCTCCAGCATGTGGTGTCACTTGAATTTTTTATCTTAGCTATTCTGATGGGTGTAAGATGGAATCTCAGAGTTGTTTTGATTTGCATTTCCCTGCTGACTAAGGAGGTTGAGCATTTCTTTAAGTGTTTCTCAGCCATTTGATACTCCTCTCTTGAGAATTCTCTGTTTAGTTCTGAGCCCCATTTCTCAATTGGGTTATTTGGTTTGGTGGTGTTTAATTTCTTGAGTTCTTTATATATTTTGGATATTAGGCCTTTCTCAGATATACGGTTGGTGAAGAACTTTTCCCAGTCTGTAGGCTGTCTCTTTGTTTTCTTGACAGTGTCTCCTGCCTTACAGAAGCTTCTCAGCCTCATGAGGTCCCATTTATTAATTGTTGAAATTAAGGTCTGGGCTGTTGGTGTTCTGTTCAGGAAGTTGTCTCCTGTGCATATGTGTTCCAGACTCTTCCCCACTTTTTCCTCTAAATGGATTAATGTCTCTGGTTTTAGGTTGAGGCTTTTAATCTACTTGGACTTGAGTTTTGTGCATGGTGACAAATAGGGGTCTAATTGGATTTTTTTACACAGATACTATTTATTGAAGATGCTGTCGTTTTTCCATTGAATAGATTTGGCTTCTTTGTCAAAAATAAAGTGACCAAATGTGTGTGGATTCATCTCTGGGTCTTCAATTCGATTCCATTGATCCACTAGCCTATTGCTGTGCCAGTACCATGCTGTTTTAATTACTGTTGCTCTATAGTACAACTTGAGATCAGGTATGGAGATTCCTCCAGAGGATCTTTTATTGTATAGGATTGTTTTTGCTATTCTGGGCTTTTTGTTTCTCCATATGAAGTTGAGAATTGTTCTTTCAATATCTTCAAAATATTTTGTAGGTATTCTGATAGGGATTGCATTGAATCTGTAAATTGCTTTTGGTTAAGATGGCCATTTTTACTATGTTAATTCTCCCGATCCACGAACAAGGTAGATCTGATCATCTTCTGATGTAATTTTCAATCTCTTTCTTCAGAGATTTAAAGTTATTTTCAAATAAGTCCTTCACTTGCTTGGTTAGGGTTATTCCTAGATATTTTATATTCCTTGTGGCTATCGTGAAGGGAGTAATTTTCCTAATTTCATCCTCTACCTGCTTCTCATTTGTATAGAGGAAAGCTACTGACTTTTTTGAGTTTATTTTGTATCCTGCCAATTTGCTGAAGGTGTTTATCAGCTGTAGGAGTTCTTTGGTGGAATTTTGGTGGTCACTTATATATACTATCATATCATCTGCAAATAGGGATAATTTGACTTCTTCCTTTCCCATTTGGATCCCCTTAATCTCCTTTTGATGTCTTATTGCTCTGGCTAGAACTTCAAGAACTATATTGAAGAGATATGGGGACAGAGGGCAGCCTTGTCTGGTTCCCAATTTTAGAGGGATTTCCTTGAGTATTTCTCCATTTAACTTAATATTGGCTGTTGGTTTGTTGTATATAGCCTTTATTATGTTTCGATAAGTGCCTTGTATTCCCATCTCTCCAGAACTTTAAACATAAATGGGTGTTGGATTTTGTCAAATGCTTTTTCTGCATCTAAAGAGAAGATCATGTGTTTTTTCTCTTTCAGTTTGTTTATATGGTGGATTACATTGATGGATTTCCATATGTGAAACCATCCCTGCATGCCTGGAATGAATCCTACCTGATCATGGTGAATGATGTCTTTGATATTCTGTTGTATTCGCTTAGCGAATATTTTGTTGAGTATTTTTGCATCAATGTTCATAAGAGAAATTGGTCTGAAATTGTCTTTTTTTGTTGGGTCTTTGTAGGGTTTAGGTATTAATGTGACTGTGGCCTCGTAGAATGAATTTGGTAATATTCCATTTCTAACTTTTGGAATAGCTTCAATAGTATCGGTATTAGCTCCTCTTTGAAAGGCTGGAAGAATTCTGCACTGAAACCATCTGGCCCTGGGCTTTTTTTGGTTGGGAGACTATCAATGGTTGCTTCTATTTCTATAGGCACAATAGGGCTTTTAATTTGTTTATCTGTTCTTGATTAAAATTGGCAAATGGAATCGGTTGAGAAAATTAGCCATTTCCCTTAGATTTTCAAATGTTGTTGCATAAATGCCTTTAAAGTACGTTCTTATGATTCTTTGTATTTATTCGGTGTCTGTTGTTATGTCTCCCTTTTCATTTCTGATTTTGTTTATTTGGCTAATGTTTCTCTGTCTTTTAGTTAGATTGGCTAATGGTTTGTCTATCTTGTTAATTTTCTCAAAGAACCAGCTCTTGGTTTTGTTGATTCTTTGGATTGTTCTCTTTGTTTCTAATTTATTGATTTCAGCCCTGAGTTTGATTACTTCTAGGCATCTACTCCTCTTGGGTTTTTCTGCTTCTTTTTTTTCTAAAGCTTCTAGATGTGTTGTTAAGTTGTTTAGGTGGGTTGTTTCCATTTTCTTTTTAAAGGCACTTAGTGCTATGAATTTTCCTCTTAGCACTGCTTTCAATGTGTCCTATAAATTTGGGTATGTTTTCCATCATTTTCTTTGAATTTCAGGAAGTCTTTTATTTCTTCCCTTATTTCTTCTATGACCCATGTGTCATTAAGTAGAAAGTTGTTTAGTTTCCACGTGTTAGTATGCTTTTTGTTATTTCTGTTGTTGGTGAAATCCAGTCTTAGACCATGGTGATCTGATATGATACAAGGTATTATTTCAATCTTCTTGTATCTGTTGAGGTTTGCTTCATGACCACCTATGTGATCAATTTTAGAGAACGTTCCATGGGGTGCTGAGAAAAAAGTTATAATCTTTTACGTTTGGGTGGAAAGTTCTGTAGATATCTGTTAGATCCATATGATTCATGACATTGGTTAATGAAGTTATTTCCCGGCTTAGTTTTTGATTCAAAGACCTATCCTTGAGTGAAAGTGGGGTGTTGAAGTCTCCCACTATTTATGTGTGGGTATCGATAAGTGTTTCAAGCTTTGTTAATAACTCTTTTACAAATGTTGGAGCCCTTGTATTAGGAGCATAGATGTTCAAAATTGTGATGTTTTCTTGATTGACTTTACCTTTGACTAGTACGAAGTGTCCATCCTCATCCCTTTTGATTAATTTTGGTTGAAAGTCTATTTTATTAGATATTGGAATGGCTACCCCAGCTTGTTTCTTGTGACCATTTGCTTGGAATATTTTTTCCCCAACCTTTTACTCTGAGGCAATGTCTGTCCTTGTGGTTGAGATGTGTTTCTTGAATGCAGAAGAATGTTGGATCATATTTATGCAACCATTCAGTCTGTGTCTTTTTATTGGAGAATTGAGACCATTGACGTTGAGAGATATTAATGACCAATGATTGCTAAGTCCCTTTATTTTTGGTATTTGTAACAGTTAAGATTTTGTTTGTTTTTTATTTTGCGATGTTATAGTTACGTAGTTCCTATGTAGTTTTGGTTGTAGTTTGACCCTTTTGGGTGGAGTTTTCCTTCTAGTAACTTCTATAAAGCTGGATTTGTGGCTAGGTACTGTTTGAATTTGTTTTTGTCATGGAATATCTTGTTTTCTCCTCAATGGTTATTGATAATTTCGCTGGGTATAGTAATCTTGCCTGGTATCTGTGTTCTCTTAGGGTTTGCAGAACCTCTGTCCAGGCCCTTCTGGCTTTCATGGTCACTGCTGAGAAGTCAGGAGTAATTCTGATAGGTTTGCCTTCGTATGTTACTTGGCCTTTTTCTCTTGACGCTTTTAATATTTTTTCTTTGTTCTGTATATTTTGTATTATTATTATTATGTGGAGGGAAGATTTTCTTTTCAGGTCTATTCTATTTGGTGTTCTGTATGCCTCTTGTATGCTCATATGCATCTCCTTCTTCAAATTGGGGAAATTTTCTTCTATTATTCGATTAAAGATATTTTCTGGGCTGTGGATTCGGTTGCCTTCTCTTTCCTGTATCCCTATTATTCTCAAGTTTTGTCTTTTATGGTGTCCTTTATTTCTTGAATGCTCTGTATCAGGCACTTTTCAGATTTAGAATTTTCCTTGATGGATGTTTCCAGTTCTACGATTGTATCTTCAAGTCCCAATATTAGTTCTTCCTTTTCTTGCAGTCTGTTAGATAAGGCCACCTCTGAGATGCTTGCTTTCTTTTCTGATGCTTCTCGATCACGTTTTTCTTCTGTGTGCTCCTTTATGATAGCTTCCATTTTTATCTTTAGGTCTTGAACTGTTTTAATGATTTCCTTCATCTAGTTATTTGTATTTTTCTGAAATTCTTCAAATGCCTCTTTATATGACTCTTAAATCCTCGGCCCTCTTGTTTGCCTCCTCTTGCATTTGTTTACAGATTTTATTTGTTTCTTCCATTATCATCTTACTTACTAAGGACTTGAAGTCATTTTATTGTATATTAATTGTTGTTGGGTTCTCCAGGTTGTTTTCATTGGGATTGCTGGGATCTGGAGATGCCAACCTGTTTTGGTTTTTGTTAGCGTTTTTTCGCTGTCCTCTTGTCATTTTGTTGACTCTGATGTTGGGAGGTGGTTTGTAGTGACCTTCCTTGTTTGAGAGTAGATAGTTGATGCCGGATTACAGGTAGGGTGCCCTTGCCTGTGGGGATCATGGAGTATTTCCCTGGACCAGGCAGGTGATTCAGATTCTATTCCTGGAGATTTTTCTCAACACCTTAGGCTCCAGGCTGAGTCATGCAAAGTAGGTTTCTGTTTGGGCCTTTTCACCTTACTGCTGTAATTCAGATCAGCAGTTTTGGGATCTAGAGTAAGGTCAGCACACAAGCTCTCTGGTTGTGTAGGTTGATCCCAACTGCCTGTCCTTCCTGTTGCTTTGTAGCCAACCCCAGGTGGATCAGAACTTCTGGGCTGTAGCTGTCTTTTAGCTCTGCCTCTGTACTCTGTAGGAGTGTCCAGACTCTCCCATGAATTTGGGAGTTCTTGCTCGGTCTGCAGGATCTGACCCAGCTAGGATCTGCCTGTTGGAGATTACAGGATCAGTGCCTGGTGGGCCTGAGAGAGTATGGTTTCAGGCCACTGGCAGTATCCAAAGAGGAAGCAATTTCCATGCCCCTATAAGCCAGGACACTCCCAGATTGCTTTAGATCAGTAAATCGACCCTGCAAGCACGACCCACAGCTCCATGTATCATGGGAGTTCCTATAGCACCTGCAAGAATGGACCCAGCTAGGTTCTGTTGTTTGGGGAGTGCCGGGTCAGTGCCAGGTCAGTGCCAGCAGCCCGGGCAGGCGGGTGGCAACAATGGTGATTCACACCACTGGCAGGAATCCCCTGTATCTTCTCTTTCCACCAGTGAATGTCAGGATGCCCCCAGGTCACTTTAGGTCAGCTGTTAGGCCCTGCAAGCACGACCCACGGCTCCCTATATCTTGGGAGGTCCTTTCGCACCCTCAAGAATGGACTCAACTAGGTTCTGTTGTTTGGGGAGTGCCGGCATCCCGGGCGGGCGACTGGTGACATGGCAATTCAGACCACTGGCGGGAATCCCCTGTATCTTCTCTTTCCACCAGTGAAAGCCAGAATGCTCCCAGATCATTTTAGGTCAGCAGTTAGACACCGCAAGCAAGACCCATGTCTCTTGATAACGTGGGCGGTCCCACTGGGCTGTGGGAGCAGTCCATGCTGGTTTCTAACTGCCCCTGTTTGCAGCATCAGTCCTTTGTGTCAGGCTTCAGATTGGGCCCAGGACGCGTTCCGTGAGCTACACGCCAGCTCTAGTTGTTTTTGATGAGTCCCGCCACCTGTGTTTCCACTCGGGCTAGGCAGGTGACCTCCGCAGTTTGGCATGGTGTGGATGGAAAGGATCAATGGTAGTTTCACCCTATTCGCTGAGGCGCCTTAGGCTGGGGGCTCTGGAAAATCCCCTCCCCAAATGGCGAGTTTGGGTTTTATGTGCCGGCTGCAACTTGGTTGTGGATTCCGTTTCAGAGTTTGGGGATTGTGTTTAGCACCTCCAGGCTGTTGCTTGTCCCGGGGTTAGACCCACTGGTGGTCTTCGGAGTTTGGGGCCCCACTCACCTACAGTTCTCAAAATTTAGCAGTCTGTGGCTCCATTCACATCCCTGGTCTCCTTGGAGTAGATCAGCTATGGTGCATACTGGTCGACGCCATCTTGGAATCCCCCCAGATAGTCATTTGTTTAGCACTGAGGCGCAAACAGGTCCCTGTACATTCCGAATATTTGGTTCTTGATGAATCTGTCTGGAAAAGACTAGATGGTGTGATCTTGTTGGAGGATGGTGTGTTAGTGGGGCTAAGAACTTTATGATTGCAAAAGAATTATCCCAATCCTTCTCTCTCTCTCTCTCTCTCTCTCTCTCTCTCTCTCTCTCTCTCTCTCACACACACACACTTATGACATTTGAGATATGAGTGAGAGTCACCTTTTTCTGCTGCCATGGCTTAGCTCCACGATTGTGGGGAGCCATGCCAAATTCTGCCATATCAGAAATCCTATGCTTAGGCTGCATGCTGTGACCTTCAAGTTGCTGACCTCTACCTCATGAGCGCTGGGATTAAAGGTATGTGCCACGGTGCCTTAATTATTTCATCTCAATTCTAGTAAAACATATCTTTAAACATCTCAAACAAAAATTAATCAAAGAAACAAGAGAATTCTAAGTTCTAGGCAGTTAACTACATTTCCTAGGCTAGTTTAGAAAACTATACGTCTTCTTGTTCTGCCTCTCCAACTGGCCACATATATGTAGCTATCTTGGCTCTGTATGAGCAGTGTCTGTAATATTATCTGGCCCTAGGATGTTCTAGTCCTGGGCTTGTTTAGCTAGTTTAATCTAAGCTGGAAACTCCCAGCTGTAAATGTCTAGTTCCAAGGACAAAACTAGTTTATCTCTCTTTTTTGAGAATCTAAAAATTTTTAGAAATATCTCAAGTAAAAATGAAGCAAATAAACAAAATTATAAACACCTTGTAGTTAAGGAGTTTAGGATGAACTCCATTCCCTAGACCAATATGGAAAATTGTTAAGTCACTTACAAGCAAAAATTAAACACAAAAATTCTAAGTTTAAGGCAATAAACTATTCCTTAGACTATACTTTTCTGACCAGCCACGTGTTCGCAGCCATCCCTGTTCTGTAAGAACTGAGCCCCACAGGCAGCAGCCAGGAGCAGCACCTGTGAAACATTTTGCCCCATGCACTCACCAGTCCTGGGCTTGTTCCCCAAGGGCAGCCGCTGAGCCTGGGTCTAGGCCCCATGAAGAACAGGCCTGCTGCTGGCCTGCACCGCGTGGAGGCAGGACTCTCAACCACCTCATGAGTTGTGTGTGCTGCACTGTTTTGGAAAATTAGTGAGTAAAGCTTGGCTCTCTCTCAAAATATAGAAAAATGAAACAATATTTAAACAATTAAACAAATTTACAGACATAGACATAAAAGTTGACATGACAATAATAAAGCAAACAGTCTGATAGGCAAGACAAAAAGCAGTTTCGAAACCTTGACAATGAATGACACGTCTAGGGTCTAAACTGTCTTTAACTAAAGCCAACAAACTAACAAAAATATATATAGGAACCTTTATAGGTCTAAAAGCATAATATAGCATTTCTGTAATTTTTTTTTATCAACTCTATCTCACATTTTTAAATTAACCATTTCCTCCTCAAGAAACCATGGACATACTTCATTGACTAATCTAAAAATTCATCCAACTGTTCTTTATTAACTTTTTTCCTCACATTTGAAGCTTATTTTCTAATGTCTCTCTGAATAAATCTTTACTATTGCTCTGTCCCATATTTGTGTTCCTTACCTTGCCATTCCTCTGAGAAGCAGGTGACTTCGGGGGAAATGGTCCACTTGTCTTTCACTTCTTTTTTCACGGGCCCTATCCAGGCAACATCTATCACTTAATCCCTCGTTTTCAGTCCTCTCCTCGGGTGCCAAATGATGTGTTCCGGCCTGCAGGACAAATTGAAATAGGATTCACCTGAAAGAGGGAGTGGGGATTGAAAGTAGGGTACAGAGACATGAGAAATAACAAGTCAAGTCTAGAAATTTCTGATCAAGGCTCACGTTAATACTGACTAGTAGGAATATATATAGAGCAAGGTCAATAGGATCTATTCTGATCCCTTTCTCCCTAGCCCCCAGGCAAGAAACCAATAGCCTGAATCACTCCCTGTAGGACTTCCTAGTTTTTTGGGTAACTCCCTGTAAGAACTTCTTATTTCTCTGAGTAGTTCCCTGTAATAGCTTCCTTGATCCTCTGGGTGTTTCCAAGTTGGGACTTCCCTACTTCTTTCAAGGGTAAATAGTCCAAGGATAGCCTAGAGCACAAGACCTCCTGAGGCAAAGGTCAGCAACTCGAAGGTCACAGCATGCAGCCTAAGCACAAGATTTCTGACATGGCAGAATTTGGAATGGCTCCCCATATACCATCATGCACGCTAATGCTCTGAAAATATGAGCCCAACTAAACACTTACTTTTGAACAGTAACTGAAAAGTAATTGAGACATATATCATCTTTAATTTTAGAGTTTGTTATGAGTCTTATTGTTATTTTAGTAAGTATTCTGTATATTTGGTTTGTTCTATTCTACTACAACTTTCAATATAATCTTTTTTATTCTGTATATTTCACATTTTATCTACAGTATGAAATGAGTAATTCCTTTTTGGGTCATTATTATTTGGTTTTCTAAATGCCTTCTGTAACTTTCTCTTCCCACAGTTTTCTCATATGATTTTATATGACACAGTTTCTATGATTTTAGCTTGCACGTCTCCATATTCTGAGCATCATGGAATGACAAAGAATTTCTGAAGACTGAAGATTAATAATACCAAGTTTAACAAACTCTTTGTTATATCCACCACCATGTGTAACTGAAATAATCCTCAAGAAACAATAAAAAAATGAGTCTTTTAAGATTATGTAACCAGTCCCTAATTTTGGATCACTTATTTAAAAAATGAACACATTTAATAAAATTTATTGAAGTTTTTATTCATTTTTACATAAACTTTTAAAAAGCCACAAAATAGGTTTTCAGACTAAATGTGTACTCCACTGTTCGGAGGGACCTGGGTGCGGAAGACCTGCATGCCCCTGCACAGGGGAGGAGCGCGGATTTTCTCGAATTGGAGCAGCAGTGGCAGAGGCAGCAGCACCAGTGGCAGAACCAGCGGCCCAGCGGCAGCAGCACCAGAGGCTGAGGTTTGCAGCTCAGAGCCTTTCGGTGGAGGCGATTAGTGTGGTGGCTGGTGGGAGTTGCTGTGGGAGAGGGGATTCTGGACAGGATTTGGGTCGCGGGGTGCCTTGTGACCCAAACTGGACTCGGTGGACAGTTCAGCCCCAGAGTCCCGGGTTCAGCTCAGTGCTCAGTGCCCTGGAGACCCTGGCTCAGCACAGCAAGCAATACTGCCCGAGGCACCAGATCCATGCAGCAGCAGCTCCCCTGCTGTGACGCAGGCTGGCAGAGCGCTCAGGTCCACCCTAGGACCCAGCTCAGTGCAGACGCAGTTCTCCTGCTGTGACACAGGCTGGGCGGAGTGCTCAGGTCCACCCTAGGTCCCAGCTCAGTGCAGCCGCAGTTCTCCTGCTGTGAAGCAGGCTGGCAGAGCGCTCAGGTACACCCTAGGCACCAGCTCACCTCAAAGAGCAGTTCTTTCCAAGACACTAACTCAGCTCAGGGGGCAGTTCTGGGGCACTGACACAGATTCAGCCCAGAGACCCTAGCTTGAATTGCCAGGCAGATTAGGCTCAGAGTCTCTACCTGAGCTGTACACACAGGCTCGGTGGCCCCAAGGCTCTGGCTGGACTATCCACACAGTATAGGCCCGGAGTCCAGGGCTGATTTCAGCATGCAATGTGGGTCCATAGCCCCTGGCTGAGCTCGGTGCACAATTCCACCCCGGAGACTAGGGTGGAGCTAGGCATGCAGTTTAGGGCCAGAGTCCTTAACTGTGCTTGGGAGACAGATTGGGCCCAGAGATTCTAATGGAGCTTTTAGCACAGTCCTGGCTCTGAGAATCTGGTTGGACACAGTGTGCAGTTTGAATCCAGAATTCCTGGCTGAGCTTGGCAGATGGTTCAGGCCCTGAGGCAATAATTGACCACAGCACGCACTTTGGACCAAAAACCCCTAGCTGAACTTGGTGCACAGTCCTAGCCCCAAAATTCTGGCTGTACCCTGTGTGAACTTTGGGTCCAGAATCCCTAGCTGAGCTTGGCAGACTGTTCAGGCCCTGAGAACCTAGCTGAACTCAGCATGTGGTTCGGGCCCAGTGTCCCTGGCTGGACTTGGCAAGGAACCCAGAAGGCTGTGGATACCTTGGCATGACCCAATGCTCATTCAGAGACCCAGAACGATTGCAGGACCCACAGCACAGGAGAGCTGAGGATCACTGGCTGTGAGAGTCCAAAACGACAGGGCTAACCTCCTGTCATCCACACCAGTGAAGTAGCAGAGCTTCCAGCCTATGGAAATTGTGAGAAAACAAGTGAATCTATCATCAGACTCCCTCTATCCAACTTTGGAAGCTACTCAAGAAAAACAAAGACAATAAGATATCAAAAAGACAGCGTAAAAGCATACGCAAAAAAATCAAAAAACAACGTGGCATTTTCAGTTTAAAGCTATCCCAAAGAAAACAACCCAGAGAACTCAAATACAACGGAAATAGAAGAAAATGACCTCAAATCCTTAGTAATGAGGATATTAATGGAGGACAAAAATAAAATTCATAATCAAATGCAGGAAGATGCAGCCAAACAGCTGAGAGACATAAAAGTAGCACATAGAGTGGAACTGGAAAAATTTCAGGAAAATGCAAACAACCAGATGAAAGAAAGAAATAAAACGGTTCAAGCTCTGAAGACGTATAAAGAGGCAATGGAAGAAACTCAGGAATATACAAACAATCAGATGAAAGAAATAAAAAAATCAGTTCAAGATCTGAAGACGAAAATGGATTCAATGATAAACACACAGAAAGAAGAAAAACGAGAACACGAGAACTCAGAGAAGAAGGCGAGCCACACAGAGGTGAGCTTTTCTAATAGAATCCAAGAGATGGAAGAACAAATCTCAGGTCTAGAAGATACAATCACAGATCTTGAAGCAACCATTAAAGAAAATGCCAAATCTGGAAAACTCCTGACAAAAAACATCCAAGAAATCAAAGACACCATGAAAAGAAGAAATCTGAGGATAATAGGCATTGAAGAAAGACAAGATATCAGACTCCAAGTCCCAGAAACTATTCTCAACAAAATCATAGAAGAAAATTTCTCCAATCTAAAGAAAGAGATGCCTATAAACATTCAAGAGGCCTACAGAACACCAAATATCATTGACCAGAATAGAAAAACTGCCCGTCATATAATAATCAAAACAGAAAACATACAAAACAAAGAAAAAATATTAAAAGCTGCAAGTGAAAAGGGCCAAATAACATATAATGGCAAACGTATCAGAATTACACCTGATTTCTCAGCAGAGACCATAAAAGCCAGAAGGGCCTGGACAGAGATCCTGTAAACCCTAAGAGACCACAGATGCCAGGCCAGACTACTTTACCCAGCAAAACTGTGAATAATCATTGATGGAGAAAACAAAATATTCTATGACAAAAACAAATTCAAACAGTACCTATCCACAAATCCAGATTTACAGAAGGTTCTGGAAGGAAAACTCCATGCCAAAGGGTCAAGCTACAACCAAAACTACTCAGGAAATAGATAACTATACCATGGCAAATACACAACTACACAAACGATCGATTGGAAACAACATCAAAAGTAAGACTCTTAACTGGTCGTTAATATCTCTCAACATCAATGGTCTCAATTCTCCAATAAAAAGACACAGACTAACTGAATGGGTGCATAAACAAGATCCAACATTCTTCTGCATTCAAAAAACACATCTAACCTATAACGATAGGCATTACCTCAGGTTAAAAGGTTGGAAAAAAATATTCCAAGCAAATGGTCACAAGAAGCAAGCAGGCGTAGCCATTTTAATATCAAACAAGATAGACTTTCAACCAAAATTAATCAAAAGGGATGCAGAAGGACACTTCATACTCATCAAACGTAAAGTCAACCAAGATGCCATCACAATTCCTAACATCTATTCTCTCAATACAAGGGCACCCACATTTGTAAAAGATCTGCTAAAAAAGCTTAAACCACACATCCATCCCCACACAATAATAGTGGAAGACTTCAACACCCCACTCTCACTGAAGGATAAGTCATTGAAACAGAAACTAAACCAAGAAATAACATCATTAAACAATGCTATGGGTCAAATGGATCTAAAAGATATCTATAGAACCTTTCACCCAAACAAGAAAGAATATACATTCTTCTCTGCACCCTATGGAACCTTCTCCAAAATTGATCACATCATAGGTCACAAAGCAGGCCTCAAGAGATACAAGAGGATTGAAATAATACCTTGTACCCTACCAGATCACCATGCTCTTAGGCTGCAATTCAACAACAACAGAAATAACAGAAAGCCTACACGTACGTGGAAACTAAACAACTCTCTGCTAAATGACACCTGGGTCAGGGAAGAAATAAAGAAAGAAATCAAGGAGTTTCTGAAATTCAATGAAAATAAAGGAACAACATACCCAAATTTGTGGGATACATTGAAAGCAGTGCTAAGAAGAAAATTCATAGCACTAAGTGCCTTTAAAAATAAATTGGAAACATCGCACATAAACATCTTAACAACACAACTGGAAGCCCTAGAAAAAAAAAGAAGCAGAAACACCCAAAAGGAGTAGATGTCTGGAAATAATCAAACTCAGGGCTGAAATTAACAAATTAGAAACTAAGAAAACAATCCAAAGAATCAACAAAACCAAGAGCTGGTTCTTTGAGAAAATCAACAAGATAGACAAACCATTAGCCAAACTAACTAAAAGGCAGAGAGACAGTATTGAAATCAACAAAATCAGAAATGAAAAGGAAGACATAACAACAGACACTGAAGAGATACAAAGAATCATAAGATCCTAACTTGAAGGCATATATGCCACAAAATTTGAAAATCTAAGGGAAAGGGACAATTTTCTTGATCAATTTCACTTGCCAAAGTTGAGTGAAGAACAAATAAACAAGCTAAATAGTCCCATTTCCCCTACAGAAATAGAAGCAATCATTGATAGTCTCCCAACCAAAAAAAGCCCAGGGCCAGATGGTTTCAGGGCAGAATTCTACCGGACCTTCAAGGACGCGCTAATACCGATACTCTTCAAGCTACTCCAAAAGATAAAAATGGATGGAACATTACTAAACTCATTCTATGAGGCCATAGTCACAATGATACCTAAACCTTACAAAGACTCAACAAAGTAAGAGAATTTCAGACCAATTTCTCTGATGAACATCGATGCAAAAATATTAAATAAAATACTTGCAAAACGAATACAAGAACACATCAAAGATATCATTCATCATGACCAAGTAGGCTTCATCCCAGGCGTGCAAGGATGGTTTAATATACAGAAATCCATCAATGTAATCCACTATATAAACAAACTGAAAATAAAAAGCAGCATGATCATCTCTTTAGATGCAGAGAAAGCATTTGATAAAATCCAACACCAATTCATGTTTAAAGTTTTAGAGAGATCAGGGATACAAGGCACTTTCCTCAACATAATAAAGGCAATATACAGCAAGCCATAACCAAAATAAAAGTAAATGGTGAGATATTCAAGGAAATTCCACTAAAATCGGGAACAAGGCAAGGCTTACTACTCTCTCCATATCTCTTCAATATAGTACTCGAAGTTCTAGCCAGAGCAATAAGAAAACGAAAGGAGATCAAGGGTACCCAAATGGGAAAAGAGGAAGTCAAATTATCCCTATTTGCAGATGATATGATAGTGCATATAAGTGACCCTCCAAATTCCACCAGAGTAGTCCTACAGCTGATAAACACCTTCAGCAAATTGGATGGATACAAAATTAACACAAAAAGTCTGTAGCTTTCCTATACACAAATGACAAGCTATCAGAAGAAGAAATTAGGAAAGCCACCCCCTTCACATTAGCTGCAAGCAATAATATAAAATATTTAGGAGTTACTCTAACTAAGCAAGTGAAGGACTTGTTTGAGAAAAATTTCAAAACTCTGAAGAAAGAGATTGAAGATGACACGAGAAGATAGAATGATATTCCTTGCTCATGGATCGGGAGAATTAACATAGTAAAAATGGCGATCCTACCAAAAGCAATCTATAGATTCAACGCAATCCCTATCAAAATGCCTACACAATTTTTAAAGACATTGAAAGTTCAATTCTGAACTTTATATGGAAAAACAAAAAACCCAGAATAGCTAAAATATCCTTGTACAATGAAAGGTGCTCCGGAGAAATCTCCATACCTGATCTCAAACTGTACTATAAAGCAATAGTAATTAAAACAGCATGATACTGGCACAGCACCAGGCTGGTTGATTAGTGGAATCGAATCGAAAACCCAGATATGAATCCGTACACATATGCTTACTTGATTTTTGACAAAGAGGCCAAATCCATTCTATGGAAAAAGGATAGCACCTTCAACAAATGGTGCTGGTCTAACTGGAGGTCTCTTTGTATAAAAATGCTACTGGACCCATATTTGTCACCTTGCACAAAACTCAAATCCAAGTGGATTAAAGACCTCAACATAAAACCAGAGACACTACGTCACTTAGAAGAAAAAGTGGGGAAGAGCCTGGAATAAATTGGCACAGGAGACAACTTCCTGAACAGAACACCAACAGCCCAGGCCTTAATGTCAACAATTAATAAATGGGACCTCATGAGGCTGAGAAGCTTCTGTAAGGCTGGAGACACTGTCAAGAGAACAAAGCGACAGCTTACAGACTGGGAAAAGATCTTCACCAATCCTACATCTGACAAAAGTCTAATATCCAAAATATAAAAAGAACTCAAGAAATTAAACACCACCAAACCAAACAACTCATTTGAGAAATGGGACTTGGGAAAGTCGTATCCCTCTCTCCACTCTAGTGGCACTCAAAGGAAGGACAACAGGTTACCGAGAATAGACTTGAAACCCTATGAGCAGATACAGGGGGAGGTAATCCCTCTCAGGAACAGTCATAGGGGAGGGGAATAAG
This sequence comes from Acomys percivali, assembly GCA_907169655.1. Lineage (NCBI taxonomy): Eukaryota > Metazoa > Chordata > Mammalia > Rodentia > Muridae > Acomys > Acomys percivali. The sequence continues at coordinate 93,284,204 of OU015760.1, forward strand.
GGGAAAATGGGAGGGAGGGAAGAATGGGAGGATACAAGGGATGGGATAACCATTGAGATGTAACAAGAATAAATTTAAAAATATATATAAAATAAAAAAAAGAGAAATGGGACTTGGAACTAAACAGAAAATTCTCAAGAGAGGAATATCAAATGGCTGAGAAACATTAAAGAAATGCTCAACCTCCTTAGTCATCAGGGAAATGCAAATCAAAACAACTATGAGATTCCATCTTACACCCATCAGAATGGCTAAGATAAAAAATTCAAACGACACCACATTGTTGGCGAGGATGCGGAGAGAGAGGAACACTCCTTCATTGCTGGTGGGAATGCAAACTAGTACAGCCACTTTGGAAATCTATCTGGTGCTATCTCAGAAAACTGGGAATAGGGCTTCCTCAAGACCCAGCTATTCAACTCCTTGGAATATACCCAGAAGATGCTCCAGCACACAACAGAAAATTTGCTCAACCATGTTTATAGCAGCCTTATTTATAATAGTCAGATCATGGAAACAGCCTAAGTGTCCCTCAGTTGAAGAATGGATAAAGAAACTATGGTACATATACACTATGGAATACTACTCAGCTATTAAAAACATGGAATTCCTGAAATTTGTGGATATATGGATTGAGCTAGAAATGATCATAATGAGTGAGTTAACCCAGATGCAGAAAGACTCAAATGGTGTATACTCACTTATATCTGCATACTAGCACAAGGGACATGTCCCACGAAAGCCTTCACTTACCAGGAAACTGGGACAGAGGGCAGAACATCCTATTGTGACTCTAGACGAGAGAAGCATGGGAGAATAGCAAAGTAGAAGGATCCAGGTGGTCCTAGAAACTTACAAGTAGAACATTATGATAAGCAGAATGGGCCCAGGGGTCCCGCTCAAAATAAGGCACAAGCCAAGGACAATACAGGCAGTAAACTTTAAACCCCTAACCATATCTAGCCAATGGACAGAACATTCTCTACAGTTGAGTGGAGAGTGGGATATGACTTTCTCGCATACTCTGGTGCCTCACATTTGACCATTTCCCCTGGAGGGGGAGACCTGGTGGCACTCAGAGGAAGGACAGCAGGTTACCAAGGAGAGACTTGATACCCTATGAGCATATACAGGGGGAGGTAATCCCACTCAGGAACAGTCATAGGGGAGGGGAATAAGGGGAAAATGGGAGGGAGGGAAGAATGGGAGGATATAAGGGATGGGATAACCATTGAGATGTAACAAGAATAAATTAGTAAAAAAAATACATTTGAAAAAAAAAGAAAAAATATACACAAAGATTTATTTCCTGTATAATGTAGATAGAAAAGTTAAATGTTACCATGTGCTGTTTCACAAGATCTATAACAAAAAGGACACTGATATTATAGACAATCTGAGTTAATTGGGTTTTTTTAGATTACAAAGTTGAATTCCAAATTTGGAAGACTTAGTACACAAAGAAGAATCTAAATCATCTAATCATTAATTTTTAATAATTATAACATACTAAAAGGCAATTCTTTTACTTCAAATAATTAAATATAACATGTTAACAAATTCATTTATGTAGTTATCTTTTCTTCTAATGATTTATTACTGAAAGTTTAAGTTACCAAATGTGGCATGCAATGTAGTTTTTTGTAACAAGTGTTGTTCTAGATTGAACTGCTAGTATTTCTGTATTTACAGACACTTATAACAGAGTTGAGTATTGAAATGGTGCTTTTAACAAGTCTCTTGTAATTATGGTACCTAATGTATTCTATATTGTATTCGTCTTTAATTTCCTCATATACAATCATTTTGAAAAATAAAAGAAGTAAAATATCTTTGAAAATATAAATATTTTGCAGGAACTCACACAAAAGAAAGAAGCAAAGCTCCATTGAAGGTGTTTATTTTGCAAGTTCACTAAGTCAAACAGTTTATATTTGAAGGTGTTACTTGAGGATCCAATGATTTTATGACTTTATTTAGTTCTTTTTGTTAAACTGCCTTCAAGTATTTCTGTATAGCTGTATATTTACTATGTTTATAATCTTGGTCAGACAATTTTTTTTCTTTTTTTCTTTTTTTCTTTTTAGTAGCCAGTAGTGAAACAGTGGTAACATTGAAAGTAAATGACGACTGTGATGACCACATCCATAAATGGAATTTTTATATTACATCTTCCTCTGAAGGCTGTGAGGGGACTTCAGAAAGAGGGTAGAAAGAATGTTACAAAGGATGAGTAGAAGTGTTGTGAAATTGTGTCTTTCACATTAAATGGCTGTTCTACTCATGAATGTCCAACATTTGTGGTTACCTATAAAAGATACTGTAAAAAGGGAGGCATTCCATATTCCACTGGGATTGGGGAGGGGCACATGCAGCTCCTAGATGAGGATCTACTGACACCTAATTGTTGTTTCAGAGGGGAGTAATTTTTCCTCAGGGTTTCAGTCATTGGTAAATGGTCCATGATCTAATTAATAAGTTCAAAACCTTGTACATGTAAGCTAATATAATTAAACTCAGTAGATTTTTTTTAACGTATGGAAGCATTCCAGTGGAAATAGGATAAGGATACAAGAGATGGGAATAGGAAGTGAATATGGTCAAATTAATTACATAGACGTATGGAATTGTAAAAGAATAAATAAAACATTTTAAAATTTGTAATCTAAGAAAAAGAGGCCACCAGTTAAAAGGCAGTAAGGGGAGATATGGGAGAAATAAGAAGGAAGGTATATATTGGAGGTGCAAAAGACAATGGGTGAAATAATTATATTTTAATTAAATTAAAATTTCTATTAAAATGGTTTGGACTGGGAAGATAAATTATGTTTCCTAGATTTTTCATAGGATGTTTTACATAAGAAGATTTTAAAGAAAAATAATTTAAAATAATTAATAGACTCAAATGACCTGGGCAATTATAGTAGGAAGGAGGAGTATCAATACAACATATTTTATCATTTAATAGTGGAGGTTCATAGGTGTACTACGTTTATCAGAAAATCAACATATATAGACATGATTTTTCTAAACTGTTTTTCTCTCATGTGTACTATTGCCATAGTTTCCATTATGACTATCTCAATTTTTCTGGTTATCTTTGACTCTTTCCCTACTTAAACCATAAATTTTAATTACATACTATGCCTTATTCATTTTCTCTGGTTTTCAATCATTTAAAAATGTTTACATTAAGTATTACGTGATGTTCTGAATTGTCTTTTCTCTTTTTAGATATACTATTTGTAGGAAATATTGTAGATGATTAACAGTACTAGTTTTCAGAAATACACTGAGCTAAGTTCATTCCTCAAATTTGGTACATTTAATGACTTTCTTAGATTATTTAAGTCCAGTTTCATTAATTATCAATAACTCTGTGGTTTGTACATTGAAAATACAATCACAATATTTTTTTAAAGTAACTAGTAGCAAATTTAGTAAAATACAATAGTACTTACAGTCAATATTTCCCTCATTTATGAGGTGGATATAACAGCTATCATGAAAAGTATTTTAAAAGAGGAAAAGAGAGAGGTTTTCCAAAAGCATAATACTCAAAGTTATAGGAAAAGTGTTCAACAAATTTTATTTCACTTTGTTCCAATTTCCCTTTTAAAAATTCTAGTTCTTCAAAATGTCATGCTTACTGTGAACAAAATAAACATTTCAAATAATGTGAAGGATTCACAATGAAAAATAAAAGAATTCTCTCTGCTAAAATACACTTAAAATCTCAAAAACTCCTCATGTTAATACATTTTCATCTATTTGTACAAATTATATTGTAATTCATTAACACCAACACTTCAGTGTTTCTTTTATCTTAATATTTCTTTATGATATTTCAAATCAGCACACAAAGATCCAACTTAATTATGAAATCAAGTAAGTGTGTATGTGTATATATATATGTTCTCCGTACAAAAAGCAAAAGAAAACCTATCCAATAGTGACTATTTCTCTAATTTAATCATAAAGGCACATGTTATGAAATTAAGTTAACTGTTTTCTAGTAGAAGTATATTGACAAATATATTCTTAAGAAGGAAATTGATTTAGTCAGACAGCATTACTTCTGTATGTGGCACATTTATGTGGTATATCTGTACATAAATGCTGATGGCTGCTTGAATCCACATGTTTCGATGTAGAGGTCAGAAGAGAACTTTATATGACTTGCTCTATTCTCTACTCTCTACTCTTTATTCTCCACTCTTTACTTCATTTCCTTGAGAAAGGCTAGCAACCAGCAAGCTGCAGCAATCGTTCTCTGACCTCCACAGTGCTGGAGTTACAAAGGTTCAGGGTCATGTCTTTGTTATTATGTTGGTTCTGGGGATTTAAACTAATAACCTACTGCAGCAAGCACTATTAGTTACAAAGCTACTACAAAGTCCCAGTGAGTATGATTTTGAAATGCGTGGAGATACTGTGAAGTTGTTCTCAGAAGAATTTTACATATGTCAATTCGTTTTTAAAGAGCATTGCAAATAAAAGAATTTCACACAAGCCAGGAACATTGGCATACACCTGTAAACCCAGCACTCAGGGATACAAAGGCAGGCAGATCACTGTGAGTTCGAGGCCAGCCTGGCTTATAAAGTGAGTCTAGGACAGCCAAAGAGATACAGAGAAATCCTGTCTCAAAAAACAAACAAAAAAAGAAAAAAAAACATAAAAGAATTTCACATATTGCTCAAGCTGACACATGAAAACATAATGGTATTTTAGCAATAATTTTTAAAAATTTAATGTAAAATAGTTTATTCAGATTACATTCAGATTATTATCCCACCTTTTTTTGCTCTTCCTCCCTAGACCTCTGACAGAAAAGAAGCTCCTCTCCCACCATATGACCACATCCTATCAAGTCTCATCCAGATAGCCTGCTTCTTCCTCTGTGTGCACCAGGGCCTCCGCACAAAGAGGAAGTGATCAAATCAGGGCACCAGAGTTCATATAAGACACAGTTCCCACTCTCCCCAGAGGCATGGAGAATGAGCTATCCATTAGCTATATCTGAACTAGACATGTACTTTACTGCATACATGGTCCTTGGTTGGTGCAACAGTTTGTGCGGGCCTCCCTGATTCCGGATCTGACAGCCTTGATGATCTCCTTGTGGGGCTCCTGAAACCACTGTGTCTTTCTATCTTCTCTATTCTACCATACCACTCTAAGCACTCCACCTGGAAACCAAAAGAGAATCCCAGCATCTGTCCCAACCCCAGCTGGGTAGAGTCTCTCAGAGGACATGTATAGCACATTAATATTCACTTATAAGTGAGTATATACCACGAGTGTCTTTCTGGTTCTGGGTTACCTCACTTAGGTAGGATGATCTTTTCTGGTTCCATCCATTTGCCTGCAAATTTCAAGATTTACTTTTTTGATAACTGAACAGTATTCCATTATGTAAATGTGTCACAGTTTCTTTATCCAATCTTCAGTAGAGGGGCACCTAGTTGTTTCCAGAATCTGGCTGTTATGAATAAAGCTGCTATGAAAAGCTTCTGTAAGGGAAAGGACACTCAACAATAAAATGACAGCCTACAGATTGGGAGAAGATCTTCACCAACCTTACATCAGACAAAGGGCTAATATCCAAAATATGTAAAGAACTCAGGAAATTAAGCACCAACAAACTAAATAATCCAATTTAAAAACTGGGTACAGAACTAAACAGAGAATTCTCAACAGAGGAATTTCGAATGGATGAGAAACACTTAAATGCTCAACCTCCTTACATGTCAGGGAAATGCAAATCAAAAGGACTCTGAGATTCCATTTTATACCTATCCAAATGGCTAGGATCAAAAATTAGAGTGACACCATATGCCAGTGAGAATGTGGAGAAAGGGCAACACTCCTCCATTGCTGGTGGGAGTGCAAACTTGCACAAACACTTTGGAAATCAATCTGGTGCTTTTTCAAAAACTGAGAATAATGCTACTGCAAGATCCTTCCAAACCGCTCCTTGTCATATACACGAAAGATGCTCCACCATAAAATAAGAACATTTACTAATAATTTTGAAAAGGCATGAGGATATCTGTGTTTTCCTTGTTTATCTGTATTTATATTTCTGTGGCATATATGTCAATAAAAGGTATTTATTTTTAAAACATTGTTTTTTTAACTTATAAATTTGTAGAATTTACATTATACTAAAAATTAGTTTCTCTGACAACTTACCTTTTACATTAATGAATAAGTATCTATTATTTTCTAATTTGTAAGTTATTTAATGTCATGTATGGAACTTCAGCATATGGAATTTATCAATATTTTTACTCAATTTGTTTACAAAAAATGTAGAAATAAAACAATGATTGGACTTAACTAAGTCCTTGTGATAACAAGATATAAAGTGGTTGTTTTATTTCTCAAAGAAAGCAGATAATGATATCTTATAAAAGAAATCTATCAAACTTCTTGATAGAATACATTTATGATATTTGCACTAAAAAGAAAGTAGTTTTCTCATCATGTTTTTAATTTAAATATTCATTATTAAGCAAAGATCAATTTTTTATTGGGGCTCTGTCCTTCCTTGACATCATGCAGACACAATAAAGTGAATTTGTACATCTCTACTTCTACTATGACTAAACATTGAACTTCCTATGGCTGTTCCAGGTGATTGATATTTGACTATAAGCATAAGTCATGTAAGACAATAAAGTCTACAGCACTTTTAAAAATGACTCATTGACTGCCATAATATATTTGGTAGTCATAAGAAGCATGCCAATGGTTTGTCACTTTGCACCTATATATATATATAAATGAATTTTTAGATACAATTTTTAAATATAAAAATTGATAGGATAATATTAGTTGAATGTACCAATTTATAGATAAGCCCTGTGGATAAAAAGATCTCTATACAAAGTCATTTTTAACTGAGAAACAATTTTATATTAAAACTGATATTTTTTCCCTCTCCCCAAAAGGGATAAACTAGCTCACTTTTGTATTTATTTTCAGGTAAAAAGAAAACATGACAGAAACAGCTTTAAAATTGTGGTCAAGTACCTGAATGGATTTAGGTTGGAGAAAAACATTGTTTGAGTTCCTGATATGAATAAAAACTTAATTCTATATAGAAATAGCTTAAAATAGTATATGCTCAAGGGACTGCTCAGATTTCTGTTGTAGGCATAGGTAACAAAAGAAGTCTAAAATTATACTGTTTAAATGCACTGAATCAGAGTGTACTTGAAGGATGATGATTAAGTTATTCTAGGACTCTGTGAATGTCTGTATGACATACATGTAACTTGATTGAATTTTAACAGCTATAAATTATTCAGTAGTGATACTAGTGATATTTGGGGGCATTGTAACGGAAAAACACCAGCATTTGTTCTCTGTCTTATAATTGTCCAGCAGGTTAAGTTTTTGATTTAAGATTTGTAATCTCATTACTTTCCCAAATACATGGTCAAAGCAAAAGTAAATCCATTTATATACAAATAGCAAAACTCTGTGTCTAATGAATGGAATCAATTTTCTCACTTTTATAGCTACTGTTCCCTGGGTAACTAGAATTCCAAAAGAAGCATAGAGTACACAGGTAATGGTTATGAGAATAACCAACCACTCTGTGACTGGATTTAAGGGCCACTACATGAAAAGAAACCCATACCTGACACTAGTCAGGTCACCAAGAACCTGAGACTAAATATGTCATAGCCTAGGAGAAAAACCAAAGAATATTTTTCTGCTAAAGAAACATAGCAATTAAATGACTCCAAATGACATTCTTCTATACTCACATATCAGTTTCTCAGCTGTCATAAGTGAAGCTTCCTTCTGCAGTAAATGAGAATAAATACAGAGGCTAACAAGAGAAGAGTGTATGGAGAGTAAAAGACCTTGGTACTCTCAGTATTAAGTGGTGTGTCTCCATCAAATCCTCCACTTAAGTTTCAAGTAGCTCTATAGAAAAGAAGGCTAACTGATTGTTAATAACCATGGGTGATGGATGACTCCAAAGAAAAAGTGTCTTGTAGATACAGCAGGACTGATGCACTGTAGTAGTATCTACAGGGCCTGCACAGATTCAAGTCAGTCAGATTCCAGCACTCTGAGTAGAAACTGGGAACAGGCTCCTCCCCATAATCAAAAATCTGTTTTCAAAAGATACCTAATAGCAAAAGAAAAATTAATTTTATCCAGTGGTATATCACTGGGCATACTAACAACACATAATGTATAGGAAGCATGCCGAGCAGTAGATGGCCAACACAAATTTTACTCAATGGTATTTTTGCAGGTTTTTTTTTCTCAAATTGCTTTGTTTGGAATTTTTTGTCTTATTGGTCTTTTGTTTATATATTTGGGATTCTCTTTGCGTGTGTCTCTGTGCATATGTAGTTATTTTAGTTTTTTAAATTTTATTTGTTTGTCTGTTTTTAAAGAGAGAAAGAACAGAGTGGGTGTATAGAAAGGTTGAGCATAAAGTTGAGTGGGTAAGGTTACATCTGGGAGGAATTGAGGAAGGAGAAATACGTGATCAGAGTATATTATATGATTTTTTCAACAATAATAATGACAACAGTGGGATTCTCAGAAATGTCTACCTTATAAATTTATGTCTTAATATATCATTTCATGTGCAGTGGTGGCTTGGGTTCTGAGTCTGGTGAGCTAGTCCATGCACTGTTTGCTTCCAAATGGAAAGAAAGGGACCTCAAAATCAAAGGTCCCTTTTCTTTATCAGGAACATCTTAGAGCATTCAGGGTGAGACCTGTGCACTAGGCGAGGCTCCTGGTCTCACTGGGGTAGGTGTAAATGAGTTTTCTACTGGGTGTTATGGTTAGCTCTTTTAAAATACGGTTGCTGGTATCAGATAGCAGTGGAAACTCTGTAGTTCCAAAAGCCCATGATATCAAGTGTTACAGCCTAAAACAGACTGGAAGGTGGGTCCATTGAGACACATGACTGGCAGGCCTGAAGACAGGTCAGCACTGAGCTCACAGGCTGCCAAGGAACTTCCATCATCACTGCCCAAGCCCTGGGTGTCGAGTGGTGATTCTCCCCCATAATAAGTAATGGGGCTCAGACAGTTGTAGTGGACTAATGGAGTGAGAGACGAAGTCTTTATTAGTGAATGAGGAATTTATAAACCTTGGGCAGTATAGAGTGGTTTGAGGGTGAATTTGTCTGAATCACTGAGGCTTAAACTACATGTAACACAATAGCCCTGCCATAAGAGGGAAAAACAATACTTAATTACCCTATGGTACAGTTAAAGGTCATGAGTTGAAAGCCAAGATTCTAAGGCATCTCATTAACACAGGGTGGGTATTTCCAGGAATCCCCAGGTACTTACTGAACAAGTGGCTTATCAGGAAAGGGCCAGCCTATAATCTACTCTGAGGGCTATGTGACCCTCCTTAGGGGTTTTGTGGTTCTTTCCCCACCTCAGGTGAAGAAGAAACCTCACTGAGAAAGGGAAGCCTTTGGCATTGTACCAAGCTCAAAGGTTATCAAAAACGCAAAACTTCCACCTTACAGTGGGGTCCCACATGAATACACTTTCAAATTGTAGATTGTACTTCACCACGTTGGGTTGATAGTCATAGCCTAATATAGAAACCGATAAAAAGCATGGAAGCCATTTAGGCATCATTGAAAGGGGTCAAAGTAGATTTTTTAAAATCATAGTTCAGGCTTTATGAAAGATGAAGTAGAGATAACTGGAGTGACTCAACCCCAGGGGACTACTTCATCAATCATTCAATAATGAGAAACAGGCTTTCCTATCATCTTCCTACATATGACAATTTTGATTGCAGAAATATTTTGCAATGAAAGCAAACTTATTTTTGGAGAAAAACTATGTTGGAATCTATTTCTCATAATCTAGGTGGTGTCTGTCAATAGAAAAACATACATAAAACATAAAATGTAAGTCCAAGAATATCAGTGATGTCAAGCTAGCAAAATCAAAAGTTATATAATTAAAAATGAAATGGAAAAATGCTCTAAAATATTGTGACACTTCTTTTAGTACACTATTATCAAAATGATTCCACATTTAAATGTTTCTCAATATTCTGTTGTTGTTATTTTGTTTTGTTTTGTTTTTTTAACTTTAATAAACTTATTTACATATACATTTATATTAATGCACTTATAGACAATAAACTACCTATAGCAAGAATAACCATGACACAATCAGGAATTATATAAATGTTGCATTCTTAGTGTTTTGGCTATTTGTATTTGACAGCCTTGAGGAAAACATGCTTCATATCTTGGTGCATCTAAAATTCTGAATGTAAATCAATCTCTATCACATCTGGTAGTTATCAACGTAAAACATCTATCTAGACCTAAAAACATCTTAAACCCAAAACAACTAAGCTTAATTGTAGAATTAAACTGTCTGTTCTTCAACCCCATCAGAGACTTTAGAAGAAATAAAATTGATTCCCTGAGTATACTGCGAGTGCAGATTAGTAACTTTCCAAATGAGAGGATGACAGGAAGACAGTTCACTATCTGAATAATCACCCAAAACTATCTATAACATTGGAGCATCATCTTCAGTCTTCTGGCCCAGTATATCTGACAAATATATTTGGAAGGCAGGAAGGGCAAGCATGGATGAAGGCAGAGTAGACAACCAAACTCTACCAAGACAAGGTAAGCAAATCTTCAGTTGTTTTTGTGTAGCCTTGGCTCTTATACGTGGACACTAGCCCAAGGGGGATGTCTCATGAAAGTCTTCATTTACCAGTAAAATGGGATAGAGGTGAGGACTTCCTAAGATGAGAGAAATATAGGAGATAGGTAAATAGATGGATCCAGAGGGTCCTAGAAACCTACAAGAAGAACACTATAATGGGCAAATCTGGGCCCAAAGGTTCTGCTCGATCTATGGCACCAACCAAGGACAATACATGCACTCATTATCAAACTCCTACCCAGACCTATCCAATGGACAGGACATTCTCCACAGTTAAGTGGAGACTGGGTACTAACTTTCACATAAACTCTGGTGCCCCATATTTGGCCATGTCCCCTTGATAGGGAGGCCCGTTGGCACTCAGAGGAAGGATAGCAGGTTACCAAGAAGAGACTTGATACCCTAGCATCATATTCAAGGGGAAGAGGACCCCTCAGTCACAGTCATAGGGGAGAGGAATGGGATGAAAGCGGGAAGTAGGGAGGAATGGGAGGATGCATGGGACGGGTTAGCAAATGAGATGTAATATGAATTATTTTATTTTTCAATAAAAATGATAGTATCATTAAAAAAAAGATTGGGATAGTTGTAATTATAGGTGCTGGAATGTGAACTTGTCTTTAGGTAGATTTTTTTTTCATTTAGTTTATTTTACCTTCTCTAGTTGCTGGTTCTGTGTTGCCTAGTAGGGAATGCTTTTGGAATCCTGCTAGGAGTGGTAACTATGGGTGTCATAGAGAATGTGTTTATAGTTATTGGGAGCTAATACTTAGGAGAGAGGATGGAGGAGAAGAGTTGTGCTGATGATGTCCACAGGAGGGAGGAAATCAAGGTATTCCACCAAAATCTTCTTAGTCCCCTGATAATGTGGGCAGAGAATGATGAGAAGCCACAATAGGTAGTCTCCTACAAAGCTGGGAATGAGACTAAGACATTGGCTATGGAGGAATGGACAGAGAGAGAGAGAGAGAGAGAAAGAGAGAGAGAGAATATAAAAGCACGTCCTCCTGCTTCTCTGGCCTACTTGCATCTCTGGCTTCTCTGGAAGGCTTGGCTGGCATGTCCTTAGGGAATGCTTCCTGGATTGGAAGGAGTACTGTGTAATTAAAAGAGATTTTTCCCCTAGGGAAGTCAGAAGTGAAGATTTTCATGATCTGCTGAAGTTGGGGCCTGAGAAAGAAAGAAGTAACAAGCAGTGGTCACCTACAGTGCTGGAGGTGAGACTGGGCAATTGGATTTGAAGGAAAGGAAGAAAAAGTAAAGATCTGTATTTAGTCTGACTGCTTCCCTAACATGTGAAGATGATTTGATCTTAATTTAAAAAAATCAATCTTTAGTTTACATCCTTCACTTCAGTTTAGAAAAGTAAATGAAAAAATCAAAATTAAAAGACGCATTTTAAACCTGAAAATAAAACAATATATGAAGAGATCTATTTTGTTGTTGTTGTTTGGTTTGGTTTTATTGTTTTTAAAATACATTTTATTAATTTATTCATATTTCATCTCAATTGTATGCTGGAAAATCTTCTGGGTATATTCCAAGGAGTGGAATAGCTGGGTTTGAGGAAGCCCAGTTTTCTGAGATAGCACCAGATAGATTTCCAAAGTGGCTGTACTAGTTTGCATTCCCACCAGCAATGAAGGAGTGTTCCTCTCTCAATGGTTAGCCCATCCCTTGTATCCTCCCATTCTTCCCTCCTCCCATTTTCCCCTTACTCCCCTCCCCTATGATTGTGAATAAGGGGGACCTCCTCCCCCTGTATATGCTCATTGAGTATCAAATCTCTTCTTGTTAGCCTGCTATCCTTCCTCTGAGTGCCACCAGACCTCCCCATCCAGGGGACATGGTCAAATATAGGGCACCGGTTTTCGTGTGAAAGTCAGTCCCCACTCTCCACTCAGTTGTGGAGAATGTCCTGTCCATTGGCTAGATCTGGGTAGGGGTTTGAAGTTTACTGTACATTTTGTTCTTGGCTGGTGCCATAGTGTGAGCAGGACCCCTGGGCCCAGGTCTGCCCATCATAGTGTTCTTCTTGTAGGTTTCTAGGACCCACTGGATCCTTCTATTTCCCCATTCTCCCTAATAGCCAGAACATGGAAACAGCCAAAGTGTCCCTCAGTAG
>OU015760.1:93297434-93330590 GCA_907169655.1 Acomys percivali
CAGTAGAAGAACGGATAAGAAACGATGGTACATTTACACTATGGAATACTACTTAGCTATTAAAAACAAGGAATATCTGAAATTTGTGGACAAATGGATTGAATTAGAAATAATCATGAATGAGTTAACCCAGAAACAGAAAGAGTCAAATGATATATACTCACTTATATCTGGACAATAGCCTAAGGGGCATGTCCCATGAAAGTTTTCACTTAACAGGAAAGTGGGACAAAGGAAAAGACTTCCTATTGAGACTCTAGGTGAGCGAATGAAGATATCTCTTAATAAAATTTAAAGTAAATTCTTTAGACTATTACTTTTAAAACATCATATTTTTGAAGTAGAATGAACAAAGTTTGTTATAAATAATATACCAAATACATGAGATTTTATTGTTCTAATTCTAATTGTGATTCTATTTAATCTAGCTTAAAATAAGGCAGTACATTGTATAGGCTTTGAACTTTTAAAAACTTATTTTGTTAGTTTTTTAAAATGTTTATACCTTTCTTTTAACTCACCTACCCTAGATAGGAGAGAAAAGAGGTTAATAGGAACAGAAGAAATAGACATCTTTTATACTCAGTTCCTTGGAGCGATTCCACTGGTGTAGTCATGAGGAATTTAATAGACCAGCCAAACAGTAAACCAGCAATTTAGTAAAGGTGACTGTACCCAAAGTAGCAGTCAGAGCCTTGAGCTTTGAAGGCTTCACTGGAGTGGTTCTCTGTAGGAGTGTCTTGAAGTGGAGCGATGAACAGCCAAGACAAAAAAAAGTCCCACTGCTATATATTTTATCTCCTCTCTGAGTCCATACTAGGATGTTTATCAATTGGTAAAGACCATGTCCCCATAAGAGGTGGTTCCTCATCCAGTGGACAAACATCACCTGTTCTCAATTCTGTTTTCAGTGGAAAAACACCACACACCCTCACACAAGTCTATTTTACATCCCACATCTGGGATCAAAACAAAAGCATGTTTGTATCCACTACAGTACATATTTGTAAGTATAGAAGATAAGTTTATTTGCTAAATAAAGTTACATGTTCTATTCCTTAACATAACTTTCATGATAATCTTACCTTATTTCTTAGATATACCTTATTTGATCATATGTTACACATACCTTGTTTTCCTGTTGAAGATTTTACATTAGTAGTAGCATAATCTTTTACATTTGAAAATAAAGTCTAATATTTAGAGGATAATTACTTTGGGAAATTTTGTAAGAATAAAATACTCTTTTGAGAGTAACATATCAACCTGTTACATTCTTGAAATTGTTGCTAGTTTATAGGATTTATTCCAATATTTTAATTGACAGATTATGCTTTTCTACAGGAGAAAAGAAATATTCAATAACTAGTAGATAATGGTAGAAGATTATAGCAAAATAAAGCTAAATTTCAACAATATAGGGTACAATCACATAATGGCTATACATAGAAAATATACTTTGTTGTCAAGGCCAGGATTGAGATTCCTATGAATAAGAATAATTAGAAGAGTGATTCTAAAACTTAAGATAAAGTGTTATAAACCATCCAGTCTGCATTTGGCATTGGAAAAAGATTTCAGAGAATTCAGTTGTGTCTCACTAGAAACAAGTGATGTAACTCCATTTGGAAGTGCACTCTTGTTTCCTTCATTATGTTCAATAAATAAAAATACATGTTAATGTTGGAATAAAATCATTACTGAAAACAAAGATGGAAAATATCTCCAATCTCTTTCACAAGAAAGATGAAAAATATCTCCCATCTCTCTCACAAACTCATTTGACAGATGGAATATAATTGAATGATGGACAGCCAAAATATTGTCCAAACCAAAACTATTAGCATTAGTTCATTGTGTACTGGAATTTTCATGGGAATCAAGCCAATAAAATGTTACTTATATGTATATTAAGATATGTTAGACAAAAAGACTTAACTGTTCTCAAATCTTTCTTCCTTTTTTCTTAGATTAATATAAACTAAGCTATTTTTCATTAAGCCAAGAAAAAATAAATCACTGAAAAGAAAAAGTTATAGAATTCTTATTTTAGAGGAAGAATGTTTAATTTTTAATCAAACAGTTACTATCAGGAAAGTTCAGGTTTGATACTACTATAAAAATTATCTGTTAATTTACTTTGATGACTAACTGGACTGGATTTTGCTTGTCTTCCTTTAAAATATGATTACAGATGATTCCAAGAAGCATTCTAGTAGTTTGTGGTTATTAATTTTTGAGTGAATTTTTTTTTAACAAGCTATATTGAAGAAGTCATTCAGATTGCATCCTGATGCCACCATTCGCAATCTAACACCTATTAACAATATGCATGTTTTCCTGTCAAAAGATGATTACTTTCAATGTAATATTTTAATATGTTATCTCAGTATGGTAGTTAATAAGTGTGAAAAAGATTCAGGAACATTATACTTTATAAAAGACCGGAATTACCAATATATAAGTGTCTGCCAGTCTAACTCTGAATAAAGGAGTTGCAGCATAATGACTTTTTAAGCTAGAGAGTTACTTGTCGTCAGACATGTTTATGAATGGTTTTGATTTATTTTATGCATTGTAGGAAATGCTACTTTTTGTTTTCATATCCTGTGGCATTATTTCACATCACACTGCAGGGTACATTTTCTAGCATCTATTGTATTATGTATGGAGGCACAGGAATAAGGGATTATGATGTACTGTAAATTAAATGTTTTAATGCAGAGAATAGTATCTTTAAAATGTAATGATATATATTCACTCCATATGCCATGTTTCCAAATCAGAAACATATTTGTGAATTTTAAACAATGTGGTTTCTTTGTCAAACAGGTGCCTCCTTATTTGTGTAGTGTTGGCTTGACTACCTTTCTGTCAGTGAAGTACTCCAAATACATCTCTGTCACCTTTTAATTCTCCTGAATCAGCAATCTCTGGACACAGAGTTTTCTTTAAAGATTCTTCAAAATATTACACACTGGAGGGTATGCTTTTACAAAGACTGATTCAGCAAGTAGAGCAAGAAGGGAACCAGGAGATTTATAGAGTTCTTTCAATTCTGGAAGGAGCTCAGCTGTTGGATAAAAGGATGATTATGCAAGTTAGCCTGAGCGTTCAGAGAATGAAGCTCAGTTTTTTTGGTTTGAAATTAACACTCTTGGCAGCATAGTGAGATAGGTTTCTGCACATGGCAAAAGCCACGTATCACACTTGCCTCTGAATAATAATTTTTATTTTTCAGAATGTTTTTATATTCTGACATTTAATTTGTTTTCTTTAATACAATATGTAAGCATGGCAGAGAATCAAATTTGACAAATGAAAATACTAAAATGAAGAGATATTAAAGATCTTGTCAAAGAAGGTAAAACTAATTACTGAGAATAACCTAGTATTGTTGCTTTAATTCTCTTTTCTGAACTTTTCAACTAAAACATTGTCTAAAATGTGGCTATGTACATTCTACAAAGAAAAAGTGTATTTATTACATGAACTAGATTTTTTGTGAGTGGCTGTAGTTTCTTTTATGGATAAATCAATCTGTCTTTGGGTCAAAGTGAGAAAAGAGAATTTAAACTCAGTAGTTTAAATCTCACTCATTCTATTGACAAGTATATGAGAAACATTGTCTGTGATTACTGAATTTTAATTTGGGCATTAATTTTGGATGCTATCCTCTCTTATTGGTAGGATTACTGAAAATATTGCATTGTCTATCTCTAAAATTGTTCCTTTAAGCCACAGTTTCTAATACTCCAAATTTATATAATGGTAAATTTTTTAAGTATTTTAAGTTTTTTAATTTTAGGTTTCATCTTGACTAAATTAAGGAATAGATAGGTTATAAAGTATCTCTTATATGGTCTATAAGTGGTCGGTATTTTTTCAGTATGTGGTTGCATCATCCAATTACCCAGGGTCTTGTGGATGACATAAATTCAGAGGAAAGATTAATTATAACTCTCTTTTCATGGAGATATGAAACAATTGCATTATCCATGGACATCAAATCCTAAATTCATCTGGCATTTGGAGTCAAAGTGTTATACCAGCATCTTCCACTTTTTCATGCCTTTAGTCCCAGAATAAGAACCATCACTGTCTATTTTCTTGATTCTAGAGCTTTCCAACTAGACATTCCACAGAATTTCAGGAATTTCCATTTGTAGTTTTCAGCTCCTTGAATCATATAAACTAATGCCCCCCAAAGTCACCTGTATCAATATGTATGTGTATAAATGTGCACTTATCTATCATCTATCTCTTTCCGTCGTCTGCAAATTTATCATTTATAAGTATTTCTCTGTTTCCCTCTGGAGAATGCTTTTCATCAAAAGGGAGATACTTCTTGAATTACTGAGTTATTAAATTCATAATACTGAGTACTCTTTTGACATTTGTCACATAATAGAGTCCAAAATAGTAAATCATGAGATATATAGTTTTTCTTAAATTACACCTTTAAAGTAAGAAGTTGATGAACTCTATCCTGTTACCAAACAATTCACTTTCCTCTTATTTTAAAAGAAATCTGTGTGTATGTGTATGCATATGCACATGTGGATGTTTGCATGTGTGAGTATATATGTGTGTATAGGTAAATAAAGGAGAAAAGTTGTCGTAAAGCATAACTTATTCTTTCATTTGTCCAATAATATAATTATTTGAAAGTGAAACTACACATAGAAAACACCATGCTGTTACTATTTGGTGTGGTGTAAAGGACCATTAGAAGGAGTCAGTTTAAAGGTGGTTGTTTAAAACAGTTAGTGGGCTAAGAACTGAGAAGTGGGAAGCCACTAAATAGTCAGAGTGCAGGTCAGTGCATCCAAGAAGAAATGAAGACTGTTTATAGACTAATACAGGACACATTTGCAGACTGGATTTATAGTTGTTACCCTTAGAAAAGAAACCATATAATAGCAAATTCATCAGTGAAAATTACACTTTACTTAAATAAAGAGGAGTGAGCATCTAATGTCAGCACTCAGGGAAACAGAGGCAAACACATAGATCTTTGTAAGTTTGAGGCAAGCCTGGTCCTCAAAGTGAATCCAGAACAGATAAGGCTACACAGAGAAACCCAGTTTTGAAAAACCAAAAACCAACCCCCACACAACATAAATAAGAAGAAAAGGGGAGAAGAGTTTGTGTAAATATTCTCAGCAGTCTTATGGACAGTATTAACTCTGTAATATACTCTTTTATTAAGACTTGTAGTCAAATATGTATCCTAATCACCTATCCCCACTATCCTGTAGTAGTGAAATCAATGAGAATAGAAAATAGTCATATTCATTTATTTTTACCCATACTATTCCTTCTTTAATCTGTGTGGCAGTTATATACTGTGTTTGTCTAATGGCAAGTTAAACTTATTTGTTCTTCAATCAGGGCTGAGGTCAAAGGTGGTGTCAGATTTTTGTTGTTGTTTTTTGGTTTTTATTTTTATTTTATTTTTTTAACAAATGATAAAGTGTCTTATGCAATTTCAAAAACCTGTACAGTCCATTCTAAACCACAAGAGCTAGTTATCATATAATAAACATAGTCTGATAGTAAACACAGTCTATAAGTCATCAAAGCAATTTAAAAGATCAGTTTGAGGTTTGACAGAGAGTCAATATATATATATATATATGTCACTTTTAGGTGTTGACATGCTGAGGTAGCAGTTTACTGAGCTTTAGCTTGTGCTGTAGTATCAGAAAACCAGTAAAGTCAAACAAAATATCAAGATCATATAACCATACTGAAGACCTGAAAATAGGTGGATGAATGGGAATATAAGTTTGCATTGAGTAATTAGGATGTAGTAGAAGGAACAATGTGTGACATCTGGGCTATTTCCATTATCCTATGTAGCCTTTCAAGATCAAGTTCTCTTTGACTTGTGATTTTTGTCTTAAAGCCTATGCCTGTTAATTACACTTCATTTATTATACATTGTATATTATTTATCATCCTCATCTCTTCCTTCATCAATAGGATCAATAAAATTCTAGAAGAAAAAACTGCCTAGTATATATTTTCTGTGTTGTTTTTAATATTTTCCTTTATTCTAACTAAACACAACATGTACTAAATACTCTATATGCTAATTTGAGACAATTAGTAATTTATTGGCGAATACTCTACATATTTAATTATAGTAAAGCAGTTAAAAATGTGTCCCATGTATTTATCCTAGTCAGCTTGACTGTAAAATTTTTCTAGAGTCATAAAATCACAGATCCCATTTTTAATTTAATTTAACATGAGAAAATCAGTAGCACATTAAATACATGCTAGTACATTTTTAAGAGCTAAACAGTGCACCAAAGTTTTAATTTAATTTACCTGTGTTGATAAATTTTAAATTCTTCATTATATCTTAGAGAAATTCATGCAATGTAGCTTGATCATAATGACTTACTTTCTCAATCCCTTCCAGATCCAGACACCTTTCTTTACTCACACAACTTTGTGCACTCAAGACTATGTATGCTGCCAGTATATTTTTGGATGTGTGATTGTTTATCAGAGTGTGGACAACCTACCAGGGAACATACACTTAAAGAAAACAGACTCTCCCTTTCCCAGAAGCTATTAATTGCTAATAACTCCTTAGCTAGGGGTGAAATATCATGTCCACCACTCCTTTCTGTGTTGTAAGTTTTTTCTGGCTTAAACTTTCACAGATGTTGTCCATGGAGTCACAACTGCTGTGAGCTGATATGTGCAAATTAATGTTATGCCCAGAAAACACCTTTATTGTATTAAAACATGTTATCTGTGTATAAATGTCCCAGTAAGGCAAATAATTCTGCAATCTTTTATTTTTGATCAATTTTGGAACTCTGTGTTAAGCCACATCTACTGCCAAAAAAAGTCATCTCTGATGTGGAGATGTAATCTATTGGTATCTTAATATGTAATTAAGAAAAATTTTAATACTATATTCTTTTAGCAAAATAATAGTGAAAAATTCTTATTTATGGTCTATGATCTATCTACCCATATGTTCTTTGCCCCAGTGAAGATACCCTGTATGGGATTCATTTTGTGAATTGCAACTTAAATCCAATAAGAAAATGGATAGTTTTTCCCAAATTCTCTTACCACTATTTTACCAGTTGTTATGTCTTGATTAATTTGATATGTCAATGAGTAAGACTTATGATTACTTGCATACTCTTTTAGCATGCATAACATCTTTCTGCACTATGAAATCTATCCAACATGGATGAATATTTGAGATCAGTACCAGATTTAATTTTCCATGTTCTATAACCAAAATAATTACTGTCTTTAGGACAAGCCTCAATGTCACTGTCAAATTCTAGGATGTTAAGGTAACAAAGAATATCATCAATAGATTGGATTGTTTAGGAGTCACTTATCTACAATTTCAAAAGTGGAAACTCATTCCTGGCATTGAGACTTTTACTTGTTAGCCTATGATGCATAAAGGGAGCAATGTCACCTATTATAGGGTGACACCAGAGATTTCCTTATCACCTTTTCAAAATAAATTTGGTGTTAGTAATTTCTCTGTTTGTACATTCCTCTATTCTACCCTATTTCCCAAGTTGTATAGACCTTCATCTTCCATTACTCCCCATTACCCCTTTATATTCAATTAGTTCTATATCTCCTCCCTTGAAACTCCATACTCCATATTCCCTTCCTAATTCCCTAACCCATACAGCTATTCCAGATGGAATGTAAATATCTAAGGATTGTAAGGTAACAACCATAAATAAGAGAACATGTAACACTAGTCTGTTGGTCAGTCTAGGTAATATTAGTCAGAAAGATTGTTTCTAGCACCCTCCATTTCCCTTTAAATTTATTAATTTCATTTCAACAGCTGATCTTTAGTCCATTTTGTACTTGCATAAGATTTTAATTATCAATTCATCAGTTCTTGTGTATTTGGGCTATATCTGATTTTTGTGTTTTGTGGATGGAACACAAATGAACATGGATGATCTGGCATCTGTATAATAGGATATATAATTATTTGGGTACATGTCAAAGAATGGTATAACCGATCATGTCTATGTTTACCTTTGTGAGAAAACTGCACACTGATTTGTGGTTGTATGTATACAGTCTTACTAGTAGTGAATAGATGTTCCCCTTTCTTCAGATACACACTGGCATTTGTCCTCATTTTTGAAAATCACAACCATTGTAACTGAAGTAGTTGTTTACGGGTAAAGATGTTTTTAAGTCTAGATAGAGGTTTTAAGTTGATTATGACAATATGTGATGGAGACTGATTAACATTCAGAATTTTAGACACACCAAGATAGGAAAGATGTCTTCTTCAAGGCTGTCAAATACAAATAGCCAAAACACTAAGATTGTAACATTTATATAATTCCTGATTGTGTCATGGTTATTCTTGCTGTAGGTAGTCTATTGTATATATGTGTAATAATATAAATATATTGTATATATAAAAATTAAAAATTGTTTAATTAATAAAAAGAAAAATAAGAAAGTCACTAAATGGTTTTAATTTGAATACCATGATAACCAAGGATACTGAGTTTTTAAAAAATATGTTTATTCACTTGTATTTCATCTTTTGAGAATATTCTTTATTTTCTTACACCCCAATTTTCACTGGGTTATTTGTTATCATGATGCTCTCTTGTTATTTATTTGCACATTATAAAACTTCTAGATTTATATATCCTATCAAAACTACATCAAGGTGAAATTAATAAATAAAATAAAATTTTAACATACAATGAGATGAAAGAAGTAAATTAAAATCTCTCAACCAAGGAAAACACATATCTAGATGCACTCAGCATATAAGTATAGCATACTTTCAGTGAAGAAATACTACCAATGCTCCTCAAATTACTCAGTAAAATGTCCCTCTTATCAAAAAGTAATCTACAGATTCTGTGCAATGCTCATCAAAATTCCCTATGTAATTCTTCATAGGCACGGAGAAAGTAACCTCAGATTTTTTGAGGTATCCATTTTTGAAAGGTTGGAAGAATGACTGAACAGTTAGAAAAGTGGATAAGAAGGGGGTTGAAAACAAAAAATGGACGAATTAAAAATAAAACAGTAGTGTCACTCAATTCTAGCCCTTTTTATAGGAATGCAGGGTTGGTTGTACAACTAGAGAGTTTGTGGGTAGATGTTGAAGTTCTCGGGAGCCAAATAGTGCAGTAGGTAAAAGAACAAAATGTGTTCTGACCTTGTAACTAAGAAGGGGGTTCCCTGCTCTTGCTGCCTGAACCTGCTCACACTTTTGATGGCATGTGTTCAGAACACCTGCATGTGGCAGGCGGTGGGGAAGAACAAGAAACCATACAGGCCAAAATAACTAATCTTGTACAATGTGCACTACCTGTGGAGTTTCCTGGAGCTACACAGACATCATCAACCTTTTCAATCTTGCTGAAACATAGACCTGATAATTATGCTGAGATAGCTGGGTAGTGGCACACACCCTTTAAAAAAATCCATCTAATTTACTCTGGTAATGCAAAGCCCTGTGGAAGCCTTTAACAACTTCTTATAGAGATTGGGTTCAGCTGTAAATAGAGCCATTTCAGACCCAGAAACCAGACAGGCATTGATGGAGATCTTGGCATTTGAAAATGTAATACTGAACATAAGAGAGTAATTAGACCAATAAAAGCACAGGGAGCCACAGTAGTAAATGGATAAGACACAACTGATATTGACTCTTAGGAGCATCATGTCAATATCATAGGACAAGCCATAACTAGAATTATAAAGAATCAAAATACCTAGTGCTTTAATTGCAGTGAACTTGGCCATTTCTAAAGAAACTATAAGGTTAAAAGGTCCAGAGCTCATAATGGCAGGTGTGCTAGCTTGAGGAAATATGATGCGGCTTCTGGCTGCAATGGAATAAAAACAAACAAAGAAACAATCAAAAAACGTCTAGGGTATTGTAGACTCTGTGGGAAAACAGTGCTCTAGTGATTGTAGACCCAAAATAGACATACAAGGTAACCTCTAGTCATTAGGAAACAAATGGAGGGGGCCTGTCAACTTGAGACCCTGTAGTAAGCAATATGAGTCACCTTCCTTTGGTCAGCCAGGAGGCAACAAGCAGGCATTAAGATCAAAATTAAGTATTGCTGATATAATGCATTCTACAGAAGGAAGTGCAGCTTTGGATCTAGCTAAAGATAAGCCTCTAACACTACCCCCCAAAGTTGAATATTACAAGATAACCACAGGTGTTTGTGGCCCTTTGCCTTCAGAGACAGTAGGGATGATCTTGGGAAGAAGTGGATTAACTTCTCAAAGATTTATTGTGCATCCAGGTATCATAGATGGTGATTTCTTGACTGCAAGGAAGAAATTGAAATCATAGGCTATTTTTAAAAGGGGATGTAAATTAATTCAGGAGATAGAAGTGCTCATCTATTACTGTTTCCCTACATCAAAGTCAAAGCTACTCCAGTAGAAAGAACAGGTCCATTTGAGTGTTCTGGAAAATGGGTTTTCTGGCAAACAGTGGTTAATGATCAAAGACCCAAATTAGTGGTGTTAAAATAGAAGCTTTGGCAGATATTAAAGCTGATGTCTCTATCCTTTCCCCAAAGTCTTGGAATCCAAATTGGCCACTTCAGAAACTTTATACACAGTTTATAAGAATTGGTAAATTATCTCAAATAAGACAAAATGTATGATGGATTCAATGTGTGGGACCAGAAGTACAAATAGGGAAGTTGAGACCTTATGTGGCTGAAATACCCATAAATTTATAGGGAAGAGATCTTTTATGTAAACAGGATGCCCAAATTAATATTTGTGTTATCTCCAGGACAGCAAAGGAGGAAATTATGAGTGATGTGGTAGGTGCTCCTGGGGAGAATATTGATACATGTGATTGAGAACAATCACAAACTGTGCCCATTGCTCAAACACAGGACTTCACAGGGATTGAGTTTCCAAATTTATAAAAGAGGCCACTGTTGAAATACCAACAGCTCCAAAATGTGTACCAAACAGACCCGTGTGCCAATAGCTGTGGCCCATAACAAAAGAAAAATTTCAGGCCTTTGAACAATTGGTACAAGAGCAGCTGAATGTTCAACATATAGAAGAGTCTACCACAGGAATTCCCCTGTGTTTGTTGTAAAAGAAAGAAAGAAAGAAAGAAAGAAAGAAAGAAAGAAAGAAAGAAAGAAAGGGAAGATGATAACAGATTTAAGAGAAATGAATAGAGTAATCCAACCAATGGGTCCTTTACAGCCTGAAATTCCTTTACTTTCTTATTTACCTAGGTCATGGCCTATATAAATAATTGATTTAAAAGATTGCTTTTTCCTAATTCCCTTGCATGTAAATAGTCTGACTTTATGTCACTATTTTTTTGTGTGACAACCACTAGAATAACTTGTAGGCAATTTCCTCAATCTATTATCATTTTTGTTGTATGATTCTAATGCAGATACATTGAGGAAAATGTTCAAAGAAATATAAAGAATTCTGCCATACTGAGGGTTACAAATTGTTCCAGAAAAAAAATACAGAGAGGAGAGACTTTTTTAGCTATCTGGGTTATAAAATAAGTCAACAAAAATGCAACCACAAAAGAAACAGATCCATAGATATCAGTTGCAAACTATCAATGATTTTCAAAAATTAATGGGTGATATAAGCTGGCTGAAAGATACAATTGGATTAAGTACTTATGAATTAAATAATTTATTTCAAATATTATGATGATATTCAGATTTAAACAGTCCAAGATGCTTAAGAGCTGAAAAAGAAAAAGAGTTAACTCTGGAAGAAATAAGACTTCAAGATGCATATTTCGATCAAATTGACCATAAACTTGACAGTATTTTGGTTATTTTGTCTTCAAATCATTTTCCTACTGGGCTTTTTATGCAAAGGGAAGATAGTACTATGGAATGGACTTCTTATTTATTTTTTTTAATTTTTTTATCTTTTATTTTTTATTTAATTAATTTATTCTTGTTACATCTTAATGGTTATCCCATCCCTTATATCCTCCCATTCTTCCCTCCCTCCCATTTTCCCCTTATTCCCCTCCCCTATGACTGTTCCTGAGAGGGATTACCTCCCCCTGTATATACTCATAGGGTATCAAGTCTCTTCTCGGTGACCTGCTGTCCTTCCTCTAAGTGCCACCAGGTCTCCCTCTCCAAGGGACATGGTCAAAAGTGAGGCACCAGAGTATGTGAGAAAGTCTTATCCCACTCTCCACTCAAGTGTGGAGACTGTTCTGACCATTGGCTAGATCTGGGTAGGGGTTTAAAGTTTACCGCCTGTATTGTCCTTGGCTGGTGCCTTAGTTTGAGCGGGACCCCTTGGCCCAAATCTGCCTATCATAATGTTCTACTTGTAGGTTTCTAGGACCCTCTGGATCCTTCTTCTTTGCTATTCTCCCATGGTTCTCTCATCTAGAGTCCCAATAGGGTGTCCTCCCCTCTGTCCCAGTTGGAAACAGCCTAAATGTCCCTCAGTAGAAGAATGGATAAAGAAACTGTGGTACATATATACTATGGAATACTACCCAGCTATTAAAAACATGGAATTCCCGAAAATTGTGGATAAATGGATTGAGCTAGAAATGATCATAATGAGTGAGTTAACCCAGAAGCAGAAAGACTCAAATGGTATATACTCACTTATATCTGCATACTAGCCCAATGGGCATGTCCCACGAAAGCCTTCACTTACCAGGAATGGACTTTCTTAACACATAAACCAAGTAAAAAATTGTAGGTTTATAAATTAATTATAAAAGCTAGAATAAGATGTCAATTGTCAGCCAAAACTGGAGTGTCTCTTACCACTACTGAGATTATTTCTTTATCATCAATCAATGAAGATTTGGAAAAAGCTTTAGTAACTACTTAGGAGAAATTAGTAACATATATCCTAAAAGTAAATGTATACAGTTTATAAAAATAAGTACTTAGATTTTCACACATATTTTAAAGAAAACTTCAATTTCTGTGGCACCTATATTTTATACTGATGCAAACAGGGTGAGAATGGCAGTTTATAAGTCAGACAAGATAAGCAAGGTGATCCTTTGTCCATACACTGCAGTTAAAAAAAAATCAGAATTGTATGCTATTCTTATGATATTATTAGATTTTCCTGAATCTCTTAATATAGTTACACACTTTCAATATGCATAAAGAGTTGTTTTGCATGTAGATACTTTAATTTATTCCTGATAACTCAGAACTAACTTCATTATTTATGCAATTGTAACAGGTAATCAGAAGTAGAAACTATCTTTTATATATTACTTATATTTGGTCTCGTACAGGTTTGCGAGACCCATTGGTACAAGGAAATGAGGAAATTGATCCATCACTAATAGAAAATATATTAGAAGCCTTAAAATTTCATGACAAAACATGATAACAGTAAAGGTTTAAAGGAAACATTTCCTATCCCTTGATAAGCCAAATAAATAATTTTTTAAATGTCCTATATGTTCTCTGTATAACCAAACTCTATTACCTGCTGAGAGTAACTCTAGGGTTGCTTCAAGAGTGAAATATGGCAAGGGCATATTTTTCATTTTGCAGAATTTGGAAAACAAAGGAACATACACCATACCATTGATACATACTCAGGGGTTCAAAGGGCAACTTCTTTAAGTTCTGAAAAAGCTGATTGTGTAATTACATGTGTATTAGAAATAATGGCAATTATGGCTATCACTGTATAAATTCAAAACTGATAATGCTTCTGCATATGTATCCAATAAGATGAAGAAATGTTTTGCATATTATGGAATAAAGCACATTACTGGCATACCACACAATCATAGAGGATAAGCAGTTATAGAATGAGCTAATCATACCTTTAAAAATGCTTATTAAACAAAAGGAGGGGTAAATACCCTCAGGTATAGATTAAACAATGATTTGTTATCTCTAAGTTTTCTTTGTGTTGGTGAACAAGGAACAACAGAAGTGCAAAGGCATTGGATACTAGAGAAATCTGAGGAACTGTTACGAGTATACAATAAGGACATGTTGACAGCTGATTGGAAACCTGCAATAGTTTTTAGATCAGGATGTGGTTGTGCTTATGATACCTACAGGGAATGGAAAATTTTGATTACCAACAAAACTTTAAAAAATTAGATTTGCCTAAGAAAGATTCCCTACTAGCTGAAGGCATGAATGTCTTCACATGGTTAAATAATTTTATTGGCTACCTGATCATCATGATGCAAAAATGTGCCTATAGTATTACCTTTAAAAGATTATTTTTACTCAACAGAGATGTACCCTGAAATTCTTCACTTAGCTGGAGATTGAGATAGATACTGGGACTTCCTATTAGGGCTCTAGGTGAGAAAGGTAAGGAAGAATGGGGAAATAGAAGAATCCAGAGCATCCTAGGAACCTATAAGACCATTAAGCCTGGCAGTCCTGGACCCAGGCAGGTCAACTAAAACTACTGTACCAACCAAGGTCAATGCATGCAGTAAACCTAGCACCCCTATGCAGATCTTGCCAGCGGACACCACATTGTCCACAATTTTGTGGAGTGCAGGGACTGACTTGGACATGAACTGTGGTGTCCGCTATTTGACCACTTCCCCTTGGTGGGGAGCTCTGGTAGCACTCAAAAGAAAGGTAAGCAGTCTACCAGGAAGAGACCTGATAGGCTGTGATCTTACAGTGGGGGACGAGGTCCCCTTCTGTCACAGACCTATGGGAGGGAAATAGGATGAAAGAGGAAGGGAGGGAGAACAGGAGAGAGAATACAAGTGAGAGGATAAAAAATTAGATGTAATCTGAATAAATTACTTAAATAAAATTTTTAAAAAGTTTATTTTTAGAGTGAAAGTCAGATAACAATGAAGGCAAAGCAAGTAGCCTAGGTGATTCAGCCTCACAGACTGTATCAGTTACCATTTCCTCAACAATCTGCATCCATCTATATACAAAATTCTATAGCAGTGAATTTAAAATAACCTTGTGAATGACAATTGAGGCATTAAGTTGAGGAGTAGATTCACTAATCTACATTTTCTTCTTTATTCCCTATATATTTTTATAATCCCTTTTCTTTCTTTTCAACCCCTATCTCCCAATCTAAGAATGGGAGATAAAGGAAAAGAGAGACATCCTTGAGCCCAACCTCATTTTCTCTGTAAATAAGACCAATCAAAAAATATAACCAACCCCCACTGAAAATGACCCTCTATAGCCCAAGAAAGCAACCAAAAACCTACTCTACTTCCCTAAAAGGAAATGGAGCATTGTTCTCTTAAGGTTTATTCCAGCTGACTTGGGATCAATAATACCTTTGTAGGGGCCCAAATAAAATTGGGGAAAAGGTTAAACAAGCTAAGAATATCATTTGTGGTCCTCTTTCTAAATGTTGAGAAATTCCAGGCTGAATTAGAGTCCCGTGTGGAACACTCTGAAATGCTAGACCAATTGGGATTGGAAGCTTTCTTTGAGTTAGATTATTGATTCTACTAGTTTCAGATATTTTGTATTGGTATGGATTATTTTATTTTTAAATTTAAGATTGTTTTGTTTAACTCTTACTTAATGTATTATACACATGCAACTCATTTATTGCAGATTGATAGACATTTAAGGTCATTTTATTCATCTTCTGCTTAATATATTGTACATATGCAACTCATTTTAAAATGGGATATAAAGTTCTAATCTTATTAAAGCTATTTATTGCAAACTGATCAGGATGATTGGAGATGCAAGTTAATAGTTATTCAGCTATAATAATATTAATGTTAGTTTTGTTGGATAAGTTTAGTTAATTACAGAAATAAGCTTTATGTAACCTTTTGTTTATATTTTCAAGGTTAAGCAGATAGTACCTCACTAGAAACAAGCAACATTGTTCTATAGATAGATATGATTATGTACTACATAATGGGAGATAAATAAGTGGTCTTCAAATACTTCAGAGATTTACAGAACATAACATTTAAAGGATGTATTAATTAAAAAAAAAGGCTTCTCTGACAGAGAGACACATCTTCTCCTGGAAGTAGCTCTAATATACTTCAAAGAATTTGATGGACATTAAAGAAACGAAGGTGGCAAAAGAGGCACTAGATTAAAAAAGCAAAACTGCTCTTCAACAGTTAATAGTAGGCTGTTTGAACTGTGAACAAGCAGAACACTGAGATATTGACTGTCCAACTTTGCAGAGATTAAGTGGCCAGTCCTTCAAAATTCTTCCTTCACAGAGAAGTGTCAGATATTCTGGTCCAGTAGGCTGGAGATTGGATGCCCCAATGACAAAGAGAATCCTCTGGTGACTGACTGTCCGGGCAGCCAGCTCTCTGTCATTTCTATAGTTCAGGAAGCTTAATAATAGGTAATATTATTTCCTTCTAAAGTCTCTGATGGGGTTGAAGACCAGACAGTGATAGTCCTCCTACAACTAAATGTAGATGATTATGAACTAAGATAAAATTTTAGGTCAAAAAGATATTTTAAAGTCTAGATAGATGTTTTTCAGTTGATAGATATAACATATGATAAGAAAAATGATTTAGATATAGAACTTTGGATTTACCAGAATAGGATTGATAGTGGAATACTTTTTCTAAGGATGCCAAATATGAATGGACTAGACATTGTAAATGTAATACTTACTTGATAATTCTAATAGTTTATCATATTGTTGATCATTAATAATGTTAGAGAAAAATCCATTTTATTATTTTTTAAATGGGATATGTAATGGAAGTTTTGGTTT
This sequence comes from Acomys percivali, assembly GCA_907169655.1. NCBI lineage: Eukaryota > Metazoa > Chordata > Mammalia > Rodentia > Muridae > Acomys > Acomys percivali. The sequence continues at coordinate 93,314,178 of OU015760.1, forward strand.
CTTTGTAAACTCAGTTATGTTATATACATAGGTTTTTGTGTTAATCCCAAGAGTGGGATTTTAGTTTGGGCTTTAGTTTGCCCATAGCTGATAATTGTTTCATACAAGGCATGGTCTTTGCCATCTGGCAAAGGCCTGCCTCCTGCAGCAAAGAGAGAGGCATGGTCTGTGGTCTAGGAATCTGAGAAGATAAATAGGGAAGAACAGAGAGAAAATGTGGCATGCAATTGTGGCCTGGGGCTTGTAGCAGTTTGGAAAGAGCAGAGATTGGTATGGCACAGGGAGAGAATCATTTCAACTTAGCTGCTCAGAGGAGACTGCTTGCTGTGCAATTGCTGTTGACAGAGATTGGTATTGCCCCCAAAGAACTCAAATGAGCAATGTGGTGTGCTCCTCCTCTTCTCATTAGCATTCTTTCTCATACTTTAGGTTAAGGGGATGGTGGAGATGAGGTAGAGATGTCAATACCTCAAATACAATAGAATTTTAAAAAAAGTGTCAAAAAAGGTGCGCAATGCCAAAGTTATTTAGGTAGTAAACATGGCATCCACATTTAAAATTAATATTAGGAAGGTACATGTTAGATCTTAGAGTTCCACAGAAATATTTTTCTGTAAATAACTTTGTTTCTATTATATTACTTGTGTTGCACAAGATTATTAACAATTATGAAACTTTAAAATTATAATACAATTATAAATAGTAATTAAAGAAAATGTCATGAATTTGAGAGGGAGCAAGACAAAAGATGGAGACAACAATATGATATAAATAATGTACATATAAATGAAGGTAAACAAATTAAGAACAAATATAATGTAATATTTGGAAGATAGATTTAAAAAAATGAAGCACATGCTCCCTTCTCTCCAAGAAGTCACAATTCACTTCTGGAGCTAATATGACCACAGTGCTAAAAAGACTATTAGAAGAAAAATAAAGAGATGTTTTGTTTTAAGCAAGTGGCTTATAGAAATAAAAATTTAACAGAATTCCACAAGGAAAGATATCCTACAAGAAAAAAATTGATTATTCTTTGAGGAAATGTTGTAATAGTAAGGGGTGAGGAAAACATTCTAGTACTGGAGGAAGGGATGAAATCAGACACAGTATTATTTTGAATGCTGTTATTGGCTTGAATATCCATAATTTCTACTACAATATAGCTCTGGGATCCTCTTTGTTTACTCTCTATTAAAGTTTGTCTTAATGACTTAGGATGCTGTGGCAGAAATTTTTGCAGTGCACATATTTTAAGCTAGTGACTTCCACAACCTTTCATTTAAGCTTTCCAAAGCCAAAATGAAATTAAATTAATTTGACCCTTAAAAATTACATTTATAATAAGGAGAACTAAAGACCATTAAATGAAGATAACACAACAAAACAGAAATCAAATTAAGAGTCTGTCCTGAAGACCTTTAAGGTGTAGAGGTCTAATATGCATTGTGTGTTGTTAAATCATTCTGTTCATTTCACACTGACTTGCTTTTGATAGAGTCGAGGATGAAATATACTTTACTGCTCCTGTGCATAATTAATATCATTCTTTAGTCTTCATCAGCTAAGTCACCTGTGAATGTAAAGCAAGTATTTACTTGAAAATTTTCTGGTAACAGATCCTCAAACCATAGATAAGTATGCCACAAGCAATACCTGAAGAAAAACTTAAGTGGTACTATTTAATTAACTTGACCTTAGTACATGTCATTGATGGATTTGGTAAATCAGATGCCTATCTCACCATAAAACAATTATATATTAACTAGAATATAATCATATTACTCTCCACTGTATTGATAATACATTTTAGAAGATGACACCCCAGGATTTCACCCATGATAGACAAGGAATGTTATACTGAGCCAATTTTCAGTCTCTCCATTCAGCTTCTTATTCAGTTACTAGAGTAGCTGTTCTTTCCTGTTCATTACCAGGCACCATAAATTTAACAATGTATACAACAAGCTGTTGATTGAATTTTCACTATGAAACAGGAAAAAATAACAGTCATTATTGTAGAAAATATAAATTGGCTAATAAATTTTATTATGAAATAGCCTAACATTATTATGACAGTATTATCTAACTCACTATTAAAGCAATAAAGACAAAGACACCTGGCTGTTTTTCAATAGGCCTTATTTTACCTGGACCTGGGCAGATATTTCCATCTAAGCTATCTCCTTATCTCCCAGCCCCTATCCCTTGCCATCTGCTTTAATCAGTTCAATCTGTGCTGCTTCCCATCCATAATTCTATAAATACTTGCTTATGTTCTCCATCCATGCTGCATCTCTCTGTGTCTATCCTCAGAGTGAGTTCTTTCAGGCTACATGGTTCTGTACCTACCCAATTGCTATTCTGCTCCTTATTTATTCTCCATTACCTTTCTCCATGTCCCCAGGATCCTTCTGTGCCCAAAGGCTGTGAGCCTTTTCTCTGCCCCTTACTTCTGCTTGCTCAGTTGAAAACCTTTCATTCAGCCAATCAGGAATAATTTCTTTTTTAATATTTATTGTATTTCTTTTTTAACATATTCATTTATGTTATTACACAGAGTGAAATAAACTACATACAACAGGAAGAACCATGAGACAATCAGGAATTATATAAATATTACATTCATAGTGATTTGGCTATCTGTATTTAACAAACTTGAAGTAAACATCTTTCCTATCTTGTTGAGTCTAAAATTCTGAATGGAGATTAATATCTATCATATCTCATCTCTATTAAGTTAAAAAAATCTATCTTGATCTAAAAACATCTTAACCCCTAACCTACTAAGCTTAATTGAAAGACTAAACTATCTGGTCTTCAAACCCATCAGAGATTTGAAAAGGGATAAAACTTAAATACCTTATTGAACTCGGAGTACAGGTTAGCAGCTTTCATAAAGAAATAAAAATGACTGAGACAGTATACTGCCTGAACCCATCACTCTCTAAGGTTGAAGCATCATCTTCAGTCTTCTGGCCCAGTATATCTGACAGACATATTTGCAAGGCAGGAACTATTGAGGACTTGCTTACCCTGCCTTGGCAGAGTTTGACCATTGACTCTGCCTGTGTCTAAACTTGCCCACTGGCTTGTTTGTCGAATTTTAAGCCAACTCCATAAGGAGGTTCTTTGATGATCATCTTCTTCTTTGAGGCAGGCTGGATATTGCCAGATGTGCAGCTCTAGCCTTCAGACCCGTAGGGACCCAGGTCTTTACCATGACCATGTTCCATACTATTTGGAGTCCTCTCATCTGTGGGCTACTAGTGCTGTTGTTGTATGGGTCTCAGAACAGTTCTTGGGTTGCTGAGCATTCGCTGCTGGCCTGCTGCTCTAAGTGAGTGTTAGGTGCTGCCATCTTGAATCATCCCAGGAATAATTTCCTAGTCAAGGTTACAAACATCATTCTGGGGTGTCTAAGTGTCTTCTCATAAAATACAACAAGCAGACATCAGGGAGCAAAAATATTAACAATCAAATACAAGGAACCAGACCATGCTGTTATAAATAAGAAAACTATAGTATGATAAATATGCTACAAAAGCATAAAACAATCACCCTTATAGAAAGTTTTCATCTTATTGTGTGTGTGTATGTGTGTGTGTGAATAGATATGTTTATGTTTGTATATATGCATGCTTGTGCTATTCACACACATCTATAACTGTATGTAGACCAGAAATCAATATCTTTTCCCTCTCTTCACATTATTTTTGATACAGGCACATTTTATTCAATATCTATCTTTTTCTGGTACAACAGAATTGAAAAGCTGGCAATGCCCCCATATTAGCCTTGTGTTCCTTCCAAACTCTGGAGTTATACACATGTGCTGTTTTGCCCTGATTTTATTTGGCACTGCAGACCTGAATTCATGTCCTCATACTTATTAAGCAAACACTGAGCCATCCTGTTCCTAAAAATATTTTATTATAAAAAATTCAAAAATAAACCAAGATAGGCTGAGAGACCTTACAATCATAGTAAAATTACTGCTTTCAACCTTTTAAACCCACCTCCTTAAGGATAAGAGCAGTGCCTAACATTCACAGGCAATACACTTTTATATACTTTTGCATTTAAAAAAAGCTTTGGCAATTGTTTTCAAAATTATTATTTGTTTCACTTGTTAAGATCACTATGAAAGTCATTAATTCTGTATAGAAGACCTACAGACAAAAAAACAGGATTGAAAAGACAGGTTGAAGCCAGGTAATGAGTGACATTTATTAGAGTTTTATGTTTTCTCCTCTTAGTAAAAAGAAGCTTTTAACATTTTAAAGAAAAAAATTGACAGCAACAATTGTACTTGAAAGGTTCCTCACAATATTTAAAATGATAAAGGTCCTTTAAAAGGCATTGCAAAGACTGAATAAAGAAATTCCATTGACAACAGGAATTTATGTAGAAATGCTAACTTTATCAAAACATCCTTAATATGTGGATATTACCTCCCCCAAATATATCTGCAACAGAGAACTGATACTACTTAATAATCTTAATATTCATACTTTGGTCTTGAACAGTTGATTATTATACATATTAAACAATATTAAAAACTTTTATTACATAACTGATTTCTCTTTGCATAACTAACTGTGTGTGGATATGTATGTATTCATGTGTGTGCACATGTCATTCTCCACTTAATCTTTCTGAGATTCTCTCCTTGGAAATGAGGCTTATATTTCTTTTTCTAGAATAAAGACAAGCAAGTCTTCTACCCACAGTGGGAGCTAGGGTTACAGTAATTTCCAGGATTCTATGATTGTAAATTGGTTAGCTGTTGAGTAAACTTTTCAGCCCTTCAACTAATTTCTAAATCTGGTTTTGAAATAATTACTTATGAGTTAAATGACTATAACTTTAATTATGAATTATAATAGTTAATATTCTGATAGAAATAAATGTAAATATTTTTTAAATCCATGAAAGAGGCTAGACATTCTAAACAAACTGACATATAAGTAAAAACAAAAAAACCCTACATCTTTGAAAATTATCCAAATTTCACTGGTACTACCATTGGTCTTATTTCTCATCAGAAATTGATAACATTATTGCTGAAGATATCACACACTTGACTCATACAACATGACGAAATCAAGCTCATAAGGGCCTGGAGGTGTCATCTCTATTGGTGAGCCTTTATAGGAAAAAAAAGTAATCATCAGTCTTACCCAGCTGTGTCCTCTATCAAAGGCTTGCCAGAATGACATGCTACTGGTTTAATAGCAGAAAGTATATCAGGGACCAACCAACAACTTTCTATTTGGATGTTAGGCCTGATGTAAAAGATTAAAAGACACAAATGGAACCATTATTTTGTCACAGACTTTTGATTATTTGGGTCATAGGCCCTAGAAGAAAACCTATTACTGATATGGTGCTAAATAGACATAGTATTTAAACCAACTCCTAAAGACTTTACTGTTATACCCATAGACCAATGCACCACTCAACTTTCATGTAGAAGTATCTATTTTCAGCAGATGGTGATTAAACATAGAGATCCACAACTGGCCAAGGTGGAGAGAATAAGAGATTTCAGAATGCTAAGCCCTAAAGAGGAGCATGTATCACACATCTTTCCTCCAAAAACTCAGAAATCACTGCAGAAGAGTAGCAGAAAAAGGATACGAGCCAGAGGGTTGTATGACCATAAGGAAACAGATTCTTGACAGAAGGGAAGTTGCACAGAGGAACTCACAGCAGTTATGCTAGTATGTACAAAATCTATGCAAGATCAAGCCAGACCAAATCCCGGCATGGGCAGGGTAATAGGTCATGTATTTCTATCCCTAGCCATAGTGATCTTTTCAAGTGTTAGCATCTACCTGAGGAAGTCATTTTTTTCTGTAAGATCCAAGCATGTTTGAGCAGTACTAATTGGCCTTAAAGGTTTGTTTATTTGTTTTCTTATAAATGACTAATCTTGGTGAATAGGGAAAAGTTGAGGGTATGTAAATATAAATAAATACATTGTACAAATTTCTCAAAAATCTAAAATAGTGTGTTTGTAAAACATCATGCCCTAAGTTTCAAACATAGAAAAGAGTTTAAGAAAACTAAATACTTTTTCTTTGACCCCTCAGCCACTGAACATTCCAGGATAGCAACTGTTAAGCTTCACTTTCTAAACCATCAACCCTCAATTCCTTCGGTAGAGTCATATTACTTTGATGTAAAAGAAGACAACAAATGCATTTGTTCAAATGGAAATAAAAATTATGAAACTTAAAATACAATTACAAAAATAAGAGAATATTTATAGTAATAAATATAGCTAAAGAGACATGAAGAAATTGAAAATATTTATCAAATAGCTTGGAAGACACAGGAAAAATGAAAGTACAAATTAAAAGAGAAATATCTAAAAATGGAGAGGTAATTCAGTGGCTAAGGAAATTTGTTCTTTGTGTCCAGAAGACCCTAGTTTGGTTCCTAGTTACCTACAGTGGGCTCGAGCTACTCATAACTGCATGCATATATATACCTGAAAGATGTTCCACCATACAAGGACATTTGCTCAACTATTTACATAGCAGCTTTATTCATAATAGCCACAATCTGGAAATACCCGATATGTCCCTCAACTGAAGAATGGATAAAGAAACTGTGGTACATTACACAATGGAATACTACTCAGCTATTAAAAACAAGGAAATCTTGAAATTTGCAGGCAAATGGATGGAACTAGAAATGATCATCCTAAGTGAGATAACCCAGACCCAAAATGACACGCAAGGTACACACTCACTTATAAGTAGATTGTAGCCTAACATAGATATACTCTGAGAGACTCCACCCAATGGGTATTAGGGACAGCTAGTGAGACTCAAAGCTGGACACTGGCCACAGTGCTGAGAGTTGTAGGTAAGAGTGGGGGAATGGAAGGTCCGAGAGGTTTCAGGAGCTTCACAAAGAGATCAACAATGTCTGTGGGTCCAGGAACAGGGTAGTGTCCACAAACTAATGCTCTAGTCCAGGGCAACACATGAAAAGAACCAAGAACTCTTTTTCAGTAGCAGCCAATAAACTGTGGATTCTCCACATGGGGGGAAGGGAGGACTGTTGCTGAACTGCCACCATACACTCAGCGACCCACTACTTGGCCACTGCCCCATGCCAAGATGGCCAAGTGGGAACATGGTAGAAGGGAATGCAGACTACCCTGATGATAGGCTGTTCCCAGAGGTCTAGAGGAGGGGAATAAGCAGAAGAGAGAAGGAGGGTGGCAATGGGAAGATGAGAGGGAGGGGATAACAAGTGGAAGGTAAAGTGAATAAATTATAATAAATAATATATATACTTAAAAAACCTGAATGGAGGAGAGTGTTGCTGCAGAGACAGATATACCAACCAAGGACCATGCAAGTCAAGAATCTAGACACTCGGCTCAATTGTAGTAGATAGGCAGCACAGTCTCCTTGTGGGTCCCACAATATGGGGAGTAGGGACTACTTCTGCCATGGACTTGGGCCTCCTAGTATTGTTCACTTCCCCAATCAGGGTGGCTTTGCCAGGCCAAAGAGGAAGAGGTTACATGTAATGCAGACAACACTGGATGAGTTGAGATCAAATGTTAGTGGAGCAGGGTTTCACTTTCTAAGGACAAGGGGAAGGAGGGGAAAAGGAGGAGGGAGAGGATGGGATCAGGAGGTGATGAGGGAGGGGGCTACAATAATGATGTAATGATTTCATTCAAACAGCAAAACAAGCAGGTAAGTTATATTGTTAATCCCACTACGTGGGAATAGCTCTGAGACTGGCTGAGATACAAATGTCTATGTGTTGACAAGGCTTCATGTTGGTCACAAATTCTCCATGACTTATAATTAGAGGCCATTCTTAGTATGGCATAAAGGAAGATATGCAGATGTCTTCATTCTGCTTATACAATGAGCAGAGAACCAGTCTTAATGGCTGTGTACATCCTGCATATCTCATACAATTATGTTAGAACTGTTTAATGCTTGTAAGAAATTATGTTTTCAGAACAAAAGAACTGGACGCTAATGCTGGATCACACCTGACAGGATTCATGCTGACATCCTGCAACCTCCATGTTCCAGCCCCAGGAGACTCAGTTGCTGTTACCTATCAGAATTGGACAGCTTCCAGGACAGCATTGTAGAAAGCTTCTGATCCCAATTGGTCTAGCATTTCATATTGTCCCCTACAGGATTTCTATTAAGCCTGGAATTTCTCAACATTTAGAAACTGGACCACAAATGCTATCCCTGGCTTGATTAACCATTTTCCCCAATTTTGGGGGACCCTTCAAAGGTATTATTTGCATTAAATAAGCCTGAAGAAACCTTAGGAGAACTAAGTTCCATTTTCTCTAAGGGGGGTTGGGTAGGTTTCTGTTTGCTCTCTTGGTCTGCACATGCTTATTTTCATTGGGAAGAGGTTATATGCTATTATTGGTCTTATACAGAGAGAAAAATAGGTTGGACTCAGGGATGTCTCTTTTTTCTTTTAACTTTCTTTTCATAGGTAAAGAGATAGGAGCAGAAAACAAAGAAAGGATGATAAAGAAATATAGAGGGAGGATAGAACAAATGGTAGGTTATTGAATCTATTCCTCAACTCAAGGCCTGAATTGCTACTCACAAATAAGGTATTCTGTATTTTGAATATTGATGAAAAGAATGGTAATGTCAAATACTAGTCTAATTTTATCACATGGATATATATCCTAAGTCTAAAAGATAAATATGATTCTATAAATATATACAAAAGCCTCAAACACCTACATAATACGGCATTTAAAGATGTTTTTATTATTCTAAAGATTCTTTGACAACAAGACAAGTTAACTACTGGCAACACCCAGCCTACCTCAAAGAAGATGGTTAACATCAAAGAACCTCCTTATGGAGTTGACTTCAAATGTGGCAAACATGCCACTGGGCAAAATGTCCTCATTTCTGCCACAGAGAGAATTCTGCCTAAAAATAGGTAAGCTTAGATGCAGGCAGAGTCAATGGCTAAACTCTCCCAAAACAGGGTAAGCAAATTCTCAGTAGTTCTTGCCTCGCAAATATATCTGTCACATATATTGGGCTAGAAGGCTGAAGATGATGCACCAATGTTTTAGAGAGTGTTGGGTGACTTTCCAGACAGTAAACTGTCTCATTTTTCATTTTTGAAGCTGTTAAGGTGCACTTCTGGTTCTCAAGTCTCTGATGGAGTGGAAGACCAGATAGTTTAGTCTTACAATTGAGCTTAGTTTGTTAGAGATTAAAATGCTTTTAGATCGAGATAGATATTTTAAGTTAGTAGAGATGAGGTATGATAGATATTGATTTTCCTTCAGAAATTTAGACCCAACAAGATAGGAAAGATGTTTACTTCAAGTTTGACAAATGCAAATAACCAAATTACTATGAATGTAACATTTATATAACTCCTGATTTTCCCATAGTTCTTCTTGAACTCCTAGAGCTGGTAAAAACCTTCAGCCAAGTACTTGGATACAAAATCAACTCAAAAAATCAGAAGCCTTCCTTTATGCACAAGACAAAGAAGCTGATAAAGAAATTAGGGAATTAATATCCTTTACAATAGCCACAAAATCCATAAAGTATCTTTGTGTAATGCTAGCCAAGCAAGTAAAAGACTTGTAAGAAAAAAACCCTGATATTTTCAATTACCTTCTTCAGAGACCTGAAGTTTTTTCATATAAGTCTTTTACTTGATTGGTTAGAGTTACACCAAGATACTTTATAGTATTTGTGGCTATTGTGAAGGGTGTACTTTCCCTAATTTCTGTCTCAGCCAGTTTGTCATTTGTATACCTAAGGGCTACTGATTTTTTGTAGTATATTTTATATCCAGCCACTTTGCTGAAGGTGTTTATCAGCTGTAGGAGTTATTTTGTTGATTTTGGGGGTCACTTATCTACACTATCACACACTTTGACTTCTGATGTGTATCCCCTTGATCTCCTTTTGGTTTGGTATTGCTCTAGCTAGAACTTCAAATATTATATAAAAGAGATAAGACAAGAATGGGAAGCTTTGTCTAGTCCCTGATTTTAGTGGAATTTCCTTGAGTTTCTCTCCATTTAATTTGATGTTGGCTTTCGACTTGTTGTATGTAGCTTTTATTATGTTTAGGTATGTGCCTTGTATCTCTGATCTATCCAATACTTTAAACATCAGTCACTGTTAGATTTTGTCAAATGCTTTTTTGGCATTGAAGGAGATGATCCTGTGTTTTTTTTTCAATTTGTTTATATGGTGGATTACATTGATGAATTTCCATATATTTAACCATCTCTTAATACCTTGGATAAACCTGCTTGGTAATGGTGAATGATATCTTTGATGTGTTCTTGGATTCAGTTTGTGAGTATTTTATTATTTTTGCATCAATGTTTAGAAGAGAAATTGGTCTGAAGTTCTCCTAGGGAGTCCTTCCCAAACTGTTGTACCAACCAAGGACAATGCACATAGCAAACCAAGACCCCTGTTCAGATGTAGCCAATGGACAGCTCATTCTCCATGGTTATGGGGAGAGTAGTTACTGCCTCTGACGTGAACTCTAGTGCCCTCAATTTGATCACGTACCCTTGGTGGGGAGTTCTGGCTGCATGCAGGAGAAGCAGGCTAATCTATCCCAAAGAGACTTGGTAAGCTATGGACATTGGGTGGGGGAGGAGGTACCCTTTTGTCAGAGATCTAGGAGAGGGAAATATGGAAGGAAAAAGGAAGGAGGATAGGAATGGGAAGATACAAGTAAGGGGATAACAATAGGGATGTAGTGAAAAATTATAATACATTTTTAAGAACTTCAAGTCTCTGAAGAAAGAAATTGAAGAAGATATCAGAAGATGGAAAGATTTCCCATGCTCATGGATCGGTAGGATTAACATACTAAAAATGGTCATCTTACCAAAAGCAATCTATCTATTCAATGTAGTTCCCATCAAAATGCTAACACAATTCTTTACAGACCTTGAAAGTACAACTCTTAACCTCATATGAATAAACAAAAATTATGAATAGCTAAGACAATCTTTTACAATACATCTTCTGGAGCTATCTCCATCCCTGATGTCTAGCTATACTACAGAGCAATAGCAATAAAAAGAGCATGGTACTAATTTAGAAACAGACTGTCAATCAATCTGATCAATTTGAAGACCTGGGAATAAATGTACACAGCTATGTACACTTATATTTAGACAAAAAAAGCATAAACCATATGATGCAAAAGTGATACCATCTTCAACAAATGGTGCTGGTATAAGTGGATGGAAAATGTAGAAAAATGTAAGTAGACCCTTATTTATCACCCTATACAAAACTGAAATCCAAGTAGATAAAAGATCTCAACATAAAACCAGACACATTAATCTGTTAGAAGAAAAAGTGTGGTAGAGCTTTGAGGTCATTTGCACAGGAGACAACTTATTGAGCAGAATGGTAACAGCAGAGGCAGTTGAAGAAAAGGAACAGTTTGGAGCCTACCACAGATGTCCTCTGAAAGAGGCCACCCAGAAGGGTATGAAAGCAGATGCAGAGACTCACAGCCAAATTCGGGGATGGAGGAAAGGGAGTCTTATGGAAGAGCTGTGGCATAAAAGGACCTGTAGTGGATAGGAGCTCCACAAAGAGACCAATGAAGCAAACAATCTGGGTAAAGGAAAGTGGGTGCTGCAGAGACTGATGCACTAACCAAGGACTATGCATGGCAAGGACCTAGACCCGCTGCTCTGATGTAATAAATAGACAGCAAAGTCTCCTTGTGGCTCCCATAATGGAGGGGGTAGGGACTACTTATGACATGGACTCTGATGCCCACAAGTTGGGCCGCTGGCAAGGCAACCTTGCCAGGCCACAGAGGAAGAAGATACAGGTAGTCCAGATGAGACTTGATAGGCTGAGGTCTTTTTTTAGGGAAGGAGGGATCCCCTTTCTCGGGACCAGGGAAGAGGGGAGAGGGGAATGATGGAGGCAGGGTAGGAGCAGGAGATGATGAGGAAGGGGGCTACTATGAGGATTTAAACAAATTATTCAAATAAGTAAAGAATCATATTTTACTCATGTTCTCCACAAATGCTAGTACTTTATCCCATCTCAATAAATGTAAAACTAGGAAAATTGAGACATATTGAACATTGCCCTGCAATTCATTGCATTTGCAGATATTAGTACGTATTTTGACCAAGGCTTTTTCTGGCCTGAAATTGATTGCCAAAGAAAATTTATCTGGTCAACTGTCTACTCATTTTAAACTGTTATTACAAGGAGAAAGGCAGGTTTTGAAAGAATAGCTTTGTATTCCTATTTTATTTGTTTATTTGCAAATAAAAACATTCATTTAAAGCAAAATATAATGTTACAATTTCCCCCCATATTCTTATTATACTCTTCACTCTCAAATTCATGACTTCCTCTTCTTTACACCATTATTGTAACATACACATATGAATGAATCAATATTATAAATACTAACTCCTGATTCAATTTATTATTGCCTGTATGTACATGTTTCTGATATGACCACTCTACCTTGGATACAAAATAAAGGAGTTAAACCCTGGGCTAGGGTAGGATTAGGAAGTTAAACTTAGTAGACTGAGGCCAAGCACAGGCCTTATGAACCATGCTGGGCCTAGAATATGGATAAAGGATGAGGTGCAAGGGATTAAGTCTAGTCAATAAAGCCATTCTTATACCAATTTTAAAACATGCACAATAGTTGATATTCTTTATTTTAATAATCCTTTACTTATGTTTCATCTATGTTGATTTAAAAAAAGAAATGAAAATACTGTGTACATTGTAGCCTACTACATCTACTTAGTGCTGTGAACTATTACTCACACATTTTCAAAAGTATTTCCCTTTTTCTACTGAAGAGATGGCCTCGGGCATACATTATTCTATTTTGAAAAATAATTCTACACTACTCCTTCCCTTATGCAACAATAAACTGCATGTGTTTTATTAATGTCTTTGTGGTTCCCTTATCTTTTAAAAGCTGCATAATAGAATCTTTCTGCTTTTGGTAAGAGGTAAATACTTTCTGAGAAAAGAATTGCGTTCTGAATATGCCCTCTTCTCCAAGGAGTGTCAAATACACAAATACTTCTCCAGTTCGTTATCCAGTTATATTTATATTTCTAGTAGTGTTCTATACAGTTGAATTTTTGACATGTGGAGAAGTCTTTTAGGAAAAAAAATTTGCAGTTTCACATAATAAGAAACTTCTTGGCTCTGTGTGTTACTTTATTTCTAGATGAGTGTTTTAAAATTATTCATGCAGAGATATGTTTGGAATAAATAATATTAATATCTGGTGAGTTGGAGATCTTTATGCCTAGCTGACATGAATTACCACAGTACAATGTCATGGTGAATATTTGTAAATTCATCTCCTTGTAAGCATATTTGTTTATCTATTTAATTTTGGTTTTAATATCTTTATACCCTTTTCGACCCTAATCCCTTCTAACACCCCAATACCAGGTAGGCAAGACAGAAAGTTAGTGGGGGAGAAAGGACATTGGGATCTTTTTTTTTGACATTTTTTATTAATTTATTCATATTACATCTCAATTGTTAGCCCATCCCTTGTATCCTCCCTTTCTTTCCTCCCTCCCGCTTCCACCTCTACTTCCTTCCCCTATGTCTGTGACTGAGGGGGACCTCCTCCCCCTGTATATGCTCCTAGGGTATCGAGTCTCTTCTTGGTGACTTATTATCTTTCCTCTGAGTGCCACCAGGCCTCCCCATCCAAGGGACATGGTCCGATATGGGGCACCAGAGTTTGTGTGAAAGTCAGATCCCTTTCTCCACTTAACGGTGGAGAATGTCCTGTCCATCGGCTAGACTGAGTAGGGGTTTGAAGTTTACTGCCTATATTTTCCTTGGCTGGTGCCATAGTTTGAGGAGGACCCCAGAGCCCAGACCCGGGATCTTTTAACTACATCCTGTCAACTAAGGCCATTGAGTTCCTTGGGACAAATCTAATCTCTGTTTCCTGAGGATATCTCCAATTTCCTCTTATTGTCTCTTTTCTAAAGACCACTTTACAAACCAGGAACAGTAGCAGCAGGAGCAAGAACCAGAAGATGAAACAGCTGAGCCTCCTCTCTTGGTGTTCTGGTCTCCTTCTATGCTCTCTAGAGCCCCCAGGATTAAATCATCCTCAGCTGGCAGAATCATACCTCTGCCACAGCATGCACAGGGCAAATAAGCTGCTGCTGTGAAGAATTTGAAGCAGCCCCATATGCCATACCTGAGATTAAAACAAAAGCTCTTGCCAGACATCATTCTATGTATGTGACTATTGTAATCCATCAATCACATAACAAAACTATTAGAAATTTTTTCCTGAAAAAAATGAATTTGTGGTATGCCAAATAATAGGCTGGATCAATGCAAGTGAAGGTATATAAGTATATTCTGTACCCTTCTACCTTTTCATGGTCCTTGGTATCTTTCCCTCTATTTACCCTGCTTGCCTATGTGTGTTATGTAGTTAGACCTTAGTGTTCACTGTGCTGAGTTGCAAAAGAATTTATTACCTTTTACTGTTATTCCCTAACAGATAAAAATGTCTTAACACTTACATTTTATTACATATTATAAGTAAACTAAGGTGGTTTAGAGTAATACAGGATGATACTCACAGTAAATATGCAAATATTATATCATACTGTATAATGAGTTTCAGTAAATACATATACTGGTATCCATGACGGGAAAATGAAACCCAACCTACATGAACCCTGAGGAACTGATGCATCTGAAACCCTTCAATGTGACCCCCAATTTCTAAAGCTTGGAATGGGAAAATTAGTCTTCTTTAGGGATGAGCTCCTTTATCTGTTATCCAATAGTAAGTGGTCAACCTTGAAATCATATCCATATAAGCAACAATAAGCAGACTTTCAGAGTCTATTTATATTAAAATATTCTATGACTAAATTATTTTATGCAGACAATTTATTTAAGTCTCCATAGCACATGTTCCTTGTACATTTTAGAATGAAATAAAATAATGACTAAAAAAATGCATACTAGTTATACTCAAAATTATGATCATAAAACAAGGCTTAGCTGCCATTAAAGGCACAGAGGGGGTTTGCATGTTATTTTATAGAAAATATAAGAAATATTAAATGATTAAACCAAACCAGTTTCAAAAATGTTAAAGTTTTATAGAATTCACTAAAATTCTAAAAAATACTAACTGGGAATATTTGCATTTAACAAAATAAAAAAATTGAGGTAGTTGTAACTTTGATTAAATGTAGAAGACAGAATGCATGACTCTATCTTTTTTCATCTTATAATTCTATGAAAACTATATAAAATTATGCAATTGGAGATAATGAAAGAGGAGAAATCAACATAAGAACAAAACAATTATGATGGAAGAATATTGGCAGATACAATATTACTCAGAACATTGAAAGTTGAATAGATGGAAAAAGAATATAAATGAAATATAAGATGGTAATCATGTAAGCATTATGTCCAGAATCTTAAAAGGACTCAGAAATTACAATTACAAGTTACTATAAAATTTTGAAATTGGAATATTTAGATATAAAAATCACACAAGGGAATTTAGGATGTACCATACTTTATGATCATTATAAAATGGGAGAAAAAGGAGGGTTTTGGATGTGGGCGTTGTTGAATGTCATAGAAAGAGATTGTTATAGCTAGCACTTAGATGTTATCTGAACAGTTCCACTTTGAATGACAGAATTTCCTCAGGCAGTTTTTTCCTTTTGAATCTTAGAGCATTGTCAGTTGAGATTAACTTGTTAGGAGAGTCATTATTGAATGGAATTTCACTATAGAAAGTTTTCAGTTCTAAAAATAAATATTGTATACGTAGAAATTATAGCCAGCCCCCCTTCTCTCTTTCCCTCTCTCCCCCATCTCTCTTTTTCTATCCTTCTTTTTCTCTGAAAGGGCTTGATGATCCCAGCAGAATCTACATGCCTAGAGAAACTCCCAACAGTTAAGAGTTGTCAGTAGTGCCTTAGCTAGGAATGGTACTCCACAGGAACTGTGAACAAGAACTGCTGGAAAGAAGCTGTGTCTTCTAATCAAGAGTCTGGTTTTGAGTTTCAGTATCTGTCCTGATCCCTGACTGGGTGGAGTCTCTCAGGGGACATCTAAGTTGGGCTAATATCCACTTATAAGTAAATATATAGCATGCATGTCTTTCTGGGTCTTTGTTACCTTACTTAGGATGATTATCTCTAGTTCCACCCATTTGCCTGTAATTTTCAAGATTTCCTTGGTTTTGATAGGTGAATAATATTCCACTGTATAATTGTACCGGAGCTGTTGTTGTTGTTGTTGTTGTTGTTGTTGTTGTTATTATTATTATTATTATTATTATTATTATTATTATTATTATTATTAT
>OU015760.1:93330600-93402698 GCA_907169655.1 Acomys percivali
ATTATTATTATTATTATTATTATTATTATTATTATTATTATTATTATCCCATTGAGGAAAATCTAGGATATTTTCAGATTCTGGCTGTTACAAATAAAGCTATTATGAACATAGTTGAACAAATTTTCTTGTTGTATGATGGAATATCTTTTGGGAATATGCCCTGGAGTGGTATAGCTGGGTCTTTAGGTAGCACTATTGCCAATTTTGTAAGAAAGAGCCAGATTGATTTCCAAAGTGTTTGTACAAGTTTGCACTCCCACCAGCAATAGAGGAATGTTCCCACTTCCCCACATCCTCATCAGCAAGTGCTGTCACTTGAGTTTTTGATCTTAGCTATTCAGATACGTATAAGATGGAGTCTCAGAGTCATTTAGACTTGCATTTCTCTGATGTTGAACATTTCTTTGTTTCTCAGCCATTCGACATTCCTCTGTTGAGAATTCTGTTTATCTCTGTACCCCATTAGAGGATGGAAGGGGTGTCAGAACCTCTACAAAGTGAGTATCAAGGCTGGTAGATCTCAACCCAGGGGGGCCTGCACAGACTGGTGTACCAACCAAGAACATTGCAATCAGAGAACCAATGCACATGTTCAGATATAGCTGACAGACAGCTCATTCTCAACAGGAGAAGTGGAGGGGAGAGTGAGAGACTGCCTCTGACATGAACTCTGGTATCTGAGACTTAATCACTGCCTGTTGGTGGAAAGGCCCTGTAGGAACACAGAAGAACAGAGCTAACCAGACGAGACCTGATAGGCTGTGGTCAGAATGTGGAGGAGGAGGACCCCACTGGTTAGAGGTCTAGGGGAGGGTAATAAGGTGGAAGAGGGAGGAAGGGAACAGGAAGATAAGGACAAGGAAATTACAATGTAATACAAATAAATTATAACAAAATACTATAAAGAGGAAGCTCTGTTTTCAGGGATTGATTGAATGATAAGAATGATTGAAGAAAAGAACTGTGGAGAGATTGGAATGTTGCAAGTCCAGTACTTGCTTATCTTAGCTAGTTGTAGCCCTCTAGAACAGCCATTCCTTGATAAATTCTGCATCTTAACCAATATAATAAGACTAATATTTTTTTATTTGGAAAATTTTAATTTAGCAGACAGTGAGCTTCCACCATCCAAAAAGCATAGATGTAATCAGAAAGCATCTTTAGCTAATAGAAAAGCTTTCCATATTTTGCTGTAGCCACATTTTTTATATAACTACTAAGATATTTTAAACTTGCCTTGATTTATGAATTTCCTGCTCTGTAAAACTATAAAAATTTCATAAAACTGCTTCCACATTGAAACATGTGTCTAAATCAGTGTACTCAGGCCATGCTCACTCAAAATGACTCCAAAATAAACTTTCTCTGATTGTGAAACTTGAGAGAAAAACTTTTATCCAAACTAACTAAAAGACAAAAGGAGAGTATCCAAAGAAACAAAATCAAAATGAAAAGATGGATATAATAATGAAGAGGGAGGAAACTCAAAATAATATTGAAATAAAAGCAGAAATGAAAAAGTGGACATAACAACAAATGAGAAGGAAATTGAGAGAATAATAAGTACATACCTTAAAAACCTATATTCCACAAAACTGGAAAAACTAAAAGAATTTGATAATTTTTCCATGGGTACTTCTTACCAATGTTAAATAAAGATCAGGTAAACAATTTAAATATACCTATAAGCACCAGTGAAAAGAGAAGCAGTATCAAAATCTCCCAATTTAAAGAAAAACACCTTAGGCCCAGAAAGTCTTGGTGCAGAATTATATCAACAAATATTTCTCAAATTACTATCAAACAGAAAGTGAAGGAACATTGTCAAGTTCATTTTTTGTAGCCAAAATTATCCTGATGCCCAAACCACATGAAGACTCAATAAAGAAAGAGAATTACAGACCAATTTCCATTATAAATGCAGTTTTAAGTGCAAAAATACTTGCCAATTGAATGCAGGAACAGATATAAAAGGACCACCCTGATCAAATAGGCTTCATTCCAGAGATGATGGGATGATTCAATAAATGGATATCAGTAATATAATCCACCATATACACAAACAGAAAGGAAAAAAAACAGGTAGGATCACCTCATTAGATGCAGAAAAGACCTTTGGTAAAATCCTAAACCCTTTCATGATCAAAGTCTTGGAAAGTTGGATCTTTCCTCAATCTCTGCTACATCTCCTCTATGTTTATTCCTGTACATCTTATAGGCAGGGTGAATTTTGAGTTTGAAATTTTTATAATATATTTTATTAATTTATTCATATTACATCTAAATTGTTATCCCATCCTCCCATTTTCCCCTTACTCCCCTCCCCTATGACTGTTCCTGAGGGGGACCTCCTCCCCCTGTATATGCTCATAGGGTATCAAGTCTCTTCTTGGTAGCCTGCTATTCTTCCTCTGTGGGTAGTTTGGTGTACCCCTCCCTCTACTAGGAGACTTGTCTAGTTAGAGGGTGTCCTCTTCAGTCTGTATGCACACCCTGCTAGTAGGAGTCTCTGCTAAAGTCCCTCTCATATCCCCAAGGGAGCCTACCCTGACTTAGCTTTCCAGTTTGTCTCAGAAATGCCCTTTCCCACTTTTTCTCTTTTCTCTTCAGGCCTTTTGTTCTCCCATCCCTGTTCTCCCCAGATCTGATCTTTATTTCTCATATCTCAACCAACACCTGTCCCAACTTAAGACTACCTCATGGGAGAGAAAGACAAAACCCACACCTGAGACTATTAACAATACTCTGTTATGCTTGAAGACAGAAGTCAAGCAGAGTTGTCCTCTGTGAGGCTCCACCCAGCAGTGCCTCAAAATAGATGTTAAGATCCACAGCCAAATATTGGACAATACATCATGAGTCTTATGGGAAAATGTGGAGGGAAGAGGAGTGACCGGAGGTTCACAAGAAGACCAACAATGCCAACTAATCAGAGCCCTGGGCATCCTGCTGAGGCTGAAACACCATCAAGGACCTTTCATGGACTGGACCTAGGCCCTTACCAAAATGTTTCTGATGGACTTCTGAGGACTCAGGTGGGACATGCACCTTCTTGGACATGGACTCTCTTGCCAGCTTTTCAATTGCTTCCCCATGGCATGATAGCCTTGTCAGGCTACTGGGAAGATGGCACACTCATTCCTGATACCACTTGATGACATGGGGTGGATGGCAAAGGGGAGCTTCCCTCTCCTGAGGAGTAGGAGAGGGGGATGAGGCAGAGGAAGGGAGTGGGGAACTGGGAGGTGAGGACAAGGTTGTAAAGTGAATAAAAATAATTTTAAAAAATTAAGTATTGGATTGTATGTTGAGGTCTTTAATCCACTGGGGCTTTAGTTTTGTGCAGGGTGATAAATAAGGGTCTATTTATATTTTTCTACATGTACACATCCAGTTAGACCAGTGCCATTTGTTGACGATGTTATCCTTATTTTATTGTATGGATTTTGCTTCTTTGTCAAAACTCAAGTGTCCATAGGTATATTGGTTTATTTCTGGGTCTTTGATTTGATTCAGTTGATCAACCAACTTATTTCTATTTCAGTACCATGCAGTTTTTTTTTTTTTTTTTTTTTTACTATTGCTTGAGAGTACAGCTTGAGATCAGGGATTGTACATGAATGTTTTAGCTGTTCTGGTATTTTTTCCATATGAAGTTGAGAAAATAAAGGATTTTGTTGGCATTTTGATAGGAATTGCATTGAATCTGTAAATTGCTTTTGGTAAGATGGCCAGTTTTTCCTATGTTGATCTCTCCGATCCAGGAGCATGGGAGATCTTTCCGTCTTCTGCTGTCTTCCTCAATCTCTTTTTCAGAGACTTGAATTTTTTCTTACAATCCTTTCACTTGCTTGGTCAGAGTTACACCAAGACACTTTATATTTGTGGCTATTGTGAAGACACACTAAATTAGGAGAAAAAGTGGGGAAGAGCCTTGAACTCATTGACATAGAAGATAACTTCCTGAACAGAACACCAGCAGTTCAGGTTCTAAAAACAATAATTAATAAATTAACAATTAATAAATGGGACCTAATAAAACTTAAAAGCTTCTGCAAAGCAAAGCACATTGTCAACAGAACAAAATGACAGCCTATAGACTGGAAAAGATCTTTGCCAACCCTACATCTGACAAAGGGCTAATATCCCAAATATATATATAGAAATCAAGAAACTAAACATCAACAAACAAAATAATCAAATTTAAAAATGGGATAGAGAACTAAACAGCATTCTCAACAGAGGAGTGTCGAATGGGAAAAATCACTTAAACAAATGTTCATCATATTTAGTCATCAGAGACATGGAAATCAAAATAGGGCTGAGATTCCATCTTACAACTATTAGAATGGCTAAATCAAAACCTCAAGTGAAAGCACATGCTGGTGTGGATGTGGAGAAAGGGGATCTCTCGTCTACTGCTGATGGGAGTGCAAACTTGTACAACCACTTTGGAAATAAATCTGGCACTTTCTCAGAACTCTGTGAATAGCTTTTCCTCAAGACCTAGCTAAAGCACTCCAGGTAATATACCTGAAAGATGTTCTACCATACAAGAACGTTTGCTCAACTATGTTCATAGCAGCTTTATTTGTAACAGCCAGAATCTGGAAACAACAGAGATGTCCCTTAGCGAAACAGGGGATACAGAATTCGTTGTACATTTACGTATTGAAATACTACTCAGCTATGAAAAGCCAAGGGAATCATGAAATTTTCAGGCCAATGGACAGAACTAGAAAAGATCATCCTGAGTGAGGTAACCCAGACCCAGAAAGACATGCATGTCATATAGTCACTTATAAATGTATATTAGCCGAATATGTATGTCCTCTGAAAGTCTACAGCCAGCAGGGGATCAAAACAGATGTTAAGACTCACAGCCAGACTCTGGGCACAGCACTGAGCGTTGTACAGAAGAGTAGGGAGATAGAAGGACCCAGAGGTGACAGGAACTCCACAAGGAGATGAACAAAGCCAACAAATCTGGACCCATGTTGTGCTGTGCAAACTGATGCACCAACCAAGGACAATGCAAGTAGAGAACCTAAAGTCCTTCTCAGATGTAACCAATGGAGAGCTCATTATCCATGTTTATCCCCTAGTAAAGGTAGGAAGGACTACCTCTGACATGGACTCTGCTGCCTACCATTTGATCACTTCCCCTTGGTGGTGCGGCCTTGTGGGACCACAGATGAAGATGATGCAGGCTATCCCAATTGTGCCTGATAGACGGGGGTCAAACTAGATATCTTCAATCCAGAAGAATTCAAATAGATCCATATTTTTTACTCTGCAGAAAATTTAAGTCCAAGTGTATCAAAGACCTCAACATAAAACCAGATAAAATAAACCTAATATAAGTAAATTTGGGAAATAACCTTGAATTCATTGGCAAGGAGGCAACTTCCTGGACAGAACACTGATAACACAGAGACTAAGATAAACAATTAGTAAATGGAATCTTGCCTTCTGGAAGGCAAGGACACTGTCAATCAACGAGGTAGCCTACAAAATGGGAAAAGATCCTCCTTAGTAACGTAACCAGACACAGAAAGATACACATGGCATATGCACACTTATAAGTGGATTTTAGCCCTATAGTATAGGATAACCATACTAGAATTTATAGAGCCAAAGGAGATAAGAAACAAAGAGGATCCAACCGAGAATGCTTAAATCTCACTCAGAAGTGGAAACAGAATAGACAGTGCAAGTGGTTAAAGAGAGGGAACATGGGAAGAGAGGGGGAATAGAAAGAAATGAGTGTCCATATCAGACCTGTGAAGAGCAGGGGCAGGAGGACAGAGAAGACATGCAGAGAAGAGAAACCTTGGGTGGGGGCTTCTTTATGCCAAGCTGGAGATCTACAACAGTGTAAGCTCCTGGAACGATATGAGATTGTCTCTAGCTAAGACTCCTAGTAGCCGGGGTTATTCAGACTGAGTAGGCCACCCTCTAACTAGACATGACTCCTAGTGCAAAGAGAGGAACACCAAAACACCTACAAAATCTTCAAGGCAAAATTTACCTTGCCTACAAGATTTGCAATGATAAAAGTAAAGCAGAGATTTGGAAAATGTCCAGCCAATGCTGACACAACCTGACACCCACCCCATGGGAGAGAACTAGGCTCTGACACTATTAATGAAACTTTGCTGTGTTTAAAGATGGGAGCCTAGCAGAGCTGTCCTCTGAGATGTTCCAACCAGCAGCTGATTGAAACAGATGCTGAGACTATGTCATAGCCAAACATTGAGTAGAGAAAAGGGAGTTTTGTGGAAGAGTGGGAAGAAAGATAGAAAGACTTAGAGGGGCCAGGAGCTCCACAAGAAGACCTGCAGAGCTAACTAATCAGGGCCCAGGGGGAACCTGTGGAGACTGAAGTTCCAACCAAGGACCATACATGGGCTGGATATAGGGCCCTTACACATATGTAACCAATGGGCAGTTCAGTCATAATATGGGTTCCCTACTAAGGGGAATGGAATGGAGGCTGACTCTCACATTGACTACATTGTCTGCATTTCAATCACTTTCCTCCTGTGAGGCTACCTTCCCAGGCCACAGAAGAAGGGAACATACTCAGTTCTGATGTAACATGATATGCTGGGGTGTGTGGGTAGGGGGATCCTCTTGTTTGAGGAGTAGAAACAGATAGGGAGGTTAGACCTGGAGAAGAGGAAGAAGTGGGATATATATATATATATATATATATATATATATATATATATATATATACTTTACATATAAAGTAAATAATTAATTTTTTAAAAAAGCAAAAAAAAAAGATTTTTACCAACTCTACACACAATAGAGGACTAATATGCAAAATATATAAGGAACTCAAATAACTAGATATCAAAAAATCAGCAGCATCATTATTATTAAATGATTAAGTATAAATCAATAATAATTAATAATTTTAAATAGTGTACAGATCCAAACAGGGTTCTCAAATGGCTGAGAAACACTTAAAGAAATGTTCAACACCCATAGCCATCAGTGAAATGTAAATAAAAACTACTTGGAGGTTTCATCTTATACCTCTCAGAATGACTAAGATCAATAACACAAGTGACAGCACATGTTGGTAAAACTGTAGAGCAAGAGAAACACTCCTCCATTGCTGTTGGGAGTGCAAACTTGTACAGCCAATATAGAAAGCAATATTGTGGTTTCTTAGAAAATTGGGAATTGATCTACTTCAAGACTCAGCAATATCACTCTTGGGAATATACTTAATGGACCCTCCATCCTACTACAGGGATGCTTGCTTAACTGTGTTCATTGTGGTTTCATTCATAATAGCCAGAAACTGGAAACAACCTAGAAGTCCCTCAATCAAAGAATGGATTTTGAAAAATAGTATGTTTACACAATGGAATATTGCTCAGCTAGTAAAACAAAATACATCATGAAACTACCAAATGGATGCAGCTAGAAAATACATACCTTGTGAAAGCACTAAGAATGCCAGATGTAGGATAAATACCTTTGTAGAACATGTAAGCTTTCTTGGAGAACTATGGATTATGTACCCTGTGGAGAAAAAATAAAATAATGATATGAGAAAGAAAGTAATGAGGGTAGTAAAATGATTAGTGTGGTGTTTAAGGTAATGTCTCATATTATAAACTGATAAAACAAGAGAGAAAATCTAAAATTAGATTAATAATTGCAAAATAATCATTTTGCTTAGAAATAGGTAGATATCTAAGGAAAAAGCAAAAAATATTGAATGCCTGAAAATAATAGCTGGAGGTAAAGATAGAATAGAAAATGATTGCTATTTTTCCTTTATTTTAATTTTAAGGAGTGGTCATAATTTATTTATTTAAATAAACAAAAACTACATGAAAAGGAAACTAGAAGAGGATTTATAGTTCAATCCAAACATTAATTCATCATAATTTTTAACATAACTATATGCAGATAAAGAAGAATTCAGTTACCTCTTCTAAAGAGAATTAAAGTGCTTCCAGATTAATCCAGCACATATTTAAATGTTTTCAGCAGTGAAATAGGTTTTTAAGGAAATTGATTAACAGTGATAAAGAAAGCACCAAAGTAAAGTTCAACTCTGATTTCCTCTTAAGCAAGAGACCAAGAGGCTATATGTGTTAAGTGAACAACCAAACTAAGTATTTTAGCTTCCTGGTGATTGATATCCCCAAATTCTTAACATTGATAAAGACTATATGAGAAATCTGTTTAATACATATGGAAGTAAAACACAAGTTTATATATAACCATTATTGATAGAATTTCTCATATGGTCTTTACAAATGGTTTTCCTGGGATGAACATTTTTACCTATTTGCTTTGTATTTCAAAATGAATCTTAACACACTGAAACCTTTTGGATGAGCATCCTTCATCAAAAGCATTCAGACGTAACATGCAACAGAAACAGTTACAAATCATTATGTCTCAATTTGTGCCTTTAAAAACATTTCTGAGAAAACTATGGATCTAATATAAAAGTTATATTTTGTAAGATTTAATTTCCTTTCAATTAGATTCTTCCTTCATGATGAAAGGTAATTATGTATGGTTTCTATTATCTGTTTTGATGGGGTTTTATTGATTTCTTTTCACCTTTTGAGATAATATTTCATGTTATTCAGGCTGTCCATAAAATTGCCATGTATCTGAGAATAATTTATATTCTGATAGTCTTCTCAATACCATCCCCAGCAGGTGCTATTATAGGTCTACAAAAACACTTTTGGTTTACATTATTCATTTGTTTTTATGATATTTTATATGATACTTTAAAATTGTTTACCCTTTTTATATATGATATTTGAATTTATCACAGTTTCTGATGATTCAATTTCACCGATAATTACTGTTGCTAGATTTTTGGAAGCCTATAACTCATTTACAAAAATGAAGCATCCTTAACCAATGGCATATTCCCCATGATAAAAGACACTTTTAAAGACTACTAAGGTTAGATTATGAAATTAGCATCGGCTGGTTGACAGGGAGGAGGAACTTACCTTTCTCTAATTGATTCTTTTCTTTTTACTCAAATGTCTTTTTCTAATTTTCTTTCAATTCTGTCTCTATTTTCATTTCTCAAGCCAAACTCAAGAGGCACAAAATGATTTTATTTCAAGGGCTGAAAATTTTACACTCCATAATTCAAACAGAAATAGTGCAGTGACTTCAGTTTTATATATCTGTGAAGGATGGAGCTCAGCAAAAAGCAAATTCCAAAAAGTACTGAATTTAGGCAAGGTTAGTTTAGCTTTGGGAAGAACAAATGATAATTTGACATTGAGTGTATGTCTTTTAAAACAAATTTCATTATTTTTCAACTACCTTTCCTGAGAATATGCTTGAAAATCGATCCTACCTAGTTCCCCTGGTTAGTCTTAGAGATGATACTGAAGTATTTTCTTTTTCCCAGGACTTCAAAGCATCTAAGTTTCTAAAGTTAAAAAAATGAAACACGTCATAGTTTTTTTAACTCATAAGAGAAAAATGCTAGTCAATAAAGAAAGATAGAAGCTTCTTAGACAGTGAGGAGTATAACTCTATGCAAGTGAAGAGGTTGTCTTAGCAAATAGGACATAAATAAAAAGTTATTATGGTGGGATAATTAGAGTAAAGCATTTGCACTGTTCCAGTGGCTAATGATGAGGTTGAATTTAGAGGAATAAAACTAAGTAAGCTTTTATGATAATAATTGGACCTGAAAATACTTCATGTAAGAGAATCTATCTTTAACTTAACTAGCTCAAATATTAGCTGAAGCTTATTAGAAATTCTTTTGGAATGGAAGAAAGGTATTTAACCTAATATTTGAAAATAGTACATTGAAAAGATTCTCAAAGATCCTACTGTACTTTCAATAGCATTTTATAGAACAATGGAAAAATTATGAAAATTTAGAATTTGTATTATGCACACTAGTAATAAATGGACAAAGATGACAATGATATTTTAATCTTAGAATTGCACACTTTAACATACCCTGTTTTTTATGAGATGGAAAAAAAGGGAATACTTAAGAAAATGTTTAAGATTTAGTTGTGAAACTTAGAACTCAGGCAATTGAGAGAGGAAGATTGCCAATTTAGGATCATCCAATCTCTAAAACTAAAATACATCTTCTCTTTTTAAAACCCTCTAATAACTTCTACAAATTTGTCTAAATTAGTAGGAAAACAAAACTTTTGCTCAGTGTTAATAATTTTATATCAAAACAGAATTCATCTCTGAATTGGAGAAATTTGAAGTGGAGTGGATATGAAGACTCAAAAATTGTAGCTTGTTCTGCCACTAATCACATACTGTATAGCATTGAAAAATCATCCAATCTCTTTCTCTGACTGTCTTCTCTATGTGTTCCACTGTTTAAGAACATAAAATGAATGAATACATTGCATGATGTCTAAGGTTCATCCCAGGGTCTTTTGTACCTATTAAAGCACCCAAAGCAAAAGGCAGAATGTAGTCTAAACAATATCATGGAGAAATAACAAATGATGAAAGCCAAGCAACAGAAATACTACTTGAGAACCAGAAAGAAGTTTCTTCTTTTTCCCTCTTAGCAAAATTAACTAATCAAAGGAATAGAATGGCTATTTTCCAGTACTGATAATTTAGAAAATTCTGTTATGTTCTGTACTAAGAGTCGCCAATGACAGCTGTATTGTCATTAGTAGATAGCTTGGAACCACATTCTTAAGAACTTTTTCATCAATTCAAGAAAGTCAGATAAAGGTTAGGCCACATGTATAAATAGGACAACTTACTAAAGCTCACTCCATTATTAGAGATGGGTTGTGCATGGACTAGCTGAACCAGATGTTCTAGTTCTGAATAGAAACAATATTTTATTTATTAATTCTTTGGTAATTGCATATATGTATTTCTGAATTATTTGAATTAGTGAGATTCTAAAAACGTCTGCTACCAATTATCTGTGATAAAGAAAGAAGAAATGACGGCATGATACTAACATAGCTGACAATAGTTAGAGTAGATTATAAAAGTCAAATACTACAGCTATTAAAGCCAGGTAATAAATATTTATCATAAAATATGCAACTAATACTTTTAAAACACTCATTTTTATAAAAGAACATGTAGAAATACACTAAAAGTTTAGTTGCTCTACTTAATACTTGAAATTTAAAATTTATGAGTTAGCTGACAGACAATAATGTTGACTTCCTTTCCAAACAATCACGGACTCCACTCCATATCAAATAGATTCCTCGCATATCTTTACCAATTTAAATATTAACTCTACCAGAAATCAGAAAGTATAAAATATAACGAGGTTATAGTCTTTGTATCCTTCTTAAACACAAATATTTATTATAGGCTTCTGAGAATATATTATTTGTCTCTATTAAAATGTTATGTTGATAATCATGTGAAGGAACAGTTATTTAATATGCTGAGATTTTATAGATTTTTGCATGTTATATAACTTAATTAGAAAATCTTGTTTAATAACAGGCTTTTTTGATGTTATATTTATCCACTTTGTACCATATAACCATTTGGTCCTAACTCAATCAAACAAACAAGCAACAATTTGAAATTTTGATGATAGATAATGTAGAAATACCTTTTTATGACATGTAGTGGATTTTATGGTATTCAAAGAATTATGTAGGTACTTATAAAATAACATAGTTATCTCACACTTAATGTTTGGATGGAGGATGAAATAGAACTTCTGGAAGATATTAATCTTGATTTGATTACCCCACTGCTGTAACATTTTTCAGTATCATCCATGCTATTCCCAGTTATGTCCCTAAATATCCTCTTTTCCAATATTTTTCATTGGTAACTGTTGTAGAGATAAGATAGGAAATGAATTAAACAATGATCATTTATAACATACGGGCATTATGCCTTCGAAAATTTAAATATACTGGTATGATGATTTTTCACAATCCAAACTTTTACTTTCTAGTCTTTTAAAAGAGATGCCTATGGAAAAGTTAGGTTCTGAGACTACATACATACTTCTTTTAGCTGACACACTTACTGGCAGGTAAACAATATGAAAATAAACTGATGAGAGGAAACCATACCTCTGTTAATAATCACTTGAGTTGCAAAGTTGTCTTGTCTCAAACCTGTGAAGCTATACTTCCAATGTGTACAACAAAGTACTGAAATACAAGATAGGCAGGCATTGATGATTTGGATTCAAAATTTGAAAAGCAGAGGAAGAAAATAAAGTCAATTTCTACCTGGGAAGAGTTTTGTTTTCCTTGATTACTTGAAATTTGAGTCAATAATAATCATGTTTTCATAAGAGCTTAAAGCTTATTTTTCATTTAGATGAGACTGATTAGTCTTAATTAGAACAGACTGAAAATGTAAGTCATTGTCTATAAAAGAGTCATACTGTACACTGTTTCTATTGTTAAGTTTGAAAATCCTCATATTTTATTTGAAACTCAATTTTGTCCATGATGACTACAAAAACATATCTTATGTCCATTGGTTATGACTAATGATTGATGAAAATGATTATTTATTATAATTAGTAGCAACATGACAGAAATTTCATTCTTTATATTTTAATCTCTGCACTGCAGATTCAACAACATGCTACCGTTGTTTTCTGTCACTGTGCATGTTTCATACAGATACAACTATCTTCAAAAGGTCAAACAAAATATCAGGGAAACTTGGGGAGGGAAAAGGGTTCAGGCTTACTAATAAAAAGGTAACTGCTTCCATCGTCTAACATTCATTGCACATAACTTTGTCTTTTCTCCTGCTGGATGCTTTACTATTTCTGGTCATTCCCAATAACCACTCTTCATACTATGTCTAGAAGTACAGTAGTGGCCAATATGATACCACCTTAACCAGAACATTGAATAAAATAAAGCTCAATTGTGAATCAAACACAAAAAATAATTTGAGCCATACAATACCATACTTAACTTTCTTTCTTTTGTTTATCTGGTAAGTCATGCTACATATTAATTCATGATAAGCTTTATTTTTAAAATAGTTACAAAATAGAACTATGAAAAAATACACACAAAAAGAAACTCAGAAATTAGCTAAAAATGGCTTAGCATACAATTGTTCAAAAGTGTATTATTAACATAATTACAAATAAGTTCTGAAAAAAAGACTGTAAAATTTATACCCTGAGATTAGCATAGAGATTATTTGAGTTATCTTCTTTTATTTTTTTAAGAGAATGGCAAGCCCAGGATGCCTCAGCCATACACAAAGAACTATATGCAATTATGAACACCTCAGAATGGTAGAGGTGATCTTTCCCAAGGAAGAGCACATGGATATATTTGTATGAATATATGTTTATGCATGAAATATCCCAAATTTGAAAGAGAATGAGAAAGGGTATATTGAAAATCTGGATAGAAGAAAGGAAATAAAATTATTGTAATGATAATCTCAAAAATAAAAAAGGAGAATTTTGGTAAATAAAAAGCTGAGTTTCTGAAATATATATTAATAGCATAAACATTAAGAAGAACATTTAAATAAGTATAAGTCATTAAACAAAAAGCTTCTGTATAGTCAATGAGATCACTAGAACAAAAGAGGCAACACACAGAATTAAGACAAAGTTACTACCAAGTGTGGTGGCACACATCTTTAATTCCAGAACTTGGGAGGCAGAGGCAGAGGCAGAGGCAGAGGCAGGTGGATCGATGTGAGTTTGAGGCCAGCCTGGTCTACAAAGTGAGTCCAGGACAGCCAAGGTTAATACAAAGAAACCCTGTCTCAAGACACACAAACAAACAAACAAACAACAACAACAACAACAACAAACCCAAAAAACAAAAAACAAAAAGATAAAGTTGAAGTCATCAATACATCATTCAAAAATGTTATAACTAAAAAGTTCCTGACACAAAACGTGGAAGAAATCTGGGACACTATATAAAGACCAAATCTAAGAATAATAGGAATAAATGGTGAAGATTCTAAGCTCTATGGCCCAGAAAATATTTTCAATAAAACCATAGAAGAAAACTTCCCCAAGTTAAAGAAAAAATTGCCCATAAACACACAAGAAGCCTGCAGAACTCCAAAAAGATTGGACCAGAAAAGAAAATTCTTTCACCACATAATAAGCAAAACACTAAATGTACAAAACAAAGAAAGAATGTTAAAAACGTCAAGAGAAAAAGGACAAGCCATATATTAAGGCAAACCTATCAGAATTTCACATCTGACATCTCAACAGAAACTTTGAAAGCCAAAAGTCCTGCACAGATATCATGCAGACACTGAGACCACAGATGCCATCTCAAGACTACTATACTCAGCAAAACTTTTAATCAACATAGAGAAAACAAGATTTTCAAAAACAAAACCAAGTTTAAACAGTACCTATCCACAAATCCAGCTCTATAGAAGATACTAGAAGCAAGCTGGAGTAGCCATTCTAGTATCTAATTGAATAGAGTTTCAACAAAAAGTAATCAAAAGAGATGTGGAAAAATACTTCATATTCAAAGGAAAACTCAAAGAAGAGGACATCTCAATCCTGAACCTCTATGCCCAAATTCAGGAAACCCACATGTTGGCATACTGTTAAACAACCATTTTTATTTTGGGTTCATTATATCTCTCTCCCTTTTTTACTCCATCCTTTCCAATACCTCAACACCAGGTAGGAGGGAAAGAAGGCTAATAGGGAGACAGGACATAGCTGTACTTAGCTGCTTCCTGCTATTTAAGGTTGTCAGGTTTTCTGGGGGCAAGTCCAATCTTTGTTTCAGGATATCTCTGACTTCTTATCACACTGCATCAACAGCAACCAGGAGCAACAGGGGGAAGCACCAGCAGCATTTTTTTCTTTTTCTGAGCCCCTAATCTCTCTTTGCAGCTGGCTTTTATCCCCACTGACAAAAAACATGACCCCTCAGGAGTTAGGTTGCTGCTGACAAACATCATGTGTCCTCTCAGAAGGCAGTGATTAGCTGTGGACAAACTAGAGCAGCCCCCATATACCACACCTGGGATTAAAACAAAAACATGTTTACATTTAAACCAAACATCCACAACATTTCTCCATTTCTGTTTTATTTTAATAGCTTTCTTTTATTTATTTATTTAACTTGCCAATTACCCAGTATTGCCAGAAATGGCTGCTTTATTTGTCTGCAAGAATGTACCATATTTCTTGCCCTTAATGACCAGCCATTTTGAACTCTGAGGCTCTTAGCAGTTACTGGGAAAGTTAATAGTGGTTAATCACTTTAATCTGAGGCTGCTCCTCTGACAGCACAGTTTCTTCAAGATTAACCTTATTTCTTGAAACATGCTCTTTCTCTTTATCACCTTTACCATGTATGGACTTCTATTCCTTTTGGCTCCCCAGCGTGCCAGGGGGCTGAGGAACTTAACATCAAAAGAGCACAGAGCAAGACAGGACAGCAATTGTGGAAATGCAGGCTCATAGTTACCAGGTATTTTCCCTTTACCAACTGCACTTTTTGCTTTCTAAGCAATCCAACCTCTACCCAAAACTTGTTAGTGTAAGAGATTATTTGATGCCAGAATCAAAGCTGTGCTTCCTTGAGTAGCATACATTAAGTCATCAGTACTTAGTTTCCTTTTTTTTGCAAGCTTGTTACCTTTTGACTGACCAAAGAAAGATTGCTCATATTGTTTGCTGTGGGTCCTCCAGCTAGCAGGCCCCTCCTTTTGATTTCTGATGGCAAGATATTTCCTCATATGTCTCTCTTGGATTGGAAATCCCTAGACCAATGTTTTCCCTTTCCACAGCAGCTACAATACCCTGGAAGTCTTGGCATATCATTACCATCATGGCCAGAATCTCCTTGTTTTCTTCTATGAGTACTATTTTCTCCAGAACTTATGTGCCTTTTATTTTGAGGTCTGGAAATTGTATCCTTAAAATTTCAATTAAAGCACCAGGTATTTTGGTATCTGAGCCCTCTAGCTATAGCTTGTTCTATAGTATTGGCTTGATGCTCTTGAAAGCCAATATTAACTGTCTCTCTAATCCATTCATCTAATGGGACTCCTCATGCTTTTAATAGTCTAATTGATCACGTACATTCACTATTTGCATTTTCATATGTCAGGACCAGTGTCAGTGCCTGCCTGGGTCAGGGTCTTGTATGACTCTATCTGGAGCTCAAGCAAATCTTTCTAAGAATTCTTTGATGGCTTCTCCAGTACCTTGAAGCACTTTAGTAAATAAGATGGTTGTTTGATCAGGCTACTAAACCATGTCCCAAGCTCTTATGGCTGCAACACAACATTGTTCACTTACTACATCTTTAGACTGAGCTTATTATCGTAAGTCAGCATAATGCCCTTCACCAAGCAATTGGTTTTTAACATTTATCCCCTCTTTTAGATTTTGTTGTTCTATTTTTGTGGCTTTGTTTCTTTGTCATGATTACCACTGTAATTGCTGAGAAGCTTCTAACACAGCAGACACCAATCCCTTCCAATCTTGGGAAATAAGTCTATGGTATATAGCCCAGTTACTTAACATTTGTTTTAAAAAGATGAATATATTTCATACCATACAATAGATTCTTTAAAATGCTTTAAATGTAGCATATCTACTGAACATGATACCATCTCATGATAATCCTCACAACCATCATTAGTAGGGATATGTTGTACAAAGACTGGGAAAGCTGATGGTGTCTCTGTAGCTCTAGAGAATTCCTCTAGCAGCGCACTTGCCTCCAAAGCCCTTTTAGCCTGTCCAGCTTTCCATTATTCTGGAACCCTTGTTGCCTTGCCATCTTCCCATTTTTCCTTGCCAACTTCTGCACACATGGTGCTCTGAATACCTGGTACATAGAGAAGGGCAGGGCTGACATTGTGGAAAAATCTAGCTCTGAGTTACCAGGTTAACCATTACCCATTATCAAGAGTACTTTTTTGTTTTTGAAGTGCTTCAACTTCTACACCCAAGTTCTCTAGTTCACAGCAAACTCTGCAATCAATTCTAGAACTATATTATTTAGGAACACTTTTGATTATCATATCTCAACTGCCTTTCTTTCAATCTTTTTAAAAATGCAATACAGGAAGAAGACAAAACAGAAACAGAAAATTCATTCTGGGTACAAGGCAGGAACGAAACCTGCAGCAGAAGCTGCCAATTTGCTGATGCCCTGAAATAGTATCTTTATACCTTCAGAATCTCTAGTTACTTTTACAACATGAAAAGTTAAGTTACCCATTATGCCCAAGCCACACAGGGCACTAAAATTGCCATATCATTCACCAAATATTTTGAATTTTGGTTCTCATTCTCCCATCTACACCCTAATTCCTTATAATACCCCAACATCTGGTAGGGAAGAAAGGTTAGTGGTGAGAGGGCATATAATTTTCCTTAGTAACTTCCTGCTATTTAGGGTCAT
The DNA here is from genome assembly GCA_907169655.1 of Acomys percivali. Lineage (NCBI taxonomy): Eukaryota > Metazoa > Chordata > Mammalia > Rodentia > Muridae > Acomys > Acomys percivali. The sequence goes on from OU015760.1 coordinate 93,348,000, forward strand.
CAGGCTGTTTTTGGAAAGTCCAGTCTTTGTTTCAGAATATCTCTGACTTCTCATCACACTACATCAACAGCAACCAGGAGCAGCAGAGGGAAGTACCAGCATCCTTCTTTCTCAGAGCCACCAGTCTCTTTGTGTTTGGATTTTATGCCAATGGACAAAGTCCATGTCCCCACAGGAGGGGGTTCACAGCTGACAAACATCACATGTCCTCTCAGGAGGCAGTTATGAGCAGGGGACAAATTGAAGCAGCCCCAATATCCCAAACCTGGGATTAAAGCAAAAACATGTTTACATATAAGCCAAATTCAACAACACCCACATTCATAAAAGAAACATTCCTAAAGCTTACATCGCACATTGAACCCTACATATTAATAGTGGGAGACTTCAACACCCCACTCTCACCAGTACACAGATCATGGAGACAGAAATAAATGGAGAAATAAAGAAACTAATAGACACAATGAATCAAATGAACTTAACAGATATCTACAGAATATTTCACCCAAACACAAAACAATACACCTCATGGAATCTTCTCCAAAATTGGACGTATAGTTGGTCACAGCAAAGCTCAACAGATACAAGAAGATCAAAATAACTCCTTGCATCTTCTCAGACCACATGGATAAAAACTGAAACTCAACAACAACAGAAACAGTGGAGTGTACACACTCATTGAAATTGAATAACTCCATAATCAATGACCTCTGGGTCAAAAAGGAAATAAAAAAAGAAATTAAACATGTCATATAATTAAATGAAACAAAAACTTATGGGAAATAATGAAAGCAATGCTAAGAAGAAATTTCATAGCAATAAGCACATTCATAAAGAAATTAGAAAGATCCTATACAAGCAAATTAACAGCACACCTAAAAGCACTAGAACAAAAGCACACAAAAGAGGAGAAGACAGCTGGATATCATCAAATTCAGGGCTGAAATCAATAAATTAGAAACAAAGAGAAAATATCAAAGAAGAATCAACAAAACTAAGAGCTGGTTCATTGAGAAAATCAACATGATAGACAAACCATTATCCAAACTAACTAAAAGGCAGAGGTAGAGTATTCAAATCAACAAAATCAAAAGGGAGACATAAGGATTGAAACTGAGAAATTCAGAAGAATCATTATGTCTTACTTCAAAAGCCTATATGCCACAAAATATAAAAATCTAAATGGTATGAAATTTTTTCTTGATATCCACCAATTACCAAAATTGAATCAAGAACAGGAAAATAAATTAAATAATGCTATATCTCCTAAGGAAATAGAAGTAGTCATCATATAAGCCTCTGACTCAAAAAACAAAACAACAAACAAAATCACCAGGGCTAGAATGATCAGCACAGAATTCTACTAGACCTTCAAAGACAAGCTAATACCAATTGTATTCAAAATAGTCCACAAAATAAAAACAGAAGAAAAATTACCATGTTCATTCTATGAGGCCACGGCCACCTTGATACCTAAACCCCACACAGACCTAACAAAGAAAGAAAATTTCACTACAATTTCCCTTAAGAAGGTGGATGCCAAAATACTCAATAAATTATTTGCAAACCAAATCTAAGAACACATCAAAAATATCATTCACAGTGTCCAAGTAGGCTTTACCCCAGGCATTCAAGGGTGGTTCAATATGTGGAAATCCATTTAATTCTGTACATCATATAAACAAGCTGGAAAAAACCCACATGACCATCTCCTTAGATGCTGAAAAAACATTAATCAAAATCCAACAGCCATTCATGTTAAAAGTCTTGGAAAAATCAGTGATACAAGACATATACATAGTAAAGACAATACACACAAGCTCATAGCCAACATCAAATTAAATGGAGAGAAACTTAAATCAATTCTGTATCTCTCTAGTATAGTAATTGAAGTCCTAGCTAAAGCAATAAGACAACTAAAGGAGATCAAAGTGATACAAATAGGGAAACACCACTATTTGCAGATGATGTTATAGAATACATAAGTGACCCCAAGAATTATACCAAGGAACTCCTACAGCTGATAAACACATTTAGCAAAGAGGCAGTATACAAAATAAATTCAAAAAATCATTAGCCATCACTTATACAAAAGACAAACAGGTTGAGAAATAAATTAGAGAAGTAACAGCCTTCATAATAGCCACAAAATTATAAAGTATTTTGGTGTAACTATAAGCAAGCATGTGAAAGACCTCTACCAAAAAAAAAAAACCCATCAAGTCTTTGAAGAAAGAAATTTTAACAGGTATCAGAAAATGGAAAAATCTCCCATGATTATGGATCTGTAGGATTAACATAGAAAAATGACCATCTTACCAAAAACAATCTATAGATTCAATGCAATTCCCATCAAAATGCCATCACAATTCTTTACACACCTTGAAAGAATAATTCTCAACTTCATATGGAAAAACAAAGACCCTTAAACAGCTAAGCTAAGAAAATCCTTTACGATAAAAGATCTTCTGCAGGTATCTCCATCCCTGATCTCACTAGCAGAGAAACAGATAGGTGGATCAATGAAATTGAATCAAAGACCCTGAAGTAAATGCACAAACCTATGGACACTTATTTTTTACAAAGGAGCCAAAACCATAAGAGGAAAAAAAAGTATCTTAAACAAATGGTGCTGGTCTAACTGGATGTCTACTTGTAGAAAAATGCAAATAGAATTTTATTTATCTCCCTGCACAAAACTAAAGTCCAAGTGGATTAGAGATCTCAACATAAAACCAGACACACTAAATCTGTTAGAAAAAATGGGAAAGAGCCTGGAACTAACTGGCACAGAAGACAACTTTATGAACAGAACATCAAAATCTTAAGCTCTAAGATCAACAGTTTATAAATGAGACCTCAAAATACTGAAAAGATTTTGTAAAGAAAAGGACACTGTCTACAGAATAAAATGACAACCTACAGACTGGAAAAAGTTCTTTATCAACCCTATATCTGAAAAAGGGCTAATATCTAAAATATATAAAGAACTCAAGAAATTAAACACCACCAAACCAAATAACGCAATTAAAAATGGGGTACAGAACTAAACAGAATACTCAACAAAGAAATATTGAAGGGCTCAGAAACACTTAAAGAAAAACTCAATATTCCTAGTCATCAGGAAAATGCAAATCAAAAGAACTACAAGTTTCCATTTACACCTATCAGAATTGCCAAGACCAAAAACTCAAGTCATGGCACATTATTGCTAGGATGTGGAGAAAGAGGAACACTCTTCCATTGCTGGTGGAAGAGCAAACATAAACAACCACTTTGGAAATCAATCTGGCACTTTCTCAGAAAATTGGGAATAGTTCTACCAGTAAGAGGGAAACCACTCCTGGGAATATACTTGAGAGGTGCCCTCCCATACAACAAAAACATTTGCTCAATATGTTCATAGTAGCTTCATTCCTAATAGCCAGAATCTGGAAATAACCTAAATGTCTCTTAACCAAAGAATGGATAAAGAAACTGTGGTACATTTACATATTGGAATAATACTCAGCTATTAAAAAACAAGGAAAATTTGAAATTTACAGGCAAATGGAGAGAACTATAAATCACCATCCTGAGTGAGGTAACCCAGACCCAGAAAGACAAGTATAGTATATACTCACTTATAAGTGCATATTAGCCAAATAATACAGGATAACCATACTACAATACACAGACCTAAAGAAACTAAATAACAAGGAGGACTCTAGGGAGAACACTTAATTCTATTTAGAAGGACAAGTAGAATAAACACTGAAGAGAAGGAATATGATGCTAGCTTACCTTAGAGGTCCTCTGAAAGACTGAAAGACTCCAGGCAGCAGTGGATTCAAGCTGATGCTGAGACACACAGCCAAACTCAGGGTAGAGCACACGGTGTCTTATGAAATAGTTGGGGAATAGAGGAACCTGGAGGGGTCAGGCTCTGTACAAGGAGACCATATCTGGGCAGAGGAGGAGGCTGCTGCAGAGACTGATGCAGCAGATAAGGACCATGCATAGAGTGGACCTAGACCCTCTGCTCAGACAAAGTAGATAGGCAGCATAGTCTCCTTGTGGGTCCCATAATATGGGGAGTAGGGACTACTTCTGACATGGAGTCTGGTCTCCACAAGTTGATCACTTCACCCTGGCAGACAGGCCTTGCCAGGCCACAGAGGAAGAGAAAATAGGCAGTATAGATGAGACTTAATAGGCTGAAGTCAGATGTTAGGGGAGAGCAATAGAGGAGAGAGTCTGAGGGAGTATGAGGCAGGGAAGGTGGGATCATGATGCGATGAGGGAGGGGGCTACAATTGGGATGTAAATTCAAAAACTTAAAAAAAAACTTCAAAATTAATAAAAAGTTTATGTAGAAAGCATGAAGTTTTTGGATATCTTGAAGATGTAAAAAAGGGGCTGCTCTAAAGACTATGAAAAAAACTTGAAATGAATAAATGCTCCATTCTCTTAGGGAAAATTTTGCTTACTTAATAATTTTCCTGGTGGTAGGTTGTACATCTACATGATAATTTTCTGCCTTAATAAATGCTGTTGCAATTATAATTTAATGACTTGTTTTAAAACCTCTATCCTTATACTTAAGATCTGATCTATTTTCTGTGTTAGATACATAAATCACTAAAGCATGACTACTTCATTACTGTGTTGGTTATTTCTTTGCTTTTTCAAAGTTATCTTTATAGTGTCCAGAATTTTTAAGAAATTTTATTGATTTAAGCACTTGTGTGCCATGTAATGACATTTGACTAATAAAAGTTAAGCACATATTTTATTTGGAACTTAAGAGATACATTTCACATAGATATATGTATTAATGTACAGTGGGGATGGAGAGAGACAGAGAGAGGGGAGTTTAATAAGTGGTGAACCTAAAGATTCATTTTTTTCTTGCTAATAGTAGCTTCTCTATAGAATCACTGTGCTCTTCCTGAGCCATTAATAAAGAATTCATTAAAATAAGCCATTAATAAAAAGAGCTTAGTTAAATAATACATTATACTTTAAATAATGGTCAAAACTGGTTAAGATGAAACTATCTATGGATTGATCACTCTCAATTTATAGAAGCCCATCTGCTTTAGTTTTTAATCTACTCAGATTGTTTTTTGGCCAGTAGCACTGCCTGAGGCAAATTTATATCAATCTGACAAAAAGCAATAGAAAGTCTTGCTTCACAGGTTCTCATTGCTTAAAGCTACAATACTTCTTTAAATGCTTGAAGGTATTATAATTAAACATGTATCAATTCCTTAACTTGTCAACCAAAGGCAGTTACTGTAAAGCATTATTTCCCTTCAAATAGACTCTCATTGCTCATGCGTGATTGCATTTATAGAAAAAGTATAATTAAAGTACAAATTTAACTCCTGGGAAGGAAATCTTATCAAAGATTCTTCTAATTCTCCTGGAATTTGTCTGTTATCTGGGAAGCTGTACCTAGTGACTTTGCTTTCACATTTATAGGTAAATATGAGTAAACATCATTAATATGTAGATTTCTGATGATGGCTTGAGGGGAGACATGAAAAGACCATAGAAATTCTAATTGACTTTAGTAACAAATTGCAATTGAAATTGTAGTTTAAAAATAGTTGGTTTTGGTAAATTACTGAATACATAAACAAAAGTTTGGTTTCATTTTTGTGATCATTTCCTTCACCCCTTGTCTTTTTCCTAAACAAATTCAGAATGCTATTAGTAAAATAATGATTAAAGAAATAATTAGACACTGCGGAGTAAAATCAGACACTGCAGAGTAAAATCATAATCATGTAGGACAATTTTAGTCTTTCACTATCATGTCATGTTAGAAAATTATTTGTTATAAAAACAATGAGAAAGAAATTTAGCCTTCTCTGACCTGGACTCCATCCCTAAGGATAAATAATGACAAAACATTATAAAATGGAATTATACGAAAGAGAATGTTCTTTTATATGAATGAAAAGAAAATAGCTTTACCATATATTTAAGTACAAGAACCCATTCTGCTGCCTTGATTTTGTGTGAAATGTTGCATTTTGAAGAAACAAAAATATAATGAAATAGCAGGTTCAACCCACTTGTTAATCTAGCTATATTGGTTTGAACTGCGAGTGTGGAAAAATTGGTCAATACTAAACAATTGCCTTGAAAGAACAGAGTACTATTTTGACTGAATTACACAGTGGGTAAAGCACAGTATAAGCTAATTGAGAGCTGTTTGACCAGAGGTAACTAAATTTATAATTAATAAGAAAAGTATCTTTATATCATAATATTATCCTTTTTAAAGATACACTGTCTTTATTCACACACACACACACACACACACACACATATATATATATATGCACACACATACATATTCAAAAGGACTGTGTTATGTTCCTCTGTAACCTGCACTGATGTTGAAAAAGTAACTTAAGTAAATACATAGTTCAAGATGTTTATGTATGTGTTCCAATCTGACTATTCCTGCATGACTAAAACAGTAACTGATAATGAAAATGAAACATTTCTTAAGTATGTTACTTTGAGCTTAGACGGAAGTTATAATATTCTAAAAATTTTTAACTTTATTATTTTAAAATTCTTTCACAATTCTATTATCTCCTAGTGAATTCTAAATGTGAAGTTCTTTAAAAGTCAGAGTCATAAAAGAATTATTCAAACATAATAATCATCTAATTTTGAAAGATCAACACGTGTTTCCTATTTGAAAAACCAAAGCACTGTGGAAAGGTTTCAATCAGGGCATAATCTCTTAGTATCCAACAATAAGAATGAGGTTATTAATCTATTATGATATTCAATGACAGTTTATGAAACAACTTGGACTAACTGCATCATCTATATTTTTACCAGTGATAAAATTGAGGTTTAGTAAGTAGGTGGCATATAGAGAACTGCAATTTTAATGTTTCCTTTTCCATTCCCTTCTATCAAACATTGAAGGGACAATGTAGGATGTAAAGAAGGGATCAAACCAGGATAATAATGTCTGCTGTATTTTCTAGACAAGTCATAGCTATCAATTCTATTGTCCCTTTCCAATATTTCTCTTTACTAATGATGCCTGTGACTGGTCTGTAGAGGTTATACAGGAAGATAATTTTCATATAGATAATCAAAAATTATTACTCTGTTAAAATATACTCTTCTATTGGTTACTATTTCCATTTTCTGTTCAGAAAAACATTGTGGCATAGACTCATTGTTATTATGAGTTTAAACTGGAATACTTGATCATCAGTGATAAAGACATACACGGAGGCCCTGAGAAATTACCTAAGACATCATCTTGTTTTTGTTAGGTAGAATCTAAATATTTTCAGAGTAACTGTGGCTATTCTTTGACATTATAAAAAGTTTCAGGATACTTACTATTAAGTTTAAAAGAATATTTGATATATACTTAAACCCCTTGTAGAAGATATATACTTTACATTTTGAAACAGTTTATTCTAATTTTTAAACATTTATTTGTTCAATTTGTGTGTGGTGTGAAGGTGAGGATGGACAGTATTTTTATAAAGATCAGAAGACAACTTGCAGAGTTAGATTCTCTCCTTCCACCATTGGAATCTCGGGGAAAGAACTCTTGTTCTATATTTTGGCAGTGAGCACATTTATCCAGTGAGTTATTTTCCATGCTTAATACCTCTTTGAAATGTAAATGCAAGAGTATTACTATACATTTAATAAATATAAGCTGATTGTTTATACTATTACAGGTACTAAATAAAAAACAATATAAGAAGTCTATGTTATGATTCATGTGCAAGAATAAAATTTTTGTGAGAAATCATACTGAAGAATAAAAATGAAGTATGTTTATGTTATCACATCCTCCACTTTCATAAATTGTATTCTTATGGCAAATATGAATTCAAATCCTTGGTATATGTTGTTGTATTTTATGCAACTACTTGTGAAATACCTTGTCTCTCTGTATTTGAAAATCTTCCAGGGCAGAGATTATGTATATTTTAAATATGCTTGAACATTTTAAGGACTCTATTTCTTAACACATTTAAACTATTCTAAAAACAGTGCTGAAAAATCACCATTAAATAATTGTCAACAATATATAAAAGTATCTTAATTGAAAGTAGAAACCAGTATTGTTTAATAATCTACTTGTGCTCCTTTTCTTCCAGTGAGTATGATGTACTTTCTGGAAGCTTTTTTGAAACTAAGATGATCAACATTTGCCTCGGAATTCCTCCTTTCTAGCCATAAATGAACTTATGTTTCCCATGCCTATCTCCTGCCTTCCTATGCTGCATTAAGAGACAAAACACTATAAACAGCTTACTCTCCCTTGATTTTTTTCTCATTACATGCATTACACCAAGATTTGTACTTTGCTTTGTGCTTAATGAGGATGTTTGCAAAACAATCATGATTTTATGTCCTCTATTATAGATGATAAAGTTGTGATTAGAATATTTCAATTTCCTACCAAAGGAAACCTCAAGATGTTATGATATTTATTTCTCAGCTGTCTTACCAGTATTGACAAAGTTGGGACTGGAATTTAGGCGTAATATTTGACTCTCATGAGCCATAAAATTTTGATTCTGTACTGAAAACAAAACACAGATTTGCAGCGTAAAGCCATTGTTAATAAATATTATATGCCTTCCTTTAAAAAATATTTTAGGATAGGGATATACTTTTCACCTAATTTTAATGTAATGACTTCCTGTAACAGCTTCTGAATTTTCAATGACAGCTTTTGCCCTTCAGTTTTTACACTGGATAAAAGGATGTGGCACATAGCATATTTGTAACTTAACCAAAATTCTTTCAATAAATATTTGATATTTAAGAAAACATATTTAATGACTTCCTGAATGTTTCAAAGAAACTGAGCCACTGTTTCATTTATATCTGTAGGTTATGACCCACTCAAAACTCTGAACACCTCTTCCTTTTTTCTTTTTCTTTCCTATCCTTTTCCCTCAGGCTGCCAGCCTTTTAGTGAAGGTGCACATCTGCTGCCATAAACACACAAATTAGCACATCAATGTTTCTGATGCAAAAAAAAAGTCTGTGCAATAAGAGAATGTTTTGAAAGCAAGCCAGTTTGTCAGTAAATTATAAGCTTCATTACCATAAAACTCTAACAAATAGAAACCACATCTCATTAACTGAAAGCACAATATGACTGCACCAATATTCATCTCCCCAAAGAGTGCTTATCCATAGGGAAAAAAGAAGATAAAAGTTTTGCTTAGAGCTGCCACTAATGACAGCATTAATTTTATTTATTAAAGAATGTCTAAGCATTTTGCAAATCACACATTTTATCCCTTCCCCAATGTTTTAATATTTTTCTGATTAAACATAGTGGCTGTCTATAGAGTTTTATATGTTTTTATGGTATACTATTTATTTACAAAATCAAATATACTTTTCTCACATAAAACGGTAATATTATTACTTAATTTACATAAAAAACCTGAAAACTTATAGAATATGTTTCTTGATGGCATTCTGTTTTTGGGTCATTTCTTTTTCATGTTATTAGGGATTCAAGCCAGAGACTTGTGCATTGTAGCCAAACTCTTTACCACTGAATTACAATCCATATCCTTTTAAGTTTTACTAAAACAATTTAGATGATATAATACTACCTTAAAATATGGCTTTGAACTTGAGCTACTATTCAAGGAAGGTATGCCTTGTAATTTCACTGTCTCCCAAATACTTATCATAAGCCTGAATCATTAAGCCTGGTATAATGTTCTTCTGGTGATCTTTAAATTGGACAAAAGAGGAGAAAAAGAATCCAGGTAACATTTCTATGATCTATGGATGATGAAACTCTTTGCTTAAAGTTATTTGCTACTGATTGTTATGAAACACAACTGACTCCCAATTTCTATAGTTACTATACTCTTGTGTGATTCTATATTCTTAGCATTTTCTTTATATATTAATAAAACCAAATTCTATTCAAATTTTTATTGTAGCTTATAGGTTGCTCAACATGCTGGTTTTACTGGTTTTACAAAACATATCTAATTCCAAGCTAAAGAAGTGATTTCACTAACAGGAACATGGATTATCAGAAAAGATAGGGGTTGTTTCAAGAAGGTAAGTGAATATGGTTGTTTACTCAACTATTTAATTATAAGCCAAGATTCTGAAAATAATAATGGAAGATATTGAATGACATATGATCTTAGACTCATATTAAATTCTTGAAGAGAAACTAAGAGGATGCTGGAAAAGTGTAACAATTTTGAAAAATGTAGACATTTTGACAACAAATAATGAATACATGCAGATAATATACATTATGCAAAATCTTGAATCTTTTATAATTTACAGTCTAAAAAAAGAAATTGTATTCAAATGTATTGAGTGAAGAAAAGTATGTCTTCTATATGGTTTCAGTTTTTAAATAGAAAGCAAATATGGGGAAAAAGTGTTGTGGATGGAAAGAGGAATTGTTTATAACTTTCTTTAAAATGTAGTTTTAAATACAGAAGGAAGGTTATGCATGTTCTGGAGCTTTTAACATGTTTTTGTTTTATTTTTAATTTCAAATGAACAATTAATTTTACTGTGACATAGGCTTATGAATAGTTGGAGGCAAACAGAAGAATCTCTTTACTTGAGAATCAAACATATCTTAGTGTCTTGTATTTCAGCCACCGATCCTATCTTGTAGGTATATTTGGTAAGTAAAATAGTCTTACAAAGCCTTGCCATAAATAACATATTTCAGTACCAGATAAGAGTATTAGCTACAGCATTAGGGCTACTCTTTAATTGAAGATTTCATACTGAAAGAACAGGAAGAAGCTAATGAGGAAAATTCCACTGAGATAATAGGCTCAAAAACATGCATAATTTCAAATGTCCAAGGGCTAGTTATTGTTTGAGGTTATCCATGTAAAGGGAGATAAAATAAAGCAGAATGGGAATGTAGAAACTGTGCTTTAAATAATTTAATGGAGAAGAGACTTCTGGTTTTCAGGAAAAGAGAACCATATATTTGATAGAATTAATTCCCTCTGCATTCGCTTATGTCCTCCTCAGTCTCCCCTCTAGTATTCAGTTGTTCATTGCTTCTTTGATATGTTACTTGCTTGTCTATAAACTTTCTGTTCAGAGTATGTATATTAATGTTAATATTCTCTTTAATCCTGAAAGATGATTTAGTGCTTTAAATTTGAAGTTTTCTGACTATATAATGGTAGTGACTGAAATTCTTCATGAACAATGTGCAGAAATTATTTTAATTCAAGGGTCTGATTATCAAAGAATATTAATTTTAAAGGAAAATAATGCTAATAATATTTATCCACTCTCTGTGCAAAGTATAACTTGCCAACGGAGGCCTAAGTAACAGAGAAAAATAGTCTTCCCCAAAAGAAGAGCACACCATTGCGTGTCCAACTACAAATGATCAGTCCTGAATACATAAATATGAATAGCATTATACAGTACAAGCAGGTTATATAAGGGATATATAAAATATTCATATATGCATGTAATAGCAATTAGCCAAACACATGGCCATGAATTTGTAAGTGAGCCAAGAAGTAATATAGACAGTTTGGAGAGAGGAAAGGGAAGGAAAATTTTTGTCATTATATTATAATCTCAAAAAATTTAAAGATCCACTGACAATGAGACAGGTTAACCTCTGGCAACACCCATCCTACCTCAAAGAGAATGATGAACATCAAAGAATCTTCTTATGGCAGCCAAGCCACTGGGCAAAATGTCCTTGTTTCTAATACAGACAGAATTCTGCCAAAAAATGGGCAAGCTTGGATGCAGGCAGAGTTGATGGCCAAACTCTGTCAAGGCAAGGTAAGCAAGTCCTCAATATTTCCTGTCTCACAAATATGTCTATCAGATATATTGGGCCAGAAGGCTGAAGATGATGCTCCAACATTATAGACAGTTTTGGGTGACTATTCAGGTAGAAAATTGTCTCTATCATCTCATTTGGAAAGCTACTAACCTGTACTCCCAGTATACTCAGGTAATCAATTTTATTATTTCTCAAGTCTCTGATGGGTTTGGAGACCAGATAATTTAGTTTTACAAATAAACTTAGTTGGTTTATGGTCAAGATGTTTTCGGGCCTAGATAGATGTATTAAGGTGATAATGATGAGATTATAATAGATATTGACTTACATTCAGAATTTTAGATACACCCTTTTCTTCAAGCTTGCCAAATACAAATAGCCAAAACACTAAAAATATACTTCCTTATTGTGTCATGGTTCTTCTTGCTAAAAGTAGTTCATTGTATATATGTGTAATAATATAAATGAGTATGTAAAAAATAAAAAGTATTTAATAAAAAATTAAAACCTTTTAAAAAGTAAAAATATATTCTATTTACAAGAAATTAATCTTATGTTCATATATATAAATTCAATTTATGTTTTTAGTTAATATTATTTATTAATTAAATTGCTTTTAATTCATTAATTTTAATGTTTTTAGTCAATGGTAAATAATTTTTATTTGTATTAATTTTAAGTTAAAATTAATTTAAAAATAAAACAAAAAGACACTTTAAAAGGACCAGAATATGCATAGCCTCTCTTCTGTTTTTAGAAACATATTTTGAAGAAATTTATAAAAATTTTACATGACTTCATAAGGGAACTTTCATTGTTCAAATCACAATTCTTCCCTAGCAGATAGCAAAGTCATTGCTTAACATCTGCTCACCTTTGCCATCTGTTTTCAGCTTCATGCAGTTGGACTATTTCCTGATTGCCACCTGCTTGTGCAGCTCATTCTTTAAGCCTTGCCATCCTTTGCTAATTCTTGCTGCTCCACTGGGACCTATTTGATTCTTTCCATTTTTGGAGACATCATATTTGGATATATATTCAGAATTTTTCTTTTTATATTGTCTTTTAATAGCCAGTATGTTTCATATCATAGGCTAAAAGTATTTAAAAATATCTATCAGTGCCATTAAAGTGAAGAACAATGTTATAATAATTGACATGTTGGATCAGTAAAGCATAAAATATAGTTTATCATGTGATTCTGTTTAGTTTTTGGTTATGCACATCTCTTCTTGTAATAATTCACTTAGCAGCCTAGTTTCTTCATTTACATATAATAGGAACACTCAACTTATCCAAACAATGCACCTAACAGCCTCAAAACCACCTGAAACCCAATTTTATAGTCTGAAATTGTTTTCTTTCAGGAAGATTGAACAGTCTCACTCTGGCCATTTACTGCCCCATTCTGAAGTCAACTGTATGCCCAAGAATTTTAGCTCCTTTATTAGACAATGTTACAACAAAACAAACTTTGTTTCTATTTGTCCTTTCATCATTCAAAGCAAGGAGAAATGTACACATAATAATCCATAAAATACCTAAACATTTCTGTTTTAGTAGTAAACAACACATAAGTAAATACCAATGTCACCTTTCACTGTATGGTATATTTTATCCCTTCTTCTTATTTAACTTTAAATTTTCATTTAAATTGAAAACTTGGATTTTATCTGTTAGTATTTGTGTGTCTGTGTGTGTGTGTGTGTGTGTGTGTAATTCAACACATTCAATACACATGTGTAGCAACAACATTGCTAAACATCATAGTATGGCAAAGAACTTTAATCTTTAGAATTGTGAATTCTATGTAATTCTTTTTTCCTTGTTAAAGATTCAAATGATTTTAAAGATTGCCTAGGTATGAAACATATTACATTGCTTTATATTTAGATGGCTGTATTATATTCTACAATCTATACTGGAATTCATAAATGGCCTGTGTGTATAAATGAGGTTTTAACATTGCATACATTAAACGTACTTTTCATGTCTTATTGCTGGATTTGTTTTTCTTTTTCTTTTTCTTTTTCTTTTTCTTTTTTTTTTTTTTTTTTTTTTTGAGACAGAGTTTCTCTGGGTAGCCTTGGTTCTTACTTTGTAGACCAGGCTGGCCTTGATCTCACAGTGATCTGCCTGCTTCTGTTTCCCTGAATGCAGGAATTAAAGGTGTTTGTCACCATGCCTGGCTTTTTAAATTTTCTTTTTGAGCTTATAGTTACAATATTTCTTCCCTGCCTTTCCTCCCTCCAAAACCTCTCACATAACCCTCTCACCCTCTTTCAAATGCATGGCCTCTTTCACTAACTGTTATTGCATGTGTGTATATATATATATCCATATACATTCACAAAATATAACCGATACAGAGTGCATAATGTTCCTTGCATGTATGTTTTCTGGGCTGGACACTTGGTACTGCACAACCAATTTGTATGCTGTTTCCTGGGGAAAGATACTTCTGTTGTACTCAGATTTCATCAGTAGTCTATAGGTCTTTGTAAGAGAGGGGGACGGAGGTAAATACAATAAAGGTGTCTGAAAAAACTCACAAGGAATTATACTATTAACTATTTTACCCCGCAAAACTATAATACACATGACTCCTTGTAAAAATATACATATACAGTTTTAATAAACTATTATCATCTGTGCTGATAGTGCTTCTTTCAAAAGCATTGTCAAATATCAGGCATAAGAAACCATTTTTAGTTTGTTGGCCACGGCTCTTTAAGTGATTCCCAAAATATATAGCTTACTGCTGATGCACTTGGTTACCTCCATAGAAATGGAAAATAAGCCTCTATTGCTGAAGATAACACATACTTCAGAAACTGGTCACAGAGACCACTAAGCTAGAATTTACCTGAATGCTACCTCCTAGAAGACTAGCTTTCATGACACCAGAAAGCACAGTTCTTCACCTATTCAACCACTCACAGTTTCTTCAGATCTTCTGTTACAGACTTTGTGTCAGTGTCTTGTTTTGATTTTTATATGAGGACATGCAACTGAAATTTTCTAGCATGGAAGATTTTGCAGAATTATTTTTTACAGAATTTGTGAAAAGGGTAAATTGAGTTTTTACCTGACAAAATAGCTAATTTCTTTTCAACTGTATAATCTTCCAATGTATAGATAGAGGTTCTATGACTTAGTCATTCCATTTTTAAATGACATATTGACTATGTGGTACATGATGAGCAAGGATGATACACATACTTTTGCGTTTATGTTTATGAAGATACCAATTTTCAAACTGTTTGTCTAAATAACCAGATATATTACTGAAATTTGCTTTGTGTATGTTCAGGTTAGTAATAAACTTAAACTACTTCCCAAGTGTCTACAATATTTTCTACTCACATTAGTGATAAGTATTTTTTTGTGGTTTCACATCCTTGACAGCTCATGTTAGGCTTCTGTTTATTTTATTAATTTTAGTAGATTGTGGTGATATCACATTGTTGTTGAATTCAAAATCATCTAATGAATTATTTTGTAGAGCTTCTTTACTTATTTGCTTAAAACTGTACAATTTTCTCCTTGAGATGTCTATTTAGGTATTTTGTCCTTTCTTTGAGCAAGTAATTTCCTTATCTTTGAGTTGTTAGTGTCCGTTACAAATGAATTGAAACATAGTATTGTAATATATTGGCTATTTAAGGTAAATATCCTTGAACAATAGCAAAAGCAAAAAAAAATAAATAACTCCAGCCTTAATGTTGTTTCTCAAAAACAAAACAAAAAAAAAAATGGAATTTTCAAGTGAGATATTTTTATACTGAAAAAATGACCTCATTTTCATCAATCCCAGGAACTGGGACATGAAAATTATTTTAAAATAATTCATCTTTACAACTTCATCACATAATTCACTTCTTCACAATTTAATTGTTAAGTCCAAATTTAGTATAGAACTTATCCTGTGTGTTGGAAGGGACCGAATTTGGGTTTCATCATGCCTGTTAAGAACACATTCCAGGGCTCAGTACATAAAAGTACTTGATGGAGCCTGCTGCATGAGTTCAATTCCCAGAATTCATATAAACATGCAGAAGTTTGGAATTGATTACATAAAGTTGTTTTCTGTCCTCTATATATATCCTTAAACACAGACACACACACACACACACACACACACACACACACACACACACACACACTACATTTTAAAAAGCTGACCACCACTGAGAAACATTTAGTGTGTTTTTCTCATTTTAATCTTTATTGAATCAAGTTAATCATTGCATGCTGCGCAGTCCTAGGTCTTTGTGCTAGGTAAACCAGGAACTGGAGCTGCTTAGGATATGAAAACACAAAGTTCTCTTTGTTTTGACTTGACTTTTTTCAGGGAGGTTTACATTTTTCTTTATATGGGAATTATATGGCAAACAAAAAATCTACTTTTGGAGTTTGTATCAGGTAGAAACTTTGGATATTGAGAGAGATTGCATCATTTGCACATGCATAGGATGTACTTCTTGTTTCCATGGTTAAGCCATAGAAAGCTTCCTGATTTTGAGCCAAAACATCTTTTAATTTTTTTTAATTTCAGTCATGATTAAAATACAAATACTTTTCAAAAGTTTCATATTTGCATCTGAAAGTATCTTATTTTGAAGGGCTCTTATCATAAATAACTACCTATTTGTACCTCTGGGAAGATTTGAAATAAAGAAACAAAGTCCTCATACAAAGTGCTAATTTTCTCTCAAAATAAACAAAAGCTAGAATAAGGGTGTTCTGTATTTACATGATTTGTGATAATTTCCTGTAAATAAGAAATTCACTTTAGGGTTGTTAGCTTAATTAAAGTAGTTATGTCTTCAAAGTAGCCAAGAATAAATAAAATGTAAACATTCCTCTATGTTATTACTAAGCTAGAAGATTACATATGTTTAAGAGTATAAAGTTCTGAACTCAGCTAAAGCTAAAATGTATAATAAGTTATGAACTGCTTTGTGAGTGTCAAGAATGACAGTAAATATGATTGGAGGTTTGTTTTTAATAAATTGTACAGAAATCTTTCAGGTTCCCTGTCATATCATGAAGGGCATAGAAACTATTCCTTCCAGTCTAAGAAGAATGCTTTTCACCTGGGAATTTCATCTGCTTCTTTTAGAAATCTATATGAAGGTCAGAGTGATCTTTATACACCTGCTTTTTTTCAAGTGCCTTTAACTGCCATGGTTGATATACCCAAGTGGCATATTTTTACCATTGTACATTTTTTATACAGTTCCTCTATCCTGCATGCTTTATACGTATGGTAACACTGCCCTCAGAATGTGAGGTAGCATATATCTTCTCTTCTAAATTTTATAAAAGATAGAGGGGATCAGTATAACTTCTTCTTTACAGTTTCATAAGGTGCCTTAGCAAAGTCCTTCACACTTATTCTTTGAATTATGAGTCATCTAATCAATTCATTTGCTTGAAAATTTAATTAGTATATTAATTAATTTTCTTTACCTGGTAATTGCTTTTTATTGGTTACTGTATAAGATGTCTAAGATGACTGGGCATATAAGATGACCCCCAGCTATACCGGTTAAAATATAGAATGTGGAATATACTCACCATATAAGACTACCCCTCTTCCAATGCCCATGCTCTTCAGAAGACTTGGGCATGTGTCTATTTTCAGGCAGTGAACAGACAACCAAGAGCTTTATTAAATGCTGACAGACAGACAGTCTACACTGCCTCTTTAAGGTGTGCTTCACACTCAACCTCAAGACTAGCAGCCCTCAGAGTTCAATGGGTAGGATCTGGTGGAGAGCCAACCCATGCTCATGATCTCCTCCTTAAGATACAGGAAGATGCATGCATCCCCCTCTTCCCTGCTTCATACTGCCTGCACAGAGTGGACAATAGGCCACAGCATCCCCCATTATATATGCCAGACATATGAAGCAAGGGGAAGCATATAAGAGGACGCCCAACGTTGGCACAGAATTTTAGGGGAAGAGGTGGTTAAAAGTTGTCTTATAAGCCAGAAAATATGGAATTTCTTCCCTAATCCCATTGTCCTCTGAAGTGTTGTATTGTTGATTTGTTTCAAAAATTTTAAAGGGAGTACAATGTACAAAGAATAGTGGGTGAGTATTAATCATGGACTTCAAAAGAATATAGTCTGTTGCTTTTAGATGTGTTGTTTCAGAAATAATAACAAGAATATGGAGACTGACAATACTATCCAATCAAATATCTGCTTACTGATGTTGTACATAATTGCTTCATCAATTATTGAATGAGTGTTGTTTAAGTCCTCAACTGTAATAATATATTTGCCTGTTTTTATTTTCCTGGTAGTTTTTTTAGTTTTTTATTCACAGATATTGAAGCTGTTGTTTTAGGTAAGGTACATTAAATGAAATGGTTTTTAATTTGTTTGTTTGTTTGTTTACAAATTGGCACTTTATGTACCATGTCCCCTTTATCCTTGATTGTTTTCCTCATTTTGATAGGTTATTTTTCTGAAGTCAATATAAATTTGCATACACTATTTTGACTAAAGTCAAAGTTGTTTATGAAAAAGCTCATACTTCCTCCTCAATAGTAGTTTGAAGTCAATACTAAACCAAATACACACATTTCTGTAATGAGCAGCAACTTAATGAGATATTAAAAAAACAAAAGTCAAGATGATGATTGAAGTAAGAGGGGCCTATTTTGAGGGATTAGTCTTGGGGAAGTTTGAGAGGAGAAATTGAGGAGGTAAATATGATTAAAATACATTGTATATATGTATAAATTTCTCAAAGAAAAAAATGAAAGATAATAGAGGATACATAAATCAAAAGTAAGATTTATTATTTGTTTAAATTTACCAAAATCATATTCTTTTAATCACAAATTTTACATATATTTGAAAAAGTTGTATATGAACATTTTGTTGGACATCACTTTTATTCAATGTGTAGACACCAATTAGGGAAAGCAGAGTCTCTCAAGCTCAACAAAATCCTTTCATTTCCAAGGTTAATAGCCAGGGTTTGAACCTATGGATTGGAAACTAGTAGTGTGAAAGACATTTTATTTCTAACAATTTAGCTACTTTTCAAATAGCACAGCTCACTTAATGGAAGAATTTACATGGATCATTCTTATTCATAATCAGATCCATATTCATGAATTGTTAGGTTCATCAAAGAAAATTGGCAATATTATTATGTATTTAGAAATGAAAAAATGAATTTTGGGAATGGTAAACATCCCATTCAAATTCACAAAGGTAATTCCTAAGCCACTACAACTTTGTTTAAGTCAGATTCTCAAGTAGCTCATACCGCCTTTAAATTCACTATGGTGCTTAAGGGATGGTGACTTTGAACACTTAATAAGATTGTGTTTCCACAACCAAATCTGAGCCACAATTTAAATAATTTTCAACAACATAATTAATTGAAATTTGTTTTCATTGTGAGTGTTTTTAAACATCATTTCTATATTTTCTTAGGTTTTTAGAGTAGTAAATCTAGCTGTTGTTTCTAATGAGTTTAGCTATTTATGTATAATTTTCTTTGCTACTTTCCTTTTCCAAAAGTGGAAATTGTATTAAAACATGACTTTGAGAACATTGTATTTTATTTAAACTTCTTTTTTATTTTTAAATTTTAATTTTATTAGTTATTTCAGATTACAATTCAATGTTTATCTCGTTGCTTGTATCCTCCTGTTCCTCCTTCCCTCCCGCTTTCACCCTTTTCCCCTCCACTAGGCCTATGACTGAGGGGGACCTCCTACCCCACTATATGGTCATAGGCTATCAAGTCTCATCTTGGTAGCCTGCTTATTCTTTCTCTGAGTGCCACCAGGCCTCCCCACCAAGGGGAGGTGGTCAAATATGGGGCACCAGAGTTCATGTCACAGTCAGTCCCTGCTCTCCACATAACTGTGGAGAATGTCCTGTCAATTGGGTAGATCACAGTAGGGGTTCAATGTTTACTATTGTTTGTCCTTGGTTAGTGCAATAGTTTGAGCAGACTCCCCTGGGCCCTGATCCACCCATCATGATGTTCTTCTTGTAGGTTTCTAGGACCCTCTGGGTCCTTCTATTTCCCCATCTTCTATATTTCTTTTACCTAGAGTCTCAGTAGGATAAACTTCTACATATAACTCACAATTAGTCAAACAGAACTCAATACTATTAAAATAATGGTCCATCATAAACAAATTGTTAAGAAATGAGAGAAAGCTAAAATGATTGTTCATTTTCACTGTTTAATATGTCAATATCATTCTCTAGAAAGTTCCCATGCTTCTTCTCTTCCTGCAGTGAATTTTCTTCTTATGTTCTAGTTCTTACCTGATTTCATACATATGAGAGAAAATAGATGGGCACATATTTATGAATAAAGGGTTGAACAAACAGAAACTTGTACATTGAATAAAAAATTATTATTTTTTAAATTTTTACTAATTTTTAAATTTTTACCAAATAAATTTGCAAATCCAACTACTTTCTTTTCTTTAAGTTGTATATGTTTTATTCCTTGTTTCCTTCTGAAATATCTACAATTCCTTTTGAGTTGGAGGCAATATGAAGGTATCAGTTAAATTTTTGAGAATGGCTTTGTCTCATCCTCTTTCTGATTAGCCCTTCTGCTAGAATGGAACAAACTCCCAATTGGTGGTGGTCACCAGTTAACTTCTTTTTAAATTTTGTCTCCTCCACTTCCTTTAATAGGACACAAATCATATTTGGTTTCACTTAGTTCACTTGTTGCTTCTTCTGTATAAAGAGCATGGATAGCCTCTAAGTCACTGTGTTCCTGAAAAAAAAAAATGTCTGACCATCTCTCAGGAGCCATGAGTGGTCAATATTAGCTTATCTAGGGTAGGACTTCCTGACTTGTTTCCTCATCTATGCTTTGGTTTTTTTCTAGTCTGATCTTGAGTAGGTTATGAGTATATAGCACAGCCACTGTGAGTGTACGTACAACAACACTCTAATATCTGAAAAACATGGTTTTCATCACAGTCATCCACTAGCTCTAAAAAATCTTTCTTCTGAAATAATAGAAGATTTATTACAGTTCTTTTCTTTTTAAAACTCTGATAATAGTCTTGGGATACTTCTTTTCAATATTATCAATCTAAGTGCTTTTTGCTATGTTCTTTAATAACTGCCTCTGAATAATAATATTAGAAAATTTGAGTTTATAACATGATTTTAGATGCTTTCCCAAAGCTAATCTCTGGTGAGTTGTTCAACATTATATACTTGAAAGTTGTATGGTGGGTGTTTATTATTATTTTAATGTCTATATACCATTCTAATAAAATACAATGCTATATTTTGTTAATAATTTCTATTTTAGGTTTTAAGGACTACAGAATAAGATTTCCTTTTATTGTAATTTCTTACCTATTATAGTGATGTATTCCTGTGTGTTGTCAGGTGATTTTAAACAGATCAGTTTGTAGTCAAGCTCTATATTATAATCTCAATAATCTTGAAGTTAATTTTGTACTGCAATACTTGTTTAAGAAATCTTTAAATGTGTTAATCCATCTATTCAATGAGATAAAAATTGTGCAAGCTATTATACCACATCTGAATCGGGATTCAGAGGACAGGAGAATCTAAAATATGGCCTCTGCTAGCAAATAAAATATATGATATGATGAATACTGGGCACTTTGCACTAGGAGTCCCAAATCTCTTTCTTTCAAGTGATCCCAAGCACAAGGCTAAGCAAATCTAATTAGATTTTTCTGTTTAAAGTTATTATTTGTTTAAATGTTGTAATCCTCTTACTAAATATTAGCTGAAATTTAATTTGGTATCAAGCAGTAAATATTAAAAAGCAGCCCGAGCTTTTATCAAATCTACCTTGGAATGCACTCCCTTTGATGAATTTCATATTTGCATAATTAAAACTTTTTTCCCCTGCTGTTTCTTCCAATTCAGTGAATGTTTCTTGGAAACAAAATTGGAGAAGCAAATAAATCAGATTGATTATTTTTATTTTGGAAACTAAATAATTATGCAACATGAGACATAGTAAACAAATAGAAAGAGTATTCTTTTGTCAAATGAGTGGTCATAAAGCCTTGAGGAAAATTTCTCTCAGCAACTTCGTTTTTTAAGTTTTTAAGTTTTAAATTTTTTACCTTTACATAAACATTTATATTATTACACATATATACAATAAACTTCATACAGCAAGAAGAACTACAAAACAATTAGGAATTATATAAATGTTACATTCTTAGTGTTTTGCCTATTTGTATTTGGCAAACTTTGGAGAAAACATCTTTTCTATCTTGGTGAGTCTGCAACTCTGAATGTAAATAAATATCTAGCATGTGTCATCTCTATCAACCTAAAACATCTCTCTAGACCTAAAATATCTTAACCCCTAAACAACTAAGCTTAATTAGAAAACTAAACTATCTGGTCTTCAATCTCATCAGAGACTTGAGAAGGAATAAAATTAATTATATGAATGAACAGGAAGTGCAAATTAACAGATTCCAAAATGAGAAAATGGCAGCGACAGTTCGCTGCCTAGTCACCCAAAACTCTCTGTAATGTTAGAGGATCATCTTCAGCCTTCTTGCTTATTATATCTAACAGACATATTTGTGAGACAGGAACTATTGAAGACTTGCTTACCCTGTCTTGGCAGAGTTTGGGCATCGACTCTGCCTGCATCCAAACTTGCGCACTTTTAGGCAAAAATCTGTCTGTAGCAGAAATGAGAACATTTCGCCCAGTGGCTTGTTTGCCACGTTTGAAGCTATCTCCATAAGGAGGTTCTTTGATGCTCATCATCTTCTCTGATACAGGCTGGGTGTTGCCAAGAGTTACCCTGTCTTATTATCAAAGGATCCTAAAAATCATTAAAAAAAAAAATTAAAACACCCTATTCTGTAGGTTTCTGAAGTTTTTGAAGATGTTATCTATTTTACCTTATCTATCCATAGAATCCTATCTGTTAAACCTAGGTGTATATTCTTGTGATGAAAATAGAGGAGTAATTGACATGACTATGAATGGGTTGATCAACTAACAATTAACTGTATTACTTAGTTTTCCTAAACAGCCTGCAATAGCACCTTCAAAGTATTGAAAATAAACCTTGTGTTATATTTTATAAGTATGGACCTTGAAGTCTTCAGCTTCCAACTTCCAATTGTTAACCTAGGTCTAGAATGTTTTTAGCCTCTGGGACTTACTACTGAAAAAGATCACTCTTCCTATATCTTTCTGAACTCTGGCTGGCTTACTGATCTTTTCCTTTTTGAAGAAGATCTAAGAGCAAGTGGGTGAGAGGATCCTGTGATCAGCATACATTCTATTAAAAATATTTTCAATTAAAAAAGTGAAATATTTTTAATTTTTAGAGACAGGGTTTCTCTGTGTAGCTTGGCTGTCTTGGACTAATTTTGAAGACCAGGTTGGCCTCTAACTCACAAAGATCTGCCCGCCTCTGCCTCCCTGAGTGCAGAATTCCATACATTATTTTTATATCAAGTCCATTCTACTGCAACTAAATGATCATCTACAACATCTCTAACCATGTAACTTTTGTTTTCTCCAAAACATTAAGTCCTGTTCATGTTGACCAACTACTCGTGGGTATGTGGTCTCTTTTGGAATGTGATACACTTGTCAAGTATCACTCCAGTGAAAATAAATTACTCCCAGTATTTACTAATTACCAATAATTCTAAATTTTGAGGCTGGACTTTATACACATCTCCCCTCCATCATGCTGAGATTATTTTCTTGCTTGAGCTTTTGCAGGTCTTATGCATGCTGTCACAACTGCTGTGAGGTTATAAGTGCATCTGCTCTGTTGTTTCTGGAAGATACCCCTTCATTGGAGTCATCTACAACCTCTGTTTCTTACAATCTTTCTGCCCTCTCTTCCCAATAGACCCTTGAACTTTGACAGGAGAGGCTCTATAAAGCCATCTTTTTTAAGGTTGAGTGCTCAAAAGATTTTTACTCCAGTGTATTGTCCAGTTGTGACCCTCAGTGCTAATTATCATCTATTTGTAAGAAGTAGCTTTCCTAGTAATTTTTGACAGATAGGCTGTTCTATAGTACAGAAAGATACAAGAATAACAATGAAAATCCAATGAAAATATCTATTTGAAGAAATTCAGTATCATTTTTCTTGTTTTCATCATTTTTATCCCACAAAGAAGAGCTTTAGTATTGCTTCATGTTGAAATCCTCTAACACATCTCTGCTTTCAGTTAATTTCGGAGGAAAATTATGCCAACAGTAAATAATTGCATATTTACTTGATGTTATTTAATTTTATTTTCTCCATATTAAAATAAACTCAGAGCACATTTTATGTCATTCTCATTAGTTGCTATAGTATTGAATGCATAAAAACAATTAATTCATAAGTGACTCATTTTATCCTTTTCTTATAAATCTTGTAGAGTCTTAAAGAAAACGTTAAAATAGCAAGCTGGATAGTATGTATGTTTTATCTGCATTTTCATGAGGTCTATGAATATCAATGGCAACTTATATTAACGTTTGTATTTTAATTATTATTCTTTTAGTAATACACTTTCTATTTTTTTGTCTTAATATAAGCTCATAATCTTAATGTATTGAGGCTGCCAAAGATTTTTGTTTGGATGGATTATAGTTCTAAGTATTTACCATATTACACATTAAAAAAGAAAGAAGAAATAAAAAAATAGTCAAATATCCCACTTGACATCAGTGCAATGATATCACAAACTAATGTGGGCTCTGGAAAACCCAACTGTATACTCATGAGAGAATGAAAAGGCAAAGGCAAATAAGTTCTATATGTACTGAGAACATATTTTTGACCACTTAAATACTCTGAAAAGAGTAGTCAAGTAATTATCCCAAAATGACATTTAAAAGGACTGCTACTAGCTAGCCACAATGGTGCATGCTTGTAATACCAGCACTCAGGAGGCAGGGACAGGTTGATATCATGGAGTTCAAGACTAGTCTGGTCTACAAAGTGAGTCCAGGACATCTATGGCTACACGGACAATCCCTGTGTCAAACAAACAAACAAACAAAAAATCAAAACAAAGCACTGCTCCAATTGAACTCAAAGTATGTAGACAAAGCTAGCCATGCTATTTGGAATTTTATGAAATATTAGTTAACTCTCATACTAAGCAAATGGTTGAGGTCCTTTTACTATCTCACCAAATAAAGTATGAAGAATTTGTAGCAATTTTCATTTCTCTTAGTCATTGGTGGTAGCAACTATGAGCAGTAGGCAGGTGAGAGCAGCAAGATGCCCTGTTCTACAATGCTTCATTCTTACACTATTAGTAGTCAGTCTTTTAGCTCTTTTTGTCTTACAATTCCTCATGTTTTGGTTTTATGTGAACTTGTAGCATGTAGGCAGGCCTAAGTTTGTCCTCAGTACATGGCAACAGCCAGTGTTACAGATCTGATGTGGGTGTAGACATTTGTAAAACCTTAATGTTGTAGTTCTCAGTTGGGGATTTGGGATGTTTGTTTCTAAAGACTTGAGAGCTCTTTGGAATTTTTCCGGCAACTAGGGCCTTTAGGTTTTATTCTCTGGTTCTTGTGACCTTTTATTTCTCTTTAGTCTCCAGTCTATGCCTTTCTTTGTTGTTTTATGCCACTGCTACAATTTTCTTGCCCTGTTCTGATTTTGATTATTCAGCTGCTTCATTTACAACTGTCAGAAAGATGGATGTCTTGACTGCACCACTCTGCAACACTCCCTGGCTGCTTTTGACACTTGTCCTTCTCAAGCTTCATACTTAACTATGGTTCTTCATTGTTACCTGCTTAGCTCACTTTACAAAAAAATATGCAAAATAACTTGAGGGATCAAAAGAGAAGGTTCAGCAGTTAAGATATCACACTATTCTTGCAGAAGACTGGAGTTTTGTTTTCCAGCACTCCCATCATATGGCTGCCTGTGACACCTAATTTCTCCTCTGTATCTGCAAGTCTTGAATTATAGTCATGTGCATAAACTCTAACCCTCAACACAAAAACACATAATTTAAATCAATATGTATATAATGAAATATTTAAAAATAAAAAATGACTTATTTGCCTAATTGTTGCAGCACTGGGGTCAGAGTAGAGGAATTGGTAGCTATTTTTCTTTGCTGCCTCACTGAATCAATATAGCCTGCTTATATGGGTATTTATTTGGACCACTTATAGCCTTTCCCATTAGTGCAGACAATAGTCATTGAAACTTGCGCTTTAGACCAATCACATCCTAAATCCACACATTAAAGCTACCATTTTGAATCAGTCAGAGCCTTTTCTGTTCACACCAAGATCAACAATCCCTCTGCTAAACCTCCAGGGAAAGTACTTTTCTTCTGGCATGAGACAGAATGATTTCAGTGACATTTTGAGCTCATAAAATTGTAACTTTACAGTTTCTGTATTGTTTTGGTTAGATGTATGAAATGCATTTTAGTTGATTTTCTGTTTACAATAGATTTTGTTGAAGTAACTCTGTATTTAGTACAGGAGTATATATGTTTTCCTTTTGTGATCAGAAAAAAATGAATATTTAAATTGAAGATTACTGGGCTCAGAACAGACCAAGTGAGTCATTGTCTCACAGGTAGACCATGGAAGTCTGCTATAGTGACTAAGGCAATGACTAGGAAAAATTTTGACAGCTTAGACAATAAAAACCATTCATAATTAACACACTATTCCTCAATTCCGATTTTCTGAATTAATATATATAACATAGCCTAGTGCCTCCATAAATGCTTATAACATTGGTTAATTAATTATTATGCAGTTGGTGAAGCTTTGTTACTAGAATGGACTCTTAATATTTTCCATTTCTTTTCTAAATTGATCTTTTCAGGTTTTTGACCCTCCACAATGTTTTTTTTTAAATAATGATTTCCTCCCTTAAATAAAACGACATGTTAATTTGTTACACTTAAAAACTTGAGATAATTAAAACATAAAGAAAGACTTTATTTACAAATAGATAACTACAGAGTCTTGTGTTTATCCAAGTCTTTTAAATAAACTATGTCAGGAATATTGTCAGACACAATAGTTCAGACAAGAATTAAGATCATTCTCTTTGTTAATGTTTTAATTTTGTGTTTCATCATCAACTTTTCTTTACACTGATTTATACTCAGTGTCAAGCCTATTCCAGCATGCTATTTATTTGACTACTTGAGAAGGGTTTCAGATGGCAGGGGTGGAACAGCTCCCTTTTCTCTGAGAAAAACTAACAAAGCATAGAAAAAATTCAGTCAAACAATCTTCACAATCTGGAATCCATGTAACCAGCATTCTCCATACTTACCACCAGTGGTTTCTTTATAATTATCATAGGAAATTTCATGATTCCTACTGAGAAACACAGGGTTTTAAAGCCCAATTAAATATGTAGTCAAATAGAAAATTCAGGCCTTTGTCCAAAAAGTACTACTGTATGAAATGCAACAGTTGATAAATTTATTCTGCAGTAATTAAAAAGTTGCAAACAGTTACATCATGTTTTTAGTGTGGTTAATTCATCTCATTTAATGACAAAAGGAATGCATAATGACATTATCTGTAGGTGAAATATGTGGCAATGCACACAGTGGAACTCAAAACATGAAAAATCTCTATTTGTCCAAAAATTATTAAACATAAGGATATTAGCCTAACATGTGTCAGGTAATTTATAGTTTCCAAAGCAATTTCAATATAATGGTTAATTCTCTCATCACTGAAAGAAATTTGAGAGCATTATTATTTACATTTACTATGTAATGGTGCCCTTTAACATATACTTTATCACTTAATATCATTTTTCACAATATTACTTTATAGATAAGGCAAATATGATTGCCAGAAGTTTACAAGTGTGTCTCAGTTTATACTGTAAGTAGTTGGTAAAACTCAGATTGGAATCTATATCTTAATTCTTTTAAATCTACAGCCAAATATCTAAACAAATTCGTCCAGTTGATTCATGTTTAATGAACTGTTAAACTATACTTACATGAATTTTGATGTTTTTAGTATAAGTAAGAAGAAATTAGTCTAAAAGAGTTTTTGATTTTCAAATAAAATGCTCATAGAATTAAGTATACCTTTATATAGCACTGATCTCTATCTCTATCTCTTTTTATCTAAGCCTGTCTATATGACATAAATTTGAATTTATGCCATGAGTAGTTTCCTTAAAATATAATACTTTTTGCTCCTAGCTGGAGAATGAGATGTCTTTCCTGGGGTCATTGGCCACCAATCCTCAGGAACAAGGGGATGTAATCTACAGACTGTTGATTCAGTGACCTGTGAGCATGAACAGAAAAAACCTTCCAGGACCAGCTGAAGAACACAGAACTTTGGGGAGTGGGTAGAGATATCCAGGTTGCTTAAGGGATACTGGAGGAAGAGCTAAGGTACTGAGATGCCTCATTTGCATGCAGAGGCATTCCAGGAATCCCAGGTATTTTCTGATAAGGTTCTATCAAGGGAAAGGGAGTTGGACCTGTAATTTCCCTGATGACTATGTGACATTCTTCAGGTAGTTGAATTTAAGATCCAGGATCCACAAGACAGAGAAGAGGAAGCATAGCCAACAAAGGGAGAAGTAGATTTTGCACCAAATTCAAGGCTCTTTCATAATGGCAGACTGCAACTTTAGTAGCAGGGAATCTCAACAAGTTTTTATTTTAATTATATTTCTTTAACACTATTTTTATTCATTCTTTGAGAATTTCATACAATGTACTTTTATCATTAGCTTCATTTGTTTTATTTATTATTTTTATCATATTTTATATTATCTATAACATGAATATAGAACATATTACTTTTATTTTGAAATTAATATATTTACCTGATTACAAGCATATTCTTCAGAGTTGCCATTAATACACCAACAGATAGGGAATGTATTCTAATTCAACAGAACATGCACATACATACATATATACATACATACATACATACATATATACATACATACATACATACATACATACATACATACATACACACAACTCTTTCTTCCCTATTACTATGATCTGTGCACCTGGAAGATTCTATCATGAGTATAAGTTTAGTTGACCCAGTGTGACTCCTTAAATCTACAGCTCAAGAGTTAACAACACTTCAATATTTGATATAAATAGATGGATGTAATTTTATTTAATGTCATGGTATATTGCCTTATGTGTATGTTAGTATACTATGTTCATACCTGGGTTATCTTGGGAGCTAAAAAGGATGTTAGATACTAAGAATTGGAATTATATATAGTTGAAAGCAGTGATGTGGTTGCTAGAAATCAAATCCTGGTTCTTCAAGAATATCCAGGCTCTTAACCAACACATTTTCTAGATCAGTGGGTCTCAACCTCCCTAAGCTGGGATGTTTAATAGAGTTCTTCATGTTGTGGTAATCCTAACCACAATTTTTTTCAATGCTACTTCATAATTTTAATTTTTCTACTGTTATGAACCATAATGTAAATATCTGATATACAGATGATCTTAGGCCACTCTTATAAAAGGGTTGTTTGACCGGCAAAGGGGTTGTAACCCATAGGTTTTACAATCTAGATCCTTCTAATTACTCTTTTAAATGAGAAATTGGAGGAGAGGAAATGAAGGGTGGATTTGATAAAGATATTCTTTGTGTGTGCGTCAAATTCTTAAATAATAAAAATTTAAATTATTTATTTATCTACCTAGCTACTTATTTTTATGACTGTGGCTCTCCAGTCCCTGCTAGAGTCAAAATTTTTTTCTTTCTCTGTCAACCTGCAAAGTGTTACTGTTACTGGAACTTGCTACTATTCTTAGTTAAATCTCATGTTATTATAGATAATATTTGGATCATATGACTGTTACTCCTCAAGGAGATTTATTCAATGTTACCTCATAACCAAATTCTTCCTAC
This sequence comes from Acomys percivali, assembly GCA_907169655.1. NCBI lineage: Eukaryota > Metazoa > Chordata > Mammalia > Rodentia > Muridae > Acomys > Acomys percivali. The sequence continues at coordinate 93,377,732 of OU015760.1, forward strand.
TGTTTTCAATCTGATTTCTGGCAGTGTTTCCAGTCCTTACTGTCTTTTTGGAATATCACCAAATGTACAATACTTTATTGACTTTCTATATCCCAATATAGACAGAAAGTGGGAGTAGAAGCACACCAGCTTGGATTATTCCTTCCTTGCAGAAATACCTCTGAATGAAAAGCCATGAGACCATATCCTACATAAGCTAAGACATACACCCATGTAATTTACTAGAACTGCAACCAAGAGATCACATGGTTATATTGATGAAGTTGGCCCTTTGATATTCAGTAGACTGTTTGATATCTGTGATATCAAAAAATACTATATTGTGTTTATAATTTTGCTTTTCACATATATGATATAGACACATTGGTAATAAGTGCCTTTAATTTTAGTATCAATATTAGATAGGTATATAAATACATTCTTGATATAAAAATAAGCAGACATAGATTATTATAAACTATAAGTGCTTTAAAATATGTTTTGGGGGCAAGGCATGGTGGTGCAGGCTTTTAATCCCACCACTCAGGAGGCAGAGGCAAGTAGGTTTCTGTGAATTTAAGGCTAGCTTGGTCTACATAGAGTTCTGCCAGAGTTTACATAATGAAGAGAACTTATCTCAAAAAGTTATTTATCTTTTTCGCTTCTATATTTTTCTATAAACACAGAGGACAAGGCAATAAACTTATACAGAGTGAGGAATGCATTGAAAATTCCATTTGCCTATGGTGTTGATGAGAGGCTTACTTTCACCTGTTCATCCTTATCTCTCATCATACAGAGTGACCAGGACAGCTGGCAGCAGAGAGGACAGAATTACATTCTATTGTTACACAGAAGAGCACTACTAAACAGAAGAGAAATTTTATACATGCTATTCTGGGTTAATATCATTCTTTCATGACTCCTTTGCTTTAATATACTGAATTAAATAGTCACCGACCCCTAAAAATAATTGGTCTAGTTTCTAGAACTACTTTTTAGACATTCTAAACTTAGAAAACTTTCTACAGGCATGGACACATTTGAAGATGAGTTAATGGATAGGATTTTTAACAACTGCTTCCCAGGAGATCAACATGAAAAATCGTCTCATCACTCTCCTATTAGCCTTATGGAACGGAGAGATTGACCCTCATGTTTCCAGCTCCCAAAACAGTCTGTGAAGTAGAAGAGAAAAAATAATATTTTACATAATATTTTGCCAGCTTTTTAAACAACAAAAATAACAACAAAAACAACAACAAAACATGATTACACAACTAGAGTTTGGAAAAAAATATCATTTTAATGATACCATAATTGCCTTTCAACAACAAATATATACTTATACTCTCTCCATTTAACATTTCAACAGAATTCTCAAAATCTTTCACCAAGGGGAGTGATTTCTGGGGCTTAGATGTTAGAAAGAGGTCATGGGTAACAAAAGGCCTTTAGAGCATAGCTGATTTCACAATAAAGCTGTATTTTGGCAACTTATACATTTTATTGTTCATTTACATTGTTTCTGAGCAGTCATCCAAAGTAATAGTAGAAAAAGCATAAATGTTATAACTTCTTATTCAGAGCTCATTGGATAGTTTTTATCTTCCTTAAGATATGTTAGAGATGATTCTAAAAATAATTTATTTAAAAATTTATTTCTAACCAACTTAAGTTTTAATTAAATTTAATTTTAGAATTTATTGCCTTTAAGGACACCATAACCTGTAAGATTTTACTAAGTGTGTGGCTGACATTTATTTCTAGATGGTCTTAATAGAGTTTAGTATTTTTTTGTATTAAAAAGAAGCTTTAGTTCATAACCTTCAACCAAAAATTTCTGTTGTCCACAAGAAGCATAGGGGTAAAGATGGAGCAGCAATTTAGGGACTGGCAAACCAGTGACTGATCCAACTTGAGACACACCCCATGGGAGAGAGGCAACAGCTGACACTATTAATAATACTCTGCTGTGATTGCATACAGGAACCTAGGATAACTGTCTTCTGAGAGGCTTCATCACCCAGCAGCAGATGGAAACAGATGCAGAGACCCACAGCCAAACAACAAATAGGCTGAGCTCAGAAGTTCTGTGGAAGAGTGGGAGGAAAGACAGAGGGAACCAGAGGGAACCAGAGGAGGACAAGGACTCCACAAGATGACCTACAAAGCCAACTACCCTGTGCCCATGGGGGCTCAAAAAGACTTAACCACCAACCAAAGAGCAATCAAGGACTGGTCCTAGTCCCTCTACACATATGTAGCAGATGTGCAGAGTGGTCAACATGTAGGTCCCCTAACAATGATAAATAAGGGCTGTAGCTGACTCTGTTGCCTACCAATGGATCATTTCCCCCTAGCTGGGCTGCCCTTTGAGGCCCCAGTGGGAAAGGATGCACTTAGTTCTGCTACAACTTGAGATGCCAAGATGTGTTGATACCCCTTGGGGGCTTTTCCTTTTCTGAGAAAAAGGAGGTAATGGAGGGAGGAGTCATGAGCAGGCATGAGGGTGGGCCTGGGAGGAAACGAGGTAGGGTCTGGGACCAGGCTGTAAAGAGATTAAATTAAATAAATGAGGTTATGGGGGGCGGGGAGAAAATGTTACAGAAATGTTCTATACTAAGGTCAATCAACATATCTAACTTTTTTGTACAAAAAAAAATTCATAATGATGCCACCATCCCCTTTGCCTGCAGATTTAAAAAATCTGAACCACAAAATTTTAGGATTCTCCTAATTTCTTCACTCATATTTGTTTAGTTCCTAGGCTTTATTTTACCCATTTAATTAACTATATGTTCATATAAATATATTCTGCCTTTGAATCACACCAAAGCCTCTAATCTCACATATACTGTGTGGTAAGCATTTTAGCACATATTATAAAGCTGAAGAATCAATTTCCATTTTTGCTATATACCATACAATTAATGATATAAGGTTTTATGCCACTCTTGAATTAATTCAAAGATATTATTTACTTTATAAATACAATTTTGTCTTCCTTGAAATTTTTTAAATATTGAAGTATTATGAATTACTGTTATTTAATTATCCACACATAACACATTAATGAATATCTGCAATAAATATGCATCATGCATATACATGCAAATACATTCTAAGGTATATTATTTATTACCTAATGGACTTTAAAATTTTTGAGGTTCCACAGGCTTTGTCACACTTCTTATTCATTGAGTTTTTTTGCTATTTATGCTTTTCTTTCATGAAACCCAATTAAGATGATATCTTCCTGAACAAGCATTAAATAGTTTTCAGAGACTTTACTATCATTATTCAGAGAAAACAATGAAATCTCTCATGCATAAAGTATATATGTAAATACAACTCACCAATCATTAATAAGCATTAAGAGTTACATTTTCCTCCGCATGATAAGTGCTAAACAAAGTTTAAATTTCTATCACAATGCTAGTAATTAGTTTTCTTTCCATGAGAAAAAGGAGTAAATTGAAGCTCGCAGAAATTGAAACTGGAGAACTAAAAGATTTCTTAATGTTAAACAATGCTAGGCAAGGGAACAGATGCCTCTGGGAGATGTGTTGGGAACATGTCACTTTCATTTTTCAACAGTATAAAAACATTCAATAATACATATAAAAAGAGACAATGTAGTCTGCAGGAAGAAGTGGGCTGAGAGACCCAAAATGTCATTTCCGTGATGAGTTATGTTGCTTTCCAGCAGTAGTCATTCCTTCGCATCGGCATTGTGTGCTTTCTTTATCCCTCTCTTATCTCTTTCATGCACGCATGCGTGTGCGCGCACGCGTGCGCGCGCACACACACACACACACACACACACACACACACACACACATATATACACATATATCAGAGCACATGAATGATGCTTGAGTGTCTTTTATCTTTCCTTAAGAAAAAAGAATGAGGCTATGTATCACTTAAAAAGGTATAGTAGTGTTCCTCTCTCTCCACATCCTCTCCAGCATGTGGTGTCTCTTGAATTTTTTATCTTAGCCATTCTGATGGGTGTAAGATGGAATCTCAGAGTTGTTTTGATTTGCATTTCCCTGATGACTAAGGAGGTTGAGCATTTCTTTAAGTGTTTCGCAGCCATTTGATATTCTGGATGGGGAGACCTGGTGGCACTCAGAGGAAGGACAGCAGGCTACCAAGAAGAGACTTGATACCCTATGAGCATATACAGGGGGAGGAGATCCCCCTCAGGCACAGTCATAGGGGAGGGGAGTAAGGGGAAAATGGGAGGGAGGGAAGAATGAGAGGATACAAGGGATGGGATAACCATTGAAATGTAACAAGAATAAAATTTTTTTAAAAAAGCAGAAAAAAATAAAACGTGTGTTATGAGCAAAAAAAAAAGGTTTAGCAGGATATACTTACTGATTTTGTTATTTAAAAAAGACAATTTGCAAGGTTTAATTTTGCAGCATGAATTTAGGTACAGCTGAAGATGTAGATTAAGTTTATAACATTAGAAATGTTTGTAATCTTAAAGCCTCTGTATTTTCACAGTAATAAGTGGGAGAAGCAGGCATGTTATGCTGGAAGAACCAAAATTGCCATTTATAAAAGAGTTGCAAGGTAAAATGTTATCAAATATTCATAAAACTATGATACTCATTATGGCAGTTATCCTTCCTGTATGTTAAAACATGTCTGTAGCATTGTTGTAGGAAATACAGTCATACTGACATACATATGTGCAGACACACTCACATACACAGCTAATAAGCTAGAAGACAGTGTGAAACAGAGAGTTACAATACATGAAATCAAAAGCAACAATAATTGTCATGAGTGATTTTCATAGTGCTACTATTATTTTTATTATTTTAATATTATGATTATTAGTTTAATTGTAACAAGTTGACAATTTAACTTTCTAATGTCTACTTCTTACAATATTAATGTAGCTCTAAAAATAGGAAGCTCATTTGAATATTAAGGATTAAAAATACAAAGAAATTATAATAAATAAAATATGTGCTTACACATATTTTAGGATACTTGATACTCTTTTATAAAAAATATCCAGAAATGATTTTGGATAAAAGATAATGCCTCACTAAGCAAAAATAAAGAAATAAAATCAACAGTAAGAATTTTAAAAGAGAGAAAACAAATCATGCCTCTGTGACTTTTCAACCCTGTTTAAAATAGTTTGTGTTACAACTGGTCTGCAGCACAGTTGATTTAGGAAATGTCTTTCCTGTTCAACTGTTACTGTGCCAAAAGCAGTTCCACATTTAGCTTCAAAGAAGTATACAGATTTATCCCTTCCCCCTCCCTGTTGTCTGCCTTCCTCCCTCCTTTGCCTAGCAACTGATGACTTCACTAATAGAACTCTGAGTGTAGAATAAAGCAGTTGGTTCCTGCCTTCATTCCAGTTGGCAAATCTCTCTGAGACAGAAGCAAGACTCTCTTTTCCAGACCAGTCAACTGGTGTGGGTGCTCAGCTGGTTTGCTCTACCACCTCATGAAAGTGATCTTGATCCTGTTTCCACATGGCGTGTCCTGAAAATGGGTAAGTATAAAACTGAGAACAACTCAGTTTAAATTTGAAAGCAAAGAGCATTTGAATGTTAATACTGTGTTACTTGGGAAGAGACAAAGGATCAGAAGTGGTATTAGTGGGGCTCACCGGAAAAAGTTATAAAATGTAATTGCAGATAGGAGAACTGATTTCAAGCATATAAAGCATTAATGATTTTAAATGTAAGTTTGAAATGAAAGTTAAAAAGCCATAAGTATGAGAGCTAAATCATGAGCAAATTATTACTGTAATAGATTATGCTATAGATTAAAAGAAAAAAGTTTTAGTGAAATTTATTTTCAATATGTGATGTATCATGAAATAAAAAACCAGAATGTTTAAAGAGAATGACTAAACTTTCTTTGACTTCTGTGGAAAAAAATATGTGCTTTCCCTGCCCAGACTCCCCAGAGATGTAATTTTGAGCTTAGTGGGTTATAGATCTTACAAAGACTTGAAAGAGCTGTTATTTTCTGTCAACTAGGAAGCCAACCAGGCCATATAGGCATTTTTAACTGCCCTTGACTGATAAGGAATTGAACACACACAAAGGGCAGCGATTATGGGAGATCATGTACGAAAGTGTCTTCTAGATGTGTGTGAGGGGTCACGGGAGAATGTCAGTAAGCTAAGTATTTACTTAACTAAGTACAGAGAAAATCCTGTGATTCTTTATTCCTATGTTTCCAGAATTTAATCACGTGCTTGAAATATTTTCTGGGTAATATGTTTCCATTTTAATTTAAAAAATCCGTTTCTGTATTTGCAAGGCTTGGAAAGCATAGCCGTTCATCCATAATGGTGCCTATGGACAACAATGGAAGCAGGGAGACACGCCACAATGTGCAGCTCCAGTGTCTGAATTCCATGCTGAAGGATGATGAGGATGACGCAGAGACCTGGGCCCGCCCTCGTGTCTCCTTGAGACGTCCCCTCACTGTGCCAAGAGCAGGAGCTGGCATTCCTGAAAATCCAAGAGCTCTGAGACATCCTCTTACACTAACACCTGCTATTGAGGAAGAGTCCCTAGCAACAGCAGAAGCAAACAGCTCAGAGGGCTTGGTGGGCCAGAGCCAGAAGGGACATGATTCTATTAATATGTCTCGGGAAGTCTCTGGAAGCCCTACAGCACTGACACTTAGAGGCCCAAGAGTTGGTAGTGGGATTCTTGAGAGAAGTGTCAATAACTCAAAACCATATATTCCTGTGCCTAGAACCCAAGTGTTCTTTTCTCCAAGGGGCTCCCAGTCACGGGGCCCTCCTTATGTCCCCACACTTAGATCAGGGATAATGATGGAGGTGACTCCGGGAAATGCTGGAATGGCATACAGGGGCAACCTGGCTCGTGTTTCTTTCCCACTGGGAAGTCCAAGGTTCCCTATGGATAATTGGCAGCAGAGACCTAGTCTCCCTTTGTCAACCAGTGTTCCTGGTTTACCATGCTCTGCTACTCATTGCTTTCTGCCTCCGCAAGCTCCAACATTCAATCCATTTCTGGTGACACCTACTGCTTTTGCTTCTTCCTTGGGATTTGGTCCTCCACTGTTGCCTTATTTTTTTCATTATAACACTCGAGGAATGTACCCTCCTCCATACTTAAACTAGAGAGCTTGTAAGGAGAAAAGGGGAAGGAAAAGGGATGGGGAAAGGGCTGAAAGTGATTCATTTTTTTTCCTCATATATAAAATTCCCTGCTCTCTTACATTTTGTTTAGCACTAATGTTCCTTATGTGTTTAGAGATCTAATAAAGGTTCCAAAATGTTTAAATGTTCTGCCTTATTTTTTTTAAACCAAAACCTTGGGTTTTGTTTTCTATATTTCAGGAAATTTGTGTAGCTATGTACCAGCATTGCTGACAAAGCTTACTTGACTCATTATCACTGTTTGCTCCTGACTGCTGCTGCAATATTACTGTGGAAAAGAGCAATTGAGACCTCGTTAGGCCAAGTCTAGAGTCTGTAATTTTTATATACCTAAAACAAGGATAGTTGCTTAAATTCAGATGAGTGTTTTGAGGTAAGATTCTCAGAGGCAGGCCAAAATCTACAGAATCAGGAAATACACACAAACAACAGAATAAGTCTCTTGGGAAAATGTATCTTAATAATATTCAATTCAAATCCATCCTCCACTCTACCTGGACCCAGAAAACATTTCATAGCCAGATAAAATATTCAAAATCAGAAAAGAGATGATGAGAAAATTCTAATTCAGAGATTCCACTTGAGTCATTCAAATTTTTAATTTTGCTGAACATATGACTTGATATACACAGTTTTGGAGAGAGAACTAGAAAGATCTAGCACAAGTTTTTTTTCTTGGAATAACTATTAGATGATCATAAGTTTTAATTATAAATGTAAATATTTTTATGTGGAATAATTCTATCAAATACTGCTATGCTTTTATGGCATCCTTATTTTAATGATACATTTGAAAATATATAAAAAACCCAGATAGTAACTTTGGCAAAATCAAGTAACACTGGTATACATCACTGAATGTAAGTATGGCCACTTTATTTACCTCAAAATCTAATGGCACCTTTTACAATGACTAAATTGGAAACATTTCCAAAGAATACTTAAAATGAACATGTCTCACATGTACTTCTATATGTGATAAAGTAGCTAGAAGTAGACATAAACTGTGGTTCTGAAATGACCCCTATTGGTAAATAAAACTATTAATATATCTTAATACTAACACTAGGTTCATTGCTACTGTAACTCTCACCGCAAAGCATAAGGATTCCTGAGGTTTCCTTTTTCCATTTATTTTATAATAAGTTACACTAAATGTGCAGTCTGCAATGTAATGGTGAGCAGTAACATCTGCATGGTGCTTGACGGCATTCCCTTCTCTCTGAAGCTGGCAGAATTCCATCAGTTCTCTGTGGCCAGGTCAGCAGGAATATTCAGCAAATTGTTTGACAGCTGCTCACTATGAGGTAGCTTAGTCTCAACATTCCAAACACTTATTGAATTTTCAGGCTTACTGAGCAGGAGACTTGGCCATGCTTAGTGTCATAAAAATATTTTGAGCCAGATGTTAAAAGATATTTTACACGGAATCAAGTTGTTTTCTGAAAGCCAGTGCTGCCTCTCCAGGGAGTTGCCAAAGATTGTGCTGAATGACAGTAGACAAGGTTCTCCTTTCCTTCTCAAAGGAAGTACTCTGGCTACGTGCTCTATGTACAATTACAGCATTCAATGAAATATATATTATAACATAAAAGTGCAACAATATAGTCTGCTCTTTTTCAACTCTGCTCCCCGCTCTCCTCACACTCTTTATGTGTTTATTATTATTCTATGCCACTTTGTACACTGAACATAGTAAACATCAAAGAATAACTATCAGTAAAATAAAGAATTGAGGTTATTTTTTGCTTCTGAGTAACAGGATACATGTGTTGGGGGGTTGATTTTTCGGATTGTTTTTCATTTATTAGAGCTTGGTGCACACATAACAGGCTTCAATGCATGCAAGATTTTTGCTCTCTCATGCAAGGGAAATAAAATATTTGTGTTTGCATATGGTTTCTGTAGAGAATCTTGAGTCACACTGTTAGCACATTAAAAAATATTTTAAAACAGGCGAATTACCTTAAAATTGCAGCTTCTAAATTATTGATTCTTCCTGAGCCAATAGTAATCCTATTTCATTATGAAAAGTACTCACAGTGTAACATATTTAACTCTTTTTACAATATACATTTTCTTTCTGTCTTGCTCTGTGGATGACCTATTTCTTAATGCAAGTGTAAATGCAAAATATAAGTAGCAACAAAGTGATTTTTCTTCTAAAAACAAGAATGGGTTAAGTATTTTCTATTCTACATTATAATCAGTGTCACAATTAGATTCATGTTAAGCTGTTTATTACAGTTCTCATTGTATTCTCAATCAAAAACAGTGCCAGCCAAATTTTAATGTTTTATATAATTTGAGAGACATATGGTACAACATGAACTTTGTAATGTCTCTAAGTATCTTCACTGTTTATAATATCTATATTCTAGGCAAATATGTATACATGCTTCTAATACAAGCACAGGAAATATAATTTTTAAATTAAAATTTAAAAAAATTAAGGCTTACACATTTTCTAAGCTAGACTAATGTTAAAATTATATCTTGTTCAAAAAATTAACCTGAACAGTAAACAAGACCAACTACTATATTATATTTTCTGGAATTTCACATTTTGTGTCGTAAAACTGTCTTCATCCACTGCATGTGGTTTTAATTAGTAAACAGATAGTGATTATATAGAGAGGTAAGAGTTCATTATATAATTATCATTGTACTAAAGCAATTGTGTTAAATTTAATTACAATTGAGTATTGATTATCAAAGGCTCTAAATAGATATCTGGGCTAAGTGATTGTTGTTAAAGTTCACTAGGTAAAACCAATGAGAAAGTAAAATGTAAACAGGTAAAAAGCACTGAGCCAGAAGTGAAAGTCCTAAAGAGAAAATGATACTATGAAATTTAGTTAAATCATGAACTTCTGCCTCTACTTTTCTATGCTAGTATTCCTTTATATTTCTTTGTTGTTATGCAAATAGTGCCTAAGGTAGCTCAAATTTAACTCAAACTTCTCATAATTCTGCACAAGCTGAAATTATAGGTCTATTCGCAGCATCCATTTTCTTCTTTTGTCTACAATAATGGAAATTATAGTATTGGACTATTATCTATAACTCTATAACATGTATTAAATTAATCTTTGAATTGAGAACTCAGTTACATTAAGGGATATATGAAAACATAAATCAGGGGTTTAGTATAATGTTTTGACATAAGTATATATTGTATATAAGAACGTTACAAATGTTTTCCTTCTGCCATTTTGAGAAATGCTGTGCATAATTATAATCTATAGCTAATCCACGATGCAACAGACCTGCCTGGAATGCATTTCTTTTATTACTCAATTTCCATTGATTAGATATTTCTGAGGCATCTTCTTCCTATTCTTCTGCTCAGCCAACTAAAGCCAGTTAGCTTTAATCACACCAACTTACTTAGATCATGTTTACAAGTGAGGTAATTTGTCTAGACCTGACTTTTTTCTTGTCATACTCTGTAGTTTCTTCTATCTGGTAAAAAAAAAAAAAATGGGCTTTTATATTTTATCTGACTGCACATTCTGCTTTCATTTACTTTCTATTTATATGAAATTAATAATTAATGAGAATTCTGAATAGTTTTAAGTTTTTGATGCTTTCTATTAATATTAACTTAATTTACAATCCTATCAGCAATACATAAGGATTTTTCTTTTTTGAACTCCAACGCTTATTGCTTTTAGTATGCTTCATAACATACTAAAAGTTCTTTGTTTGTTTGTTTGTTTGTTTTGAGAAAGAGTTTCTCTGTTTAACATTGGCTGTCCAGGATTTGCTTTGTAGACCAGGCTGGCCTCAAACTCACAGTAATGTGCCTGCTTCTGCCTCCCAAGTGTTGGGATTAAAGGTGCGAGTCACCACACCCAGTTATTAAGTGATGCATAATATTTCATGGGCAATTTGATTTTCCCTAATATTCAGTGATGTTAAACATTTACCTTTTGGATGCATATGTTTTCTGAATGTCTTCTGAGAATACTGGCTATTTTTTTAGATTGAGTTTTTATATTTGAATTATTGATATTTTAGAGTTTCTTGTATATTCTGGATAATTTCCTCTTGTCATATGCATAGTTTTTAATTAGTTAATTTCATTCTTCAGACTGTGTCTTCATTGATTGTTTCCTTTGTGGTGAGAAATTTGGTTTGATTCTGTTTCACTTGAGTGTTGGGAATTAAAATTCCAGTTTTCATACTTGTAGTACAAATACTCTATCCAGGGAGCTATCTCTCCAACAGCAGAGATGTTGTAATTTTTCTTTAAAAAAGGTAACCTCCTTCCCCACATCCTCTCCAACCTGTGGTGTCGCTTGAGTTTTTGATCTTAGCCATTCTGATGGGTGTAAGATAGAATCTCAGAGTTGTTTTGATTTGCATTTCCCTGATGACTAAGGAGGTTGAGCATTTCTTTAAGTGTTTCTCAGCCATTTGATATTCTTCTGTTGAGAATTCTCTGTTTAGTTCCAAGACCCATTTCTCAATTGGGTTATTTGGTTTGGTGGTGCTTAATTTCTTGAGTTCTTTATATATTTTGGATATTAGACCTTTGTCAGATGTAGGGTTGGTGAAGATCTTTTCCCAGTCTGTAGGCTGTCGCTTTGTTCTCTTGAAAGTGTCTCCAGCCTTACAGAAGCTTCTCAGTCTCATGAGGTCCCAGTTATTAATTGTTGACATTAAGGCCTTCATTGCTGGTGGGAATGTGGGGAGAGAGGAACACTCCTTCATTGCTGGTGGGAATGCAAACTAGTACAACCACTTTGGAAATCTATCTGGTGCTATCTCAGAAAACTGGGAATAGGGCTTCCTCAAGACCCAGCTATTCCACTCCTTGGAATATACCCAGAAGATGCACCAGCATATAACAAGAAAATTTGCTCAACCATGTTCATAGCAGCCTTATTCATAATAGGCGGATCATGGAAACAGCCTAAGTGTCCCTCAGTAGAAGAATGGATAAAGAAACTGTGGTACATATACACTATGGAATACTACTCAGCTATTAAAAACAAGGAATTCCTGAAATTTGTGGACAAATGGATTGGGCTAGAAATGATCATAATGAGTGAGTTAACCCAGAAGCAGAAAGACTCAAATGGTATATACTCACTTATATCTGCATACTAGCCCAAGGGGCATGTCGCACGAAAGCCTCCCCTTACCAGGAAACTGGGGCAGAGGGGAGGACATCCTATTGTGACTCTAGATGAGAGAACAATGGGAGAATAGCAATGTAGAAGGATCCAGTGGATCCTAGAAACCTACAAGTAGACCATTATGATAGGCCGATTTGGGCCAAGGGGTCCCACTCAAACTAAGGCACTAGCCAAGGACAATATAGGCGGTAAAATTTAAACCCCTACCCAGATCTAGCCAATGGACAGGACAGTCTCCACACTTGAGTGGAGAGTGGGTTCTGACTTTCTCATGTACTCTGGTGCCTCACATTTGACTATGTCCCCTGGAGGGGGAGACCTAGTGACACTCAGAGGAAGGACAGCAGGTCACTGAGAAGAGACTTGATACCCTATGAGCATATACAGGGGGAGGTAATTCCCCTCAGTCACAGTCATAGGGGAGGGGAATAAGGGGAAAATGAGAGGGAGGGGAGAAGGGGAGGATACAAGGGATGGGATAACCATAGAGATGTAACAAGAATAAATTAATAATAAATAAATAAATAAATAAATAAATAAATAAAAAGATAACCTTTGTGTAGTCTCACAGACAGTAGAAGACTTAATTACAAGTCATAGAAGATCAATGTTTCTCTCAATACTTATCTGAGAGATTTCTATTTGTATTAGATGAGTATCAACACAGACATACAACTGGCCAATATGCATACAAGCACTCTGGAGGCAGAGGCAGGAAGATCTCTTTGAGTTCAAGGCTAGCCTGATCTACAAAGCAAGTCCAGGACAACCAAATGCTAACACAGAGAGACTATGAATAGAAAAACCAAAAAAAAAAAATGACTTAACCCTAAGTGAAACATATACACATTTTCTTTCTGTGGAACCCTGCTTTTTAGAGTCAATATTTGGTATTTCCAGATAACCTCTGAGCTATGTATAAAAATAATAATAGACTCCCTTTCTCAGAAATGTCCCATCTTTGCCTGATCTGGGGAATGTTAGGTCCCTTAAGGATCCCTCAGTGAAGATTACAAGCCCTACCCTTTCCTGATAAGAAACCTGTTAAGCAAGCACCTGGGGATTCCTGCAGATACCCACCCTGTGCTAGTAAGATGCCTTGGTGTCCTGGTTTTCAACCAATGACCTTTAACCATTCCTAGAGATTCTCTGCCACCCATAAGATAATTAAGCACTGCATTTTCTTAAGAAAGGGCTGTTTTGTTATATGTAGACTAAGTATCCTGGAACTAAGTATTCACCACAGTGAATCAGACACATTCAGTCTCATTCCTCTCCACACTGCCCAAGATGTATAAATCTCTGATTCACAAATAAAGGTTAGATGGCTTACACTCATACCATTCCACCACCAGGACCAACCATCTGAGACTCATTTATTCTTGGAAAGAATCATCTCTAGATGCTCTGGTCTTGACAGCAATGGCAGAGCTGCCTTGGCAGAAGTGAGAACAAGACAAAGCATCTGCCTTCTGGCCAGTTTCAACAACCAGACAAGGAAAAACATTCCTTCAAAGGATGAGAGATAATGTGGAAGAGTGTGTGCCGAAAGACAGAGCCTGAGTCAGTAGGTTCCTGAAGCAGTGGATGTGTAAAAAAAAATAAGGATCTTCTGGGCATAGTAAGGCAGCTGCACATATGAACTTCACATCATTTGAGACAGCATGCAGAAGACCTAGACATGCTCAAACCAGACAAAATTCTACAATGAAGTGAGGATGTTGAACATTCAGTTTGTTGCTTAGTCATGGATAATTGTTAACTGCTGGGAGAAGGAGAAACAGTTTACTCTAAGAGTGTAGCCCCTAATAAACTGATCATGCTCCAGTATAAGACCATATATTGAAAAATATTTGGGCAGCATGAATTATTCCTAAGGTTTTTGATAAATGAATACATGAATAAATAAATAAATAAATAAATAAATAAATAAATAAATAAATAAATACACATGGGTTGGAAAGATGACTCTACTGTGTTCTTGCTCTGGTGGAGTCTCTAATTTTTGTGCTCAGTACCCATATGGCAACTCACAAGCCTCTATATCTCAAGGTCCAACATGTCTGATGGTGACATCTGGCCTCTATGTATATAGCACACACTTGGTGCAGTTATATATATTGAGGGAAAACATCCAAATACATATAAATCAAGATTTTTCTTTTTTATTGAAAAAAATCTCATACAACTTATTTTGATTGTAGTTTTACCTCCCATAACTCATCCTATATTCTTCATACCTAAACACTCTTCCAAACCTACACCCTTTCTTGCTTTCTCTCTCTCTCTCTCTTTCTTTCTTTCTTTTAGTCATTCTTTCTTTCTTTTTTATTTCATTCCTTCTCTCTCTCTCTCTCTCTCTCTCTCTCTCTCTCTCTCACACACACACACACACACACACACACACACACACACAGAAATAGGTATGAAATAAAAATTAAGAAAAACATAGAAATGCATCCATACATTTTAGTAAAGTACAGAAACATAGGAGGGAGGGAAGAGAGAGTAAGCCTGGGAAATGTTGGTCTCATGAATATGATTAAAACATGTTGTATGAAACTCTCAACAAATTAATAAAAATGTAAAAGTAATTAAATGTTTCTATGCTATAAATCTTTAGAAAAATGAAGGAAAATTAATTCATATTCTAAGGATAGCTACAAAACAAAAAATGAAATCTTTCTGAGCATCTTAATTTCTCAAAGATATTCTAAGTAAAATGTTATTTCACATTTTTTTGGTTAATGGATAAGCATTTTATGGAAGTAAGTTTACTGTATCCTCAATGGAATAAAATCCCTTTTCCCAAATAGAATAATATGAGCCCAGAAAATCCCTCAATCCCACAATAAAGGGCTTTAAACATACTATAGTGTTTGATAATGTCATTTAATGTGAAATATGCATTGGTAACTGGCTTCTTCTAACATTCACATTATGAAAAGCTTTGACATTCAGACCACGGTTATTGATGGATTGTGTTTGTGCATGTAAGAAAGGGGAAAACAGATGGAGAAAGAAGAATAAAAATAGAGAGGGGTGGAGGCGCTGTCATTTAAGAAGGCATGAAATGCTTTAGAGTAGGAAACAGCTGCAAATTTTAATTGCTGTGGGAAAATAGTAAAATTGAACATGTCAGAATGTAAGCAGGAGATTTTGTGGCAATTTGGAAAAACGATGTGTTTTGTATTAAGGGCTTCATGATAGAAAAGATCATGTGTAGAGACCACATACTTGACAAGATAGGGATTAGTATTAGACAAACACTTTTTAGCCTCTCTAAAAATGAATATATCTCTGTTGCTTCATTCCTTCCTATAAATATCATCTTATCTTAGATAGAAGGCAATCTCATATTCCGTATGTGAAAGTGGTAGCACTTTATGGCTTAAGTTTCATTAATCCCCTAAACTGACCTTGACAGACAAACATAATATCATCAAGGTTAATTTCATTAATGAAGTGGGTATGTAAGGAATTACAGTCAGATCGAATACTTTTCAAGTTTTTAAATATAATGGGGCTTAAAGAAATTATTACTTAATTTAAACAGTACTTTTTATTCTTTTGAGGTCAGTTTATAATTTTTAATTTTTTCTTTCACTCCTCTCATTAAATAATAAATGTATGAGGTAGAGTTTCTGAGTGTGCTTAAGTACCTTTCACAGTGAAAAGGACTATTCTATTGTGTTCCTCTGGGCTAGCATTTGTATACATTTTCAGTATAGTATTGTTGTGCTTTGCATTAATCTCCAGTGACACACAATATATAGCTAGCCATGTAGAATATACTAATAGAAGGCCATATTTAGTGCCCTAAATAAAAGATTGATTATTAATAGATAAAATTTATTTATATTATTAATCAGTCAAATTTTAAGGAAAATAGTCAAACATTAATTATGATTCATAATTTATTATTTTTGTTGTGAGTACACTACTTAAAACTTTTTTTCTTTCATACAATTCACCTCCCCTCCCTCTCTTCCTTTTAGTCCTTCTCAGTGATATCAACTGAACATAGCATAATAAGATGTCTTCACACTAGACTCCAACATTAACATCAAGGCTGGATGAGGCAGCCCAGTAGGAGGATAAAGGACCCAATGCAGATAGAAGAGTGAGAGACACTCCCACTCCCACTGTTAGGAGTCCCACAAGAATACCAGGCTAAACAATGATAGCATGGCCTCATAGAATGAATTTGGTAATGTTCCATCCATTTCTATCTTTTGGAGTAGCTTCAAGAGTATCGGTATTAGCTCGCCCTTGAAGGTCTGGTAGAATTCTGCACTGAAACCATCTGGCCTTGGGTTTTTTTTTTTTTTTGGTTGGGAGCTTGATTACATCTTTTTTTCCTATTTTGCATCTTTCTTTTACCATGTTTCAGTTTCTGTGTATAGATTTCAATAAGAAACAAAACTTGTAAAGTTGTAACATTTCACATGGAAATGCTGCCCAATCTTCACCAGCTTCAGAAATCTGACCTTTACGATGCTGCAATAAAGTGTTGTAATTTGGAGAAAAAAATGATAGCATGTATGGAAGAGGCCTAGCACAGAAACAGGCAGGTTTTGTGCTTGCCATTTAAGTCTCCGTAATCTTCTATCAGCCTTACTTACTTGATTCTGTGGGCTGCTTTCCTCTGGTGTGCTTGGCTGCTCTAGCTCCTACAATCCTTCCTCCCAGTCTTTTGTGGGGTTCCCCAAGCTCTTCCTAATGTATCTATAAGATACACTAAAGATCCTCAGCAATAAAAAAAATTTTTAAATCTCTTCCAAGTTTACAAGAGGTATCTATTATTAAGTGCTACTAATTTTCACAATCTAACATCAATAATTTTCCACATTTATAATATGTTTACACTGCTATTATCAAAACAATAAACCTAAAATATGTCACTTCAAAATATTATAAAAAGTCAGTTCATGTTCATTTAATGTACATGGACAGTTACATAAATGAAGAAGCAACTCTACTTCTTTCCATATTTCACTTAACCCTGGTACCTTTTTTAAATGTTGGCTTTATTTCCTCAGATGTGGGAGATGAAACAAGAGCCTTTCTCAAGCTTTTCTAGCTCTTTCTGAATTCTTGCTGGCTCGTTCAACTGAGCTGTTCTGGCCTAAACTCCTCTCCAAGCTGATTCAAATTAGCTTCTCATAGCTTCTTTTGGCTTCTGACTGCATTGCTATGCCTGGCCTCAAACTACTTCTGGCAATACTTTTTAATCTTCTTGCCTCTTTTCACTCTCTGGCTAGTTCTGTCTTCATCTGTGTCTAGCTTGTTCTGTCTGGGACCTGTCTCTGTAAAACTGTCCTGGCAATAAACTTTCAGTTAAAAAATATACTGTTTTGGCTCCCTGTGCTACTTTTAAGTAGCCTCTCATTCCAGTCTTGTTCTCATGAGACTTGGGCATATCCTGTGTCTGACTCATTCTGTCAAAACTTTCTATGATGTCACATTGTTTGCCCCTCAGTTAGATGCCACTCTCTAACATTGCTGCTTCCTTCTAGAAACTAACCTTACCTCTGTTGTTGGTATTAAAACGGTGTACTAAGGGTATGTCTGAATTCTAGCTAGATCATACTGTAATCTAGAGAGTGTCTGCACTCTAGTCAGATCACATAGATTTGGAAGGTCTTTGGGTGTGATCCCTTGTGAGAACAGCTATGTTGTTGGATTAAAATTCCTCTATACATTTTCTTTTTGGCTAGTAGTGTTGACAGTGAAATGTTATCATTGCTAAATTGGAAAACTAATAAGACACTATTTATCTTTGGTTCTTAGGCTCAGCTAAACAAAACAGATGCATATAACAGATTTTAATATAGGTAACCCTGTTATTCAATAGTAGTTTTTGCAAAACCTTTCCTATCATATATTATGGCTCTAAACAGAGTGCTACAAGAAATTAAACTCTAATAGACATCCATAAAAGTGACTGAGGACTAAAAGAAAATAATTTCTGTCAGTAACTGAAGATACATCTTTTATATACTTGTGATTACTTTTATCATTTCTGTTACTCTGGTATGTCCTCAATTTCTTAAGAAATAGTTTTTAAAAGATTTAGTAATATAGTGAATATAATATTTGGACTCCAATCATTTCAAATTTTATTGGATCATACTTGACATTCTGCTACATTAATAGAATGTTGAAACATATGTAAATGTTAACATAAGCATTTCCAGAAATATTAAAAGGTAGTGTTGGAGATGGTTATTTATCTACTCATTTTATTATAGTAAGGATACATACTAAAGCACACTAAAATGATAGGACAATTTCAGTATCAAAAATTTAGAAAGCATTTAAAAAGTGTTTCAGCTATTCTTGATGTACTAAGAATTAGTATGCACTCTTTTTATAACTTCCATTTTTTTAATTTAATTAATTTATTCTTGTTACATCTCAATGGTTATCCCATCCCTTGTATCCTCCTATTCTTCCCTCCCTCCCATTTTCTCCTTATTCCCCTCCCCTATGACTGTTCCTGAGAGGGATTACCTTCCCCTGTATATGCTCATAGGGTATCAAGTCTCTTCTCAGTGACCTGCTGTCATTCCTCTGAGTGCCACCAGGTCTCCCCCTCCAGGGGACATAGTCAAATGTTAGGCACCATTTTTGATATAATAAATAAATCATATGTTAAAGAGAATTCACAATAAATAAATTAACATTCAAAATGAACATGCAAAAGTTCTTTTTAAAGGAAGTTAAAATAAATATATTTTTTATGTATCCTAGTGACAAATATTTTTTCCTATCATTATTACAATATTTTTGGAACATGGCTGCTATAAATCGCATAACCTTTATTGTGACCATATTACAATATTAAACAAATGATTTCAAATTTTAGTTTCATTTCATCCAAGAACAAGACTCTTAATTAATAGAGATTAACCTGGATAAATACTAATGTATAATGTTTTACCTACAGTATGTTAAAAGTAGCTTAAAATATGCTAAATAAAGAAAGAAAAACCTAGAAATATCTAGTTAAAATTTGAGTATGTTGCAACATCCATCAGAGAGCAATAACAGATACTACAATAGTTAGAAATGGTCTTCAAAAACCTGCCAAATACAAATACAAATAGCCAAAATATGATTCTTCTTGCTATAGGTAACTATTGTATATATGTGTAATAATATAAATATATATGTAAAAAATTAATAAAAATTAAAATAATTAAAACTCATTTGCATTGTATTTATTTACTTATTTAAATGTGACAAGAAACTCTATTTACAAGCAAAATGATAGTACAGATCAGATATACAATGGAGGGATCCTTAAGTTAGAGTCCTCAAGGGCCTCTCTTGTTTGAAGCTTCTTTCTATGGAGTCCAAAAGGAGGAATTGGTTGCTAAAGGTGGGGTATAAGAAGTTCTTTGTTAATTATTAGCTTGGGTTAGGACAATTTTTCTTTATTATGTATGTTGTTTTCCAGGATGCATGAGACTTCAAATCCTATACCTGTATAATTATGCATAGGCATATGAGGAATAAGTAGGAGTTTCCCCACAAAAATTCACTTATAGGATACAGTTTATCATACTATGCATGCACCCAATGTCAACTGAGGCTGGATTTCCAGGCCTGCGTGTTTCAGGTTTTGTTTTAAAAGATAATGGGGCATCACCATAGCATTGTCCAGGAGGAGATTCTCACTGCATTGTTTATAGTGGGGTATACACAGTACTTCAAACATGCCAGGGCTGCAGGTTGCCATGTGGACTGTTAGAAAAGAGATGTGTGTGTTGTTCATAAGAAGTGTCCCAGGTCACTAAACTTTCCCTGTTTCTGCCTGCCAAAGCCACTAAATAGAACCTTTCCCATGTTTGTCCCTTCGTTAGCCATTCTCTCTTAATATCAGAGGAAGTATCTTCACCTCCCTTTATTAGTTGTTGCTGGTAATATTTTTTATTATTAAAATTTTTTATTATATTTCTTTTTTATATATACATTTATATTATTACACATAAATAAAATAAACTACATATGGCAGAAAGAGCCACAAAATATCAGGAATTATATAAGTGTTACATCCCTGGTATTTTGGCTATTTGTATTTGTCATACTTTAAAAAAACATCTTTCCTATCTTGGTGCATCTGAAATTCTGAATGTTAATCAATATCTATCATCTCATCATTATCAACTTAAAACATCTATCTGGAGCTAAAGATATCTTAATCCCTCAATAACTAAGCTTAATTGTAAGACTAAACTATCTGATATTCAACCCCATGAGAGACTTGAGAAGGAATGTAATATTTAATTACCTAGGTGAGCAACATCCAAAATGAAAAAAATGATAGAAACAGTTTACTGCCTGAACAATCATCCAAAACTCTATATAATGTTGGACCATAATCCTCAGCTTTGTGGTCCAATATATCTGACAGACATATTTGCTAGGCAGGAACAATTGAGTACTTGCTTACCCTGTCTTCGCAGAGTTTGGCTATCAGTTATGCCTGAATCCAAGCTTGCCTAAATTTTAGTCAGGTATTGTACCCATACAATTCAACTATAATACAAGGTTTACTTCCAGTACCTTGAAAGTGGTATTGCAGGATGTTTAGGATAATTAAGTAATACAAGCTAATTGTTAGTTGATCAAATCATGGTCATGTCAAATACTAGTCTATCTTCATCACAAGAATATACATCCTAGGTTTAACAAATAGATATGATTCTATAGATATGTTAAGTAAAATAGATTAGGTCTTCAAAAGCTTTAGAGACCTACAGAACATGACAGTAATTTTTATCTTAACATTTTCCAGTGTATATTATTAGTGTTGTTTCTAATATCTGACAGAAAGCTCACTGCTTTAGACCTGCAAATGTTGATTTTTCTCTGTGTACGCACCTACTTCTGAATTGCTTATTTTATTTTATTGTAAAACTAGTTTTAATATAATGTATTCAGATTATGGTTTCCCTTTCACTGACTTCTCTCAGTTCTCAAAAAAAATGTTAAGAATGAAAACTCATATGCATTTTAGATAAAAGAAAAACTAGTTCAAAACTAAATGACAGTGTATTTTAGTTTTCCTTTGTTATTTCTTCCATTTATTGTATAATTAACATGCTGTTGTAATTGAAATTAAGAGGTTTCATCAGAAATAGATTATATTTAATTTCTAACACACCTTTGAAGTTTGATTTCAATTATTTAAAATAAAAAATGTATGACAAAACAGAAAATGGAGCTTTAATTTATGCTTATAATTATGACTAAATTAGCACCCATAGAAAGAAAATGAATAGAGAAAAATAGGGTACATTCAAAGTAGTTACAGTAATCTCCATTAAAGGGTTTAATTTGAGCTGAGGAACAACATATCATTGCAACATTTTATTTTTTGGCCTTTGCATGGTGTTTCTAAGGGCTTGATATTTGAATGCACACTTGCTTTCATAAGACATTAATAATAAATCAGTTGGGCATGGGAAGGGCAGGAGAGGAATCAGGAAGCTGAGCCAAAAAAGAAATCTGTCTTCTACCACAATTTTAGTTCTGCAAAGGGTCAAACACAAATAGGTCAGCTGAAGCAGCATGGTGCAGTTCAGTTTTAAAACCTTTAAGCATACGGTTCCTTTTCAACTTCACAGTTCTCAATTTTCCATTGAACTATATTAGTACTAGTTTAAAAACTTGCAGCCCAGACCAGAATAACTTAGCTACAGCCAGAAAAATGTCAGAGGCATGTAGATGAATCATGTTTCTGATATTGGCAGTAATAAAGGTCCTAAGAACATCACAATATACAGTTCAATAACTTCCCTTTTGTGTTGTTTCCTGTTAACTGCAAGTGATTGGAAAACAGAGGACTGATATAAAAATTATGACTTGTATATTTTAAAGGTACATGCATCTTTTTCAAGATGTTAAAAATACAATAATATTATTATTGTATATAATACATTTTAGTCATTTTCACCTTCCATTACCTTATCTTGTCACTTTCTCTCTTTTTAGCTAGAGCCTAATTTTCCTAAGAAGTCTCCTCTTACTCTCATGATTTCTTTTGTGAGTGACCCACTGAGTTTTGTCAGAGTTTAACCTGAGTTGCAAAACTCTTATAATAAAATTTCGCTAACTAATTACAAGGCTTGTACTTGAAATTTATTCTCAACAATAGATCAACAAAGTGTTTGTTATACAATCTTTACTCCATACAAGGATGCCTAACCAAAGATCTACAAGTTAGAATAAAAATTCTGTCTTTATTCTGTGTGATAAGCAGTATATCAGATGAAGAAAAACTAATTTGTTTGCTCAGAGTAAAAATGTTTTATTTGAATTTGTCCAGAGAAGCGGTAAATACTAATTGTAGTCCATGTTAATAAAAAATGGTTCCCAGTACCTTCATATTTGATAAGATGAGAACATCATTAGAAAGCATGATTCCTTTTAAATAATCCACACTTTAAGTGTTGATTGAATTATAAAATAATTATAATTTAAGATGCCTAGCAAATGATCAAAGAGCAGTAGGCTCTCAAGTGTAAATTACCTAATAGAAAGTTACCATTAGACATGGAAAGTAGATTCATTTGAAATAGAAAATTAAAAGACACGAAGCAGTTGCTTTAAAAGCATTTCTAAAAAGGAAAAAAATCCCTTAAAGCTTCACTGTTGCACTATGTATGAATATTTCTAATGGGTAAAATATAAAAATATAGCTAGAAAGTCCAAAGCCAAGTACCAGGGAAGCATTTCAAATATACTGGAATTATGATTTGAAGGCTATGGCATGAACTACTGAAATATTAAAAATGAAAACAAATTCATGATAAATATGCAATATAATAAATTTACAAATATATATTAAGTACAATTCATTATAGAACCTACAATTTATACAGTATGATGACTATCATAAATATATTGATGTATTTTGCATGAACAAAATAATTTTGCTCTCCAATTGCTTTTAATTTAATTTAGGTTTGATTTTGTGTCTTTTTTCCTATGATTTTTTGAAGTGACAAAAAACTGATGAATTTTATGGAAATTGTTCAGACAACTCAGCTGTATATACAATTCCAGTGAAGAAAAATACTTAACTGTTTCTTTTTTTCTCTTTTTTTCTCCTTTTTACTTAAACAGGCTTTAGTGAGAGCTGTGCGTGAGAGGCCTCTACTCCTGCACCATCTCGATTGTTTCTTCCTCGTATTTGCCCTTCTGGTTTCCTACTTGGAGTGACTTGGCTTTCCTTTCCAGGATCTTCTTCCGGTCTTTGTCCAGCTTTAGCCTGGTGATGACCACCTTGCTGGGGTGGATGCCCACATAGACAGTTGTGCCGTTATCCTTTTCTCGCTGCACTCGTTCAATGTAGATGACGTATTTTTTTCCTGTATACCTGGACCACTTTTCCCATCTGCTGGCCTTTGTAATGTCCTCGGACAACCTGCACTTCGTCGTCCTTCCGGATGGGCATGGACCGGACGTTGTACTTCTGCCTCAGTTCTTTGGAAAGGGGGGAAGACATGATCCTCCTCTGAATGTGAGAAGGTGCATTGAAATGGCGTTTGCGGTTCTTGTTTCACTCAGAAGTCATGACAGGATTGAATTTCATTTTAGTGGCTGTGATCCAGCGATGGCCACAAAAGGAAAGAGCACTTAAATGTTTCTTAGAGGATTTCATTTGGGTTTAGCTGTGGAAGAAAATGATGTGTAATTAGTAATTTTATGTAGCATTAGCATATTGTTAACACATTACATTTTAATATTTGCATTAGTCGTCTAAAATTTTTAAATCCCAACAACCATTATTTCCATGTGGAAGACTTTGTAGCTTTAAATCCAGAAAATATCCACTTTAATCACATTTTGTAACAATACAACATTTTCAGTCTATTCAAGATATGGTACCTTAGATTTGGCCAAATATTGTTTTAAATGAATAAAGTATTTTAGCCTGTCTTCCTAACCTAAAAAAGGATAAACATTAAAATATTTTCTTATTAATAACTCATTAGGCACATATATGAATAAATTCTTATATTTTCAAATAAAATGATGGATGATATAAATAAAACATTCAGCATAAAAAATTTTACTAACTTAGAAATCCAGAAGACATACTAAAATCTGATTATTCTAGAAGAAATAGATACATGAAGAGAAGGTATTCATTAATTTGCAATATATCTTGATTGAATTAAATTTTATTCAGGTATAAGTAGCACATTTAAGACAGTTTAAAGTCAGTTTTAAGTGTATTTGATGAAAGCTGTACTAATGGATTTATCAAAATTAAAAACAAAAAGAACAAAGAAACAAAAACCCATTTAGAGCAGGTAGTCATACCGAGTAAGGTAGGAGAGGGCCAGGAGCTAGTGGAACTGCAATGATATAATTGGATCTTGATTTGTTTATCTAGAACCTGGCTTACATTGGTACTAACTCCTTTTTGGATCACCAGAGGCAGCTCACAGAAACTAGACTCTATAGTGCTAATATTGTGAGGTTATTTGAAACCAAATATTTGGTTTCAAATATTTGAAACAAAATATTATTTACTATTAAAGAGAATTAACAAATGTGATTTCACAACTGGATCTAAATCCATATAATAATAATAATAATAATAATAATAATAATAATAATAATAATAATAATA
>OU015760.1:93402708-93438611 GCA_907169655.1 Acomys percivali
TAATAATAATAATAATAATAATAATAATAATAATAATAATAATAATATTTAGATGACTAGCATTCTTGTATGCATACAGATGTTAAGATCAAATGTTTACTTGATATCTTCATTTATTTCCTTCTGAAACATAATACAAATTACACAAAATTGTACTCAGATAAAAGAGTTAACAAAAACAAAAATACCACGAATAAATCCAAATTCAGAACATTCTGGATTCTGAAACAAAATTTCCTAGTGTCTCTGCAATACTCCCACCCATTCCTCTTTTACTACTGTAGTCACTGTGAACTTAAGCCTCATTTCATTTCATTACAGGTTACCATGTTTTATGTATTTGATTCTTCAAAACTGGACAAAGAAATTAAGAATTTTTTTTCATCAATTTATTTTCATTTAAATCAATTATTAAAGTCTATGCTACTTAAAAAATGTCTACATCAAGACAGTATCATTTTGTCTTTGTGTTAGGTCATGAATTTTAAACACTTTCTTAGAAATAAGAGATAAAAGAAAATATAGATGTTCTTCAATGCAGAATACTAAAGAAATCTAGCTTAGATATTCCTTATTCAGAATCATGACTGCTCATGCATTTAACAAGCTATAAATGCACTGTTGTCCAATGTATTATCCTCAGAAATGATCATGGAACAATTTGTCCATATCCTGCTACTAGAAGCCTAACCAACTACTTTGGATGAGTGAGATTATACATCTTAGCAATGAACCATAGACTGTTAATTTCCTAAACCAGTATGATTCTTAAGCAGTCTAAAAAATACTTATCTTTATTGCCACAAATAAATTTAATTCTCACCTGTCATTTAAAACAAACACAAAAAACAAAAAACAAGCAATGAGAAAAAAAATGTATCCTTCTAGCACACAGAGACCACTACAGAAAGCCCCAACTGCTCAAAATTCAAAGAACAATGGACCATGGGTAGTCCACCACCAACTCATACATCTACAGAACAATTGCTACATTCAAAGCTTAAGGAATATCACAAAACACAGGTAGAAAGATTGCAGTAGTTACAGGAAATAGAAAATCTAGGCCAAGATTGTGCCTGCTAGGTATGAGAGGAAAGATACACCCATGATACTACAGCAATGTGTTGGCCTAAGCAATATCCAAACAATTATAACACCAATAGATATGCTAACTTGGAGGCAAGTATATCTTTATTGACCCCCCACTTTTAGGCAAGGAACTACAGACAAATAAGGAATGATGAGAGAGGGAGAGTTAGTATTACTCAAGGATGATCACTTAAATTCATTATTGAATTCAAGTGTTCAACCCTGAAGACATATATATACAACAATAAACAGTTTCAATAGTGACTAAAGAGAAATGTAACTATGGTTTTGAGATCAAGTTAGGGGGAATATTGAAGAGACTGGAGGCAGAGGATATGGAAGGTGTTTGAAGAGGAAATGGAAGAGGTAAATGATGCAATTGCATTTTAATTAAAATAATTTTGTGAGTCTGTTTAAATTGAAGCTCAGATCATTATGCAATATGTAAATAAAATTATGTCAAAATTTAGATTTGACCATTTAACAACAGAATCTGCTACAGAGGAGAAAGATTACATAATGACTAATGAATATAGTTCTTTTTTAATTTAAATGACTTTACATTTTTATTTTCCTCTACAAACTTACTAAACAATAAAAACTATAATTTCTTGTTTGTCAGTGGTGACACAAATCCTTAGTCTCAGCACTCAGGAGGCAGAGGTAGGCAGATATCTGTGTTTGAAGCCACGTTTCAGGATAGCTAAGGCCACATAGAGAAGCCCTGTCCCAGAAAACAGAAACAAACAAACAAACAAATAGAGCAGAACAAACAACCAAAACTAAAGTAAACTAAACTAAAACAATTATATATATAGTTATGTATACATATATATATTTATATGAAAAATAAAAGCATAACCTCAGTATTGTCTCTTTGCTTGTGTCAACTCTTCCCACTTTTTATCCACTTCTATCAACAATTAAAAGCTGCAGTGTAACCAAGGAGCTCAAAAAATAGTGGGAAATATCATAGTGACATTTTCCCATCTTATTGTAGAAACATGTTTGCTTTTTAAAAATTTTTATTTATTTATTCATCTTTGTTTTTTTAATATAGGGTTTCTCTGTGTAGTCTTAGCTATCCTGGACTCACTTCATAAACCAGGTTGGCTTCAAACTCACAGAGATCCTCCTGTCTCTGCTTCCCTGAGGACTGGAATTACAGTCATGTACCACTGCACCTGACTCTAGAAACATTTTTGTAAGCAAATGCAAATAAAATATCATTCCAGTAAAGGGAACATTCAGTATGTCAAAGAAAAAAACAGAAATAACAATTTCTAATATAATTGTAGATTATTTTTTTATCTCTTTGTTTGTACTTACCACAAATAAAGGTGCTATTGTTCTAGGCACTTTTCATGGATTAACGCTTAAACCTTGTAAAATCTTTAAAAGAAAGAATCTAGTTTATAGATAAGAGAACTGAACAAAGAAGAAGTTCTAAAATGTAACCAATGTCACATACATAATGAGTGTTAAAGCTGAATTCCTATATAGCTTGTCTAGTGCCAGTCAGTTCATATAATCACCATTCTGTAATAAAATAGTTATAAATGTCATAGAAGAAATTTTATAACCACCTCAGATTAAGTCAATGACATTACATAAAAATAATTCAGAAATAATTCATATTTTATACAAGGAACACAGTATTCATGACATAAGCTACAGGATGCATTTTGATGCTGTTTTACTTGAGTCAATGGCAAACAGGGATTGTTTAAAGAGGAGCATTTTCATTGTCTGGTATTAAAAAAAATATTCCTTATGTGATCCATGAGAACTTTCTTTCACTAGTTGTGATTTATGTTTGGCTGTCTTTGCAAGCACATTAGGCTATGTATGTTTATAAGTATAACTTACAAGCAAATCTGTTTCTATTTTTTGCATAGTATTTTCATATATTTAGGGCATTAACCAATATACTTAATGTGGTCATTAGTATCTTATTTTTCTGAAAAGGATGCTTCAGATGATTCTTGGTAAAAAGTACATAATGTGTAAGAATTCAAATTTTAGTGTTAGAATTATCTGGTGTCAAGTAATGCTTCAACAAAATAGTAAGTATGTGAATTGTGCCTAGTTTCTGACTCTGAATTTTATGACAGAGGAGGATACTAAAAGAAGACAATTGCAAATACAATGCACTTTAATTATCTAGGCAGTTTTTCAGGTGCATAGTAGGTGCTTAAGAACCTGTAAATTGTACTTTATGGAATTTCCTGGGAATTGTTTTAACATTCACTAATGTTTTATAATTATATTTACATAGGCAATTCTAGTTTATTCATTTTCACAGTTTTTTAATAGTAAATCATAAAGAAATTTATTTTAAAACATTTGAATATAAACATAATTTTAGCATTTGTCAAAAATGAAACAAAACATGGTGGTGGAAAGCCCATCCACTATTGCCATTTTACTAAACCAGTGTAATTTATTTGTTTATTCTTTTTTTCATTTATTGCAAATAATTTTTTTCTCATACAAGGTATCTTGATTATGGTTTCCCTTCCCTCTACTCCTCCCAATTCCATGCTTCCTACCTCCCACCTCCACTTCTTTTCTGTTTTATTAGAAAACAAAATTATACTTTTGCTTTTCTTGTTTTAGTTTTTATATTTGCTTTATTTTGGGGTGTTTTATTTTATTTGCTTGTTTGGGGGTAGGTTTTTTGTTGTATTACAATTTTTTTAATAGAGGAAGAATTAAAGTTGGATAGACAGGGAGGAGGAGAAGATCTGTCTGGAAGGTCTTAGTGGACAGACTATAATGGAAATATACGTAAGTTTAAAAATTGTTTTAAACAATAAAACTCTAATAAAGACAGAAGAAACATGCTTCTGAGAGATAATAATAAAACATAATAAAATCACAAGATAAGACTATAGACATCAGAGGAGAAGGATGATACCAAGAGAACAGAGCTAGTAAATCAAATAAGCAGGACTCACGAGGACTCAGAGAAGAGGTAAGCAGGAGGTCTGAATGTGGCCTATGTGGGTCTGCACCAGAATCTCAGCAAATATGTCATGGCTATTAGCTTGGCGGTTTGTGTGTGTGTGTGTGTGTGTGTGTGTGTGTGTGTGTGTATGTGTGTGTGTGTGTGTGTGTGTGTGTGTGTGTGTGTGTTTGTGTTTTGTTTTGCTAGAACCCTAATGGTGGGAGTAGGTATATTTCTCACCCTTGCCTGCACTTGGGATTCTTTTCCTCCTGTTAGCTTGCCTTGTCCAGTCTGGATGAGAAGGCTTTTGCCTTGTTTTATTGTACCTTGTTTTGTACTGCTTGGTTGTTGTTTCTTGGAGTCTTGCTCCTTTCAGAAGGGAAATAGAGAGGAATAGATTAGGAGGAGAGGAGAAGTTGGGGGTTAGTATCTGGAAGGAGTGAAAGAAATGAAAACTGTGGTTGGAATGTATTGCATGAAAGAATACTCTTTTTTTTTTTTTTTTTTTTTTTTTGGTTTTTCGAGACAGGGTCTCTTTGTGTTGCCTTGGCTGTCCTGGACTCACTTTGTAGACCAGGCTGGCCTTGAACTCACATCGAGCCACCTGCCTCTGCCTCCCGAGTGCTGGGATTAAGGGGGTGCGCCACCACGCCCGGCCCTAATACTCTATTTTTAATTAAAAAGTAAAATAAAAACACGTATACAAAGACAAAAAATAAATACAACAAAAACGAACATATCAGAATTGGACAAATTTAAGTAACAAAGTATGCTTGTGCATTGGATTATTCGTAAGCATTTTCCTTTTTATCTATGTATTTTTGTTTGTTTGTTCTTTCAAGATAGGGTTTTCCTGTGTAGCCCCGGCTGTCCTGGAACTCACTCTGTAGACCAGATTGGCCTTAAAGTCAGACATCCAGCCTCTAGAGTGCTGAGATTAAAGGTATGCACCACCATGATCAACTTGGAGTTTTCTATAATAAAGATAATCCAAGTTAAATTCACTTTCATGGGCACTTGAGAAGGAAATTCTTCTTAATGCATCTTTAAGCATTAATGTGTTCTTTTACCTGTATAAATTTATAGTGGATCACAACCAATAGATACTGCTCAGATTTATATAGTTTTTTAATAAGCTAATGTTCATAATGTGACATTTTCAAAAACATAAACATCTTGGTTGGTCATATAAAATGATTCTAGAAAATCCTTTTTCATTATAAATGAAGTAAAAAGTAATTTATCAAAATCAAATAGGAGAACATGCATTTAACGTTTTTCCCCTCAAACCAACTAATAGATCTATTGATTTTTAAATAAAAATATGACCCTTTTTTAAAAAAGTCAATATTTATAACATAAATATCTTAAGATCCACTATAGTAGTTAATACCTATATATGCAAATATTAGAGATTAGCCTCTCCACGACTTTCTATTTGCTTTGTTCTGTCTTCATATAAGCAGTTTTGATTAAAACATATTTTCTCAAGTGTCAGTCAACATGACAGCTGAAATGGGGCTACAATTTCCAGTGTCTACCTTTCTTCCCTGGGATTTAGTTTACACTAAACTATTTACTGCATGTTCTAGCTCCTGTTCTTATTGCAAAATTAACACCTCTGGGTCCTCCAGTCATTACTGAGCTTTTTCCCCATTGGCCACATTTTGCACTCCTCCTCCTTCACCCAGTCTGTTGGAAATTATTGACGTCATTGAATAAAAATATTTCTTTAGTTCAGAGAAATTATTTGGAACTGAGTCATCAACTCTCATGAGTTATACACTTATGTTCCCTCATGGCGCTCTCCAGAAACTTTCCACTTTTGTTTGTGTTTCTATTCAGAAAATTAGATTTTCTCAAAAAACACAAATTTCTTTTTCATTTTATTATTTAAAAATAGGATTTTTTCATATAAAATATCCTGATTGTGGTTTTCCATCCCTGTACCCCTTCCATTTTTCTCCTTTTATTTAATCAGTTGGCACTTAACTAAGCAATTTTAAAGATCAGACGTAAAAACAAAAATCCATAATGCTAAAGCCTTTTTTTGTGACTATTTGTGCTATTGTTTTCTTTGTTTTTAGAATAATAACAGTAAATAGAAGAAAGAGCTATGGAAAGTAATCATTTTAGCTAAAAATGATATTATCAACAATTCTACTATATACACATGCCATATTAAAGCATGTGTAATTAAAGCACCTGTAATTCTTTAGAGTATTGTTTACTCTAAGGTTACTTCAAAGATTATTTTTGACTAAGATTTAATTATAGTTTTCTATAGAATATTTTCATAATTCGTTTTTCCTGATGGATGCATTTCCGACAACACATACTTTTAGATATTTAGACAATTCTAAATGTGTACATGGAGACTATCTAATATTTTAAGTTCAAATTATTTTACAATTTCTAATTTGGACCTTAGGAAACTGCATTATTTACTGTTGTACAAACTAATCTTTAAATACATTGGGAATGGTAGAAGTAGATTGACTTAATTATGCCTAGCACATTTGAAATGGGATAAGAAAGCCTAGTTTGTATTGATCTTTGAGATGTGTTAAGCCCTGAATTTTTTAATTAATTTATTCTTGTTACATCTCAATGGTTATCTCATCCCTTGTATCCTCCCATTCTTCCCTCCCTCCCATTTTCCCCTTATTCCCCTCCCCTATGACTGTTCCTGAGGGGGATTACCTTCCCCTGTATATGCTCATAGGATATCAAGTCTCTTCTTGGTAACATGCTGTCCTTACTCTGAGTGCCACCAGGTCTCCCCCTCCACGAGACATGGTCAAATATGAGGCAAGAGATCTTGTGAAAGTCAGAACTCACTCTCCACTCAACTGTGGAGACTGTTCTGACCATTGGCTAGATCTGGGTAGGGGTTTAAATTTTACTGCCTGTATTGTCCTTGGCTGGTGCCTTAGTTTGAGCGGGACCCCTTGACCCAAATCTGCCTATCATAATGTTCTACTTGTAGGTTTCTAGGATCCACTGGATCCTTCTACTTTGCTATTCTCCCATGCTTCTCTCATCTAGAGTCCCAATAGGATGTCCTCCCCTCTGTCCCAGTTTCCTGGTAAGTGAAGGCTTCCGTGGGACATGCCCCTTGGGCTAGTATGCAGATGTAAGTGAGTATATACCATTTGAGTCTTTCTGCTTCTGGGTTAACTCACTCAATATGATCATTTCTAGCTCAATCCATTTATCCACAAATTTCGGGAATTCCTTGTTTTTAATAGCTGAGTAGTATTCCATAGTGTATATGTACCACAGTTTCTTTATCCATTCTTCTACTGAGGAACACTTAGGCTGTTTCCATGATCTGGCTATTATGAATAAGGCTGCTATGAACATGGTTGAGCAAATTTTCTTGTTGTGTGCTGAAGCATCTTCTGGGTATATTCAAGTGACACCACATGCTGGCGAGGATGTGGAGAGAGAGGAACACTCCTTCATTGCTGGTGGGAATACAAACTAGTACAGCCACTTTGCAAATCTATCTGGTGCTATCTCAGAAAACTGGGAATAGGGCTTCCTCAAGACCCAGCTATTCCACTCCTTGGAATATACCCAGAAGATGCTTAATCCCTGAATCTTAAACATGCGTACAAGTAGCATTATACAGACTGAGCAGATTTTATTTATGTATTTGGGAAGATATGTATGTATATGTATGTTTGCGTGTTTACTTATATGTGACAATTTTAATAGGCCATGAATTTGAAAGATGAAGGGAGGGCTGTATGCAAAGCTTTGAAAGAAGAAATGATGAAATGTTATTATTATCTCAAACCCTAAAAGAAATCATTAAAGAGAAGACTAGAAATATGCAGAGATTTGTTTTACTCTAATTAAAATAGTCATGTAGATAAATATATTTTTATAGATTTCTCTTACACTGTTGGACCTTAAACCTAAGCTTTTATACATGCTAAGCAATGCCCTATACTACTAAAAAACATTACCAATCTCATATTTTTCTCTGTTCTTGAAAATAGTACATATTCTACACTAATTTTATATATACCCTGTATATGTTGTCTTTATTTCCTCAGATGAGAGCAAGAAATGGAAACCATACCCAAGTTGTACAAATACATGGCTGGAGGTGAGCATAGAGCATTTCTTTCTCTGTTCTATCCCTTGGCCTAGACCAAGGAGCTTATTACCTCACTACAATATAACCTTCTGCAAGCCCAGACCTTAAAAGCTTCAGTTTCTAGCCTTCATCTGCTAACCAAAGCCTAGTGTGCTTTCAGCTTTGGAGACTTACTGCTGCATAAACTCACCCTTTCTAGCTCTTTCTAAACTCTGGCTGGCTGGTTCAGCTCAGCTGCTCTGGCTCTGGCTCTGGCTCTGGCTTAAACTCCTCTCCAAGGTGACTTCTTCAATCTGGCTTCTCTTTGAATTGGAAAAATTGCCCATGAAACTACAGAAGCTGAGTTGGACTGACTGCTCTAACTGAATGAAACTGAACTTAACTGCATTCAGCTTAATTCTATGAAACTGAACTAAACTGTCTTCCTGAACTGCTCTTAAGTAGTCTCTCCTTCCTATCTGACCTCATGAGAGTTGGGCATATCTTTTCTCTGACAAATCTTTTTTTGGCTCTCAATCTGATGATATTGCTTGGGATTAAAGGTGTGTACTGAAGGTGTGATTAAGAGTGTGTACTAAGGATGTGTCTACATTCCAGCAAGATCATACCAGACCTAAGTCTCTGAACGTGATCCTGTGCCAGAGTAGCTTTGTTCCAGATTAAAATTCCTCTACAGTGCCTTGTTGTCAGTATGATGAGGTTTGTTTGGTTTGTTTGTTTGTTTGTTTGTTTGTTTTGGTTGTTCAAGACAGGGTTTCTCTATGTAGCCTTGGCTGTCCTGGACTAACTTTATAGACCAGGCTGACCTCAAACTCACAGAAATCTGCCTGCCTCTGCCTCCTGAGTGTTGGAAATAAAGGTGTGTGCCACTACTGCCAGGCATAGTTTGATGAGTTTTAATAATTGGTTAAATCTTACTTTTATGTAGTTACTCTCCAAGTTACTATATTACTGAGGACAATTATTAAAATGTTATCCTATGATGGTTAATTTCCTATGTCCCTTTGTGCTTCTGTGAATTTTTTTCTGTTTTTGTACTAACCTGTATATTTCATAGAAATATTCAACTATTTTAACTTCTTGGTGTCCAGAACTTTTAATAAACATATCAAATTGAGCTATTATATAGCATGTCTAATATTAAGGGCAATAAATTTGAATAGGTTAGTATGTTATTTTTTGAACATTTATAGTCAATTTTATTCCTCATTTTTTGAAATGAAAGCACAGAATTTTAAAGTGATTCTGACAATACTTGTCTTTTCTCTGCCATGGTTGTCATTTTGATGCATAGTAGTCATTGGTTTATGTGGGCTTCTCATACATTTTGACACATTCATTTTATATGTTTAACTCATTATTGCTACTTTTCTCTATTATTACACTTTGTTTCCTTACTCTGAAATATGTGCTCTTTTCTTAACAATTTTAGGGTTCAAATTATGTCTTTTAAAAATGATTCTTAACAGTAACACATTTGTATCCCAAGCACATAGGTCACATTTACCTGCTTTCATCTACCTTCTGCTCCCATTGATCTCTTCTCAGCTAAGCAACACCATACTCTCACGATCCTCATTTCCTTTAGCTTTTCCTTTTTTCTTCATTACTTATTCTTGTATCCATACTTTATGACATACATAATAAAGGTAGTTCAAACTGTTGTACATTCATAACTACAATGTCCATGCTTATATTGCAATATCCAAATGACAGCTTCTTACCACATTCTTCAGGGGGTACTAATATAGAAATGTTTCAGCCCCTGATACTTCATGAGAATAACAGTGGTTTGCTCTCTCCCTTCTCCCAATCTGGTACCAAAAAGTTTGCTGCCCCACTATGAACCTCAGTAAGAATTTACTACTTTGACAGTTACAGACTTGACTCCTTGTTTGATCTTACAAGGTTTCCCCCTCCTAAGAACCCCTAATTGCTGAATATGCAGATGAAGTATATTTCAACATCTCTGTTATGACCAATTGTGCATGGCCATACAAACATTGCTCTAGAGACCCTGCCCACCTCACCAGGGGCATAAACACTCCCTTTTATTCCTAATGAACTGAATCATTTCTCCAAAGCTGTTCCCTGGTGTGTGTGTATTGTTTTCCCACACACTCACGGCTGACCAAGGTCCTGTATTGCACCCACATGTCTTGGCTAAGCTTCCCTCCCTCTACCCCAGTCTGGTGCTCAACAGCAAGCCTATCCCAAGGGGGAGAAGCGTGCCTCCATATTCTTTAGTTTATCCCTTCATCCCATCTCTTCTGCTGTTTCCTGGGTTTTGTAGGTAATATAGATGTCCTGTTAGGGTTCAAATATTCAAGTCATCACTTATTCTCCCACTATCAACAGTTATGAACCTCTGCTTTAACTGTATCATCCCATATCATAAGAGAATTGTTTGTTTCAGGCCAGTAGCTTCATGGGTCTGTGAGTATAAACATAAATATTTAGAAGGATATTGAGCTGAATGCCATTTTGTAGAATTTTATTCTTTTTTGTTTTTGTTTTTGTTTTTGTTTTTGTTTTTGAAACAGAGTTTCTCTGTGTAGCCTTGGCTGTCCTGGACTCCCTTTGTAGACCAGGCTGGCTTTGAACTCACAGCGATCCGCCTGCCTCTGCCTCCCGAGTACTGGGGTTAAAGGCGTGTGCCACCACCGCCTGGCTGAATTTTATTCTTATTATTCTAACATTGATATATATCTGTTGGGCTTTTATAAGATTCATAATGTTTTAAAAATTATTTTTGTGGCTGAAAAACACTTAAAAAAATGCTCAACACCTCTAGTCATCAGGGAAATGCAAATCAAAATGGTGTTGAAATTCAATGTTATATCTATCTGAATGGCTAAGATCAAAAATTCTAGTGACAGCACACGCTGGAGAGGATGGGGAGAAAGAGGACTCTTCCTACATTGCTTGTGGGGGTGCGAACTTGTACAAATACTTTGAAATCAATCTGTTGCTATCTGAGAAAATTGGGAATAGTTCTACTTCAAGACCTAGTCATACCACTCCTGAGCATATACCTTAATTATGCTCCACTGTACAACAAAGACATTTGCTCAACTATGTTCATAGCAGCTTTATTTGTAATAAAAAGAGTCTGGATACAACCTAGATGTCCCTCAACTGAAGAATGGACAAAGAAACTGTGGTACATTTACACAGTGGAATACTGCTCAGCTATCAAAAACAAGGAAATCTTGAAATTTGCAGGCAAATGGAGGTAATTAGAAATGATCATCCTGAGTGAGGCAACCCAGACCGAGAAAGGCACACATGGTATATACTCACTCATAAGCTCATAAGCAGACATTAGTCACTTAATACAAGATAATCACATTACAATACACTGACTGATGATCCAATCAAGTACCATGTATGCTATGGACCTAGACCCTCTGCTCAGAAGTAGTAGATAGGCAGAATAGTCTCTTTATGGGTCCCACAATTTGGGGTATAGGGACTACTTGTGACATGGACCCTGGCCTCCCAAAGTTAATCATGTCCCCTCTGGCAGGATGGCCTTTCCAGGCCACAGAAGAAAAGAACAATAACACAAGTAATACAGATGAGACTTGATAGGCTTAGGTCAGATGTTAGGGGAGGAGGGCTCCCCTTTCTGAGCACTAGGGGAGGGAGGGCAAGGGGTTGAAGGAGCGAGGGTGGAATCAGGAGGTGATAAGGAAGGGGGCTACAATCAGGGTGTAAAGAATTCAAACTGCAGAAGAAGCAGGTAACTTATATTGCGAATCCCACTACATGGGATTAGCTCTGAGACTGGCTGAGATATGACTGTCTATGCATAGACAAGACTTCTTGTTGGTTACAGAATCCCTGTAAATTATTATTAAATGCCATTTCTCATATAGCATGAATGAAGATTTGCAGACGTCTTTCTTCTACTCATACAAAGACCATAGAAGCAGCCTTAATTGTTCTGTGCATCCTGCTCAACTCATATATTTATAATTTTAGGACTGTATAATGCTTGTGAGAAATTATATGTTTTCAGAACAAAAGAACAGACACTGGATCAGACCTGAAAAATTAATTCCCCTTGGTGTGGTGGTGCTGATATCCTGCGTCCTTCATGTGCCAGAAACAAGTGCTTCAGGCAGTGCTCCCCATCACAACAGGACAGCTTCAAAGAAAGTTTCAGATCCTACTTGGTCAAGCATGTCAGACTGTCCTACACAGGACTCCTATTAAGCCTGGAATTTCTCATCATTTAGAAACTGGACCACAAATGCTATTCCTGGCTTGTTTAAACATTTCCTTCAATTTTATTTAGACCCCTATAAAGGTATTATTTGCTCCAAATCAGCCAGTAGAAACTTTAAGAGAACAATGGTCCATCCCCCTTAAGGGGAGTTGGCTAGGTTTTTGTTTGTTCTCTTGGGCTACCGATGCTTATTTTCACTGGGAGTTGATTATAGGTTATTATTGGTCTTATTCAGATAGAAAATGAGTTTGGAGTCAGGCAAGTCTCTCTTTTCCTTTATCTTTCTTTAATAAGTATGGACATAGGGGTTGAAAAGAAAGAAGGGGGATATAGAAATATTTATGGATAACAGGACAAAAAGTAGAATATTTAATCTACTCTTCAACTTAAGGCCTTAATTGTTACTCACAAATAAAGTTATTTTTAATTCATTGGTATAGAATTTTGTATATTGATGCAAAATAAGTTTAGTTTTGATACATTGGTATACAATTCAAATTTAAAATTACACTTCACATATATTATACATATATTTCTGTTCTAATATGAGGTATTATACCCATCCAACGCAATTATAATACAAGGTTTACTTCTAATACCTTAAAAGTGGTATTGTGGGCTATTTAGGATAATTAAGTAATGCAAGTTAATTGTTAGTTGATCAAATTATGGTCATGTCAATTACTAGTCTATTTTTATCACACGAATATACATCCTAGGTTTAACAGCTAAATATGATTCGATAGATAAGGTAAAATAGATAAGGTCTTCAAATGCATCAGAGACCTACAGAATCTGGCATTAAAAATGTTTTTATTATTTTAAATATTCTTCCTCAAGAAGATAGGTTAACTACTGGTAACACCCAGCCTACCTCAAAGAAGATTATGAGCTTTAAGAACCTCCTTATGGAGAGGGCTTCAAATGTGGCAAACAAGTCACTGGGTAAAATGTCCTTGTTTTGACCACAGACAGAATTGTGCCTAAAAAAGGGCATGCTTGGATGCCAGCAGAGTTGACAGCCAAATTCTGCCAAGACATGGTAAGCAAGTCCTCTGTAGTTCCTGCCTCACAAACATATCTGTCAGATATTGGGTCAGAATGCTCAAGATTTTGCTCCAATGTTAAAGGGAGTTTTGGATGACTGTTCAGCAAACTGTTTCTGTCATTTTTTTCATTTTGGGAGCTACACATCTGCACTTCCAGTTTACCCAGGTATTAAAGTTTTATTCCTTCTCAAGTCTCTGATAGGGTTGAAGACCAGATGGTATAGTCTTACAACTAAGCTTAGTTGTTTAAGGGTTAAGATATTTTTAGGTCTAGAGAGATGTTTTAAGTAGATAGATATTAGAGTTGATAGACAGTGATTTACAGTCTAGACTCAACAAGATAGGAATGATGTTTACTTCAAGTGTGCTAAATACAAATAGCCAAAACACTATGAATTAACATTTGTACAATTCCTGAATGTTTCTGGTTCTTCTTGCTGTATGTAGTTTATTTTATTTATATTTAATAATATAAATATATGTGTAAAAAAGAAATATAATTTAAAATTTTTAAAAATATTTTTGCTTCCCTTTTGTCTTATGTAGATCTTTTTCTGTTTATTATACTCACCCCTTCTATATTTTTGTTTCAGTTTTATGTGTCTAATACATATCTTTTAATTTTCATTTTATTTGCCAAGTGTGTTGACTGATACAATTAATTGATTCTGGAAATGTATTAACTGCTTTATTTTCCTACCTCTCTATGATATTCTCTCTTCCATTTGAGGAATATTAACTGCACATATATAGAAGAAATGTTACTTTTTATTACCCTGTTTCTATGCCTCTTACTTTTTGTTTAGTATTCATCATATTTAGGGAATGCTTCACTTGGCAGAGTTTCTTACTAGCTGCTTTCAAATTCATATTTTCTGTGTTTATACATATCTATTATAATATTACATTTTTAATATCAAATTGTAGTGTGGCTTTCTGATAGTCTCTAACTCATATTTATGCATGCTTATAACAACTACAATATAGACAAAGTAAGAGAACTTGGAGATATAATTAAATATCTTTGTTGATTTTGAACTCATCCAGAGAAATATTGACAGGAATGGTATTACTCATTTATATCCAGTGCCCTTAGCACTACATTACAAAATCTGGTTGATGATGACACCACACCATTTGGGTTACAGGACATTGGCAAATCAAGCTGGAAGTGACTAGAAGTTTACTCCCTGCTTGCTAGCTTTTATAATACTCAAAGTTCCTTAACAGTCTGTGGAAGGAGTAGACATTAGCCTCTGGGAGTTCATATACACTAGGGGATAATTTGCTTGTGTTGTATTGCTAAATGGGTGATGACTGAAATTGCCTTCTTAATACTTCCTGCTTATGCCCATAAATCACTACTACTTTCACTCTTCATCAGAGAAGCATCATTAACAGTGGAGAGAGATTACTTTAAAGACTCTGAAGTGGTCAAAATATGAAGAATAAGTGTCTCTGGAGGGCTTAGCCCTTAAGCAACGACTCAAGTTTCCCTCCAGAATACATAGTACAAATACTTTAATAGCCAGAGTTTGGATACAGATGCTATAAAAAAGTGATTTTTTGGAAAAGACATGCCAAAATACTCATACATTTTACTGCAATTGTCCTTTCTTGCATAAGTCCTGATCAAGATTAAGCTACTTTTCACTTCATCATACATAGTTTAAGAGCTCCTGTGGTCCTCTTAAACTCATTGAAGAACTATGAGCAGTTAATAAATACCACAGCAGGATGAGTCATTTTATTCACTGATAAGTTGCTTATAGTCCAGTAACTTTCAGCCACGTAAAACAAGCAAAATTAAATTCAATGAGGCAGGAAGACAAAAATTTTTATACTGATGATCCTGGTTAAACTCCATCACAACAATAAAAATGCTGAACAAATGTAGGAGAAGGACTTTCACAGAGGAAGGATATTAATGGTGTTTGAAGAGAGATAATACATGGTAGTAAATGAGAATAATCAGAATACATTATATACATGTATGGAATTGTAAAAGAACAAATTTAATAAGTAAGTATCAAAGGAAAAAAAGCATCAAAGTAGTAAGATGCTCATTGGGAAGAAGTGTTTCAGTAAAAGACAGAAGGGAATTTGAGCAAAAATCTGTTCATACATACATGAAAATGTAAAGCCATAAAAAATAAAAATTACAAAAAGGAAAATTAAATATTAATGTTCCCTAAAATTGGAGACTGAAGGCACTACTGAATTTCTCCATAGCTTGCTGTGAACAAAACAAAATATTCATAAATTCTACAAATGAAAAGAAATTCCGTCAATAACTCAAGAGAAGATGAAAATATGATTGTCTGTAGTTGAATTCCCAAATGAATATGTAGATGAGTTAAAGCACTGATTCCACTTTGAAATGACTTGCAGGTTTTATTTTCAGATACTTTGTGACAATAAGTACATGATATATTGGTATACTTTGTGTCTGGTGACCCCTTATATGGCCATGCAAAATTAATGTTCTTGGGTCTTATCTTTTCATTGTCCCACTTTTATTTCTCATTCTTTGATAACTAATAGAATGCAGTTTAGCATCATTAATTTCTTGGCCTGTCTACAAATTTTCATATGAAAAAGAAATATACATGTATATATATGTATATGTACATACATATATATGTATGTACATATATATATATATATATATATATATATATATATATTGGAACCTGCCATCATCTCAAAACTTATTTTTATATTTCTAAATTGCTTCTATTTCCTGGGGTGAAGGTATGTCTGCAGAGGCTAGAGAGTAATTTGAGGGTTTTCAGTTCTTGAACTCCATTTCTCAAGTTTGATTCAGATACCATAACACTATTCCACCTCAGATGCCTACAACTGCTAATGTTATTTAAGAAGGCATGAAGTTAAAATGGACAGTTTTGCAATTTATCTTCACAAAAATACTGGCCCTCAAATAGTGTTCAGGTAAATTTTCCAAAGAGGAAAAGTTATATGTCAGGATTGAATATTATTGGGTATCTATTCTGAATTTAGTTGACTTTATCTAAAATCATTGATGCTACAGTACTGACAATAGTAAGTTGTGGGTTGATGAAGTGCCCCAGCAGTTAAGAGTGCTTGATACTCTTGCAAAGGGCCCAGATTTAGTTCCCAGCACCTATATGGTGGTTCACAATCATCTTTAGCTTTAGTTCCTGAAGATCTGATTTTCCTTTTGAACATCAGGCACATATATGCTGTGTACACCATATACACGCTGCCGGCAAATATTCTTACATATAAAGAATAGATTTTGTAAATAGTTGACGAAATCCATACACATTCCATGCCATTTCTCTGGATGTGTACTTTTGTTGTATATTTGATATAATCAATTTTTATTTTTAATTAAATTTATTCTGTACATATGTCTGCTTGTTTCTCACAAAGTTTAGAAGAAGGAAGCAAACCCCCTGTAACTGGAATTATAGATGACTGTGAACTACCATGTGGGCATTGTAAATTGAACCCAGGACCTTATCAAGAATAAGTTTTTTTAACCACTGAGTAATCTCTCGAGTCCCTATTATTTTTAAAATAAAGACAAATACTTGAAAAAGTATTGTCTGTACTAAAATATTTCAGAGGACTCAAAGATATATATTAATTCCTTCTCACAAAAGGCCTCAAGTTACACATGTAAGTAAAAATTTTATTTTGATATTATGTTAAATGATTTCACTTTTATAAGCTTTTTTGCTGAATTTCACTGAGAACTAACTGCTGATTTTAATTTGTCAAATTTAGGTTATTTCCCAAGTACAAATCCTCATTATGTCACTGTTCCTCATAACTATATATAAAATAAAAAAATCCAAAATTAAACAATCATACTGAGTATAAATACGACATTCACTGGTGGCCAAAACAGTGCAGTAACCATGGATAATTTTATATTTGGATACACAGCAGAAAATTGTTTTAACGAGCTTATGTTTTCTTTAAAATTGTATACTATAAAGTTAATAGTTATAAACATTTGTAGCAATGCATATTAGCATAACATTTGCACTCAAATTAGTAAAATATTTATACTAAAAAGAGCAAGGGACAGTAACTATTAAAAATAAATATTGAAATCGCAAAAATTTATTATCTCTGTTTCTATAATAGAGGGAAGTGAGAATGGAGAGGAAATATGTGCCTAACCTGCTGTTACTGAAGCTGAACCAACCCAATCTATTGCAACAAT
The DNA here is from genome assembly GCA_907169655.1 of Acomys percivali. Taxonomy (NCBI): domain Eukaryota; kingdom Metazoa; phylum Chordata; class Mammalia; order Rodentia; family Muridae; genus Acomys; species Acomys percivali. Next base: position 93,420,361 of record OU015760.1, read on the forward strand.
AATTTATTTGATTTGGGGCTGGAGATCTCACTTAATGAGATGAGAACAGTGAATAGATTAAATTTAATTGCTGTGCATGCCACAACTATTTGGTGTAAACAAGGAAATAAAATCAGCATTGTATAAAAACCATTCCAATATCTTTAGATTAAGTAATAAATTAAAAGGTACTTAAGAAATAATGCCCAAACTTCATGTTATCTACATAGTACCAAACCAAGCATACCCATGTTAGCCAAATTTGAGAATAATAGGAGTCATCTTAAAACTGTCATCATGAAAGGATAGATTACATTTTCCTATCACCTCTAATTAGTTTTGTGGCTGTTGAGAGGCAATTTAATCTCCTTGATCCTCCTTAGAAAACAGGTAAACAGACTGATTTCACAGTAGATTAGATTTTGAGTCCTTTTTCCCTCTTGACTTAAAATGTTTTACAAATGTACATCTAGAATTTTCCCCAAAGATACAACACAGAGTGTAAATTAACTGCAGGATTAAAATAGAAAATTTCAATAAATTTTAAGTCACAGTGAATTGAAAATAAAGGAGAGAAGGGAAACATTACAAGCTTTACTTTGCTGACTTCATTCATTCTTTCCTTCATATAGCATGAATAATTTACAACTTCATTATATATGTACCATATATATGTAATTTATCATATGTAGTGTAACTTTAGATACTAACAAACAAAATTAACTAAACTAAAACAGGCTCACATTTTTAAAAGTATAGGTTGTCTAATTTACATTGAGTGACAGTAGGATTCAAAGGATGCACTTGATAATAGAATATGTGTGAAAAGAATTATTGACAAAGAAAAAGAATAATCTATTCACATTTATTTGACTGTTATTATCTAATTAAATTTTTAAAAGAAAACAAAGAACGTGATTGGAGTTCATGTTCCAAGGATGATAGTAATTTCAGACGGAATATAGAAATTCAAAACATATAGTGCCTCCAGACTATTTTGGCATGCCTGCAAATTATTATGAGAGGTTTTATTTTATTCTTTGTGCAGTTGCAAGATGTTGTATTGTTGTATTTTGGAATGAAAGTGAATGAGGACAATTTCTAAATAAGTTTGAGATATACCAAGTAAAGAAATATTACAGAATTACTAGGTAAAGAATGATTAGACTTGAAGCTGTGTATGTACTTCAGTGATAGAGTACTTTATTATCATGTCCTTAGCTTTAGGCTTCATCCTCATCACTGGAAATAAATTTAAATTGGTTCAATGGTGTATGTAGCTATATAGCTGTAGATATGTGAGCATCACTAGAGTAACTTAAGTGGAAGAAAGTAATCTAAGGTCCATGTGATATGCAACCTGTAAAAAAATTATGTTTAATGGAGTGTATTGTTCTGTTTCAATAGTTGTGTTTTCATCCATGAGGCAAAATGTATAATTTCTGATTTTAGTAATATAGTCATAGGTATAGGTGGAATTATATATACTTCATGTATATTAACAATTTTCAATAGGAGTAATAAACACAGTAAAGAAAATGCATTGACCAGATTACAGAATATATATATAAAAAAAATAAAAAAAATCTGGAACAAAAATCTTCTAAATCTTATAGGTGATCCATCACAGTTGTCATACAGGCATAACTTCTAGAAGGAAATATTTGCAATGTGCAGAAGATGCTTTGGGTACCTAAGATAGGGGAGGGGTTATGGTTATTGGTATTTCCTGGACAGAGCCAGGGTGTTGTTAGCATTCTGCAATGGAAATGGTGATTCTCAAGAACAAATTAATGACCAGAAAGTGTTGATGTTGTTCAGATTTAGAAGCTTTGGTCTTCCATTACTCTTTGGCATTGATTTAATTCTAATTTTCCTCTAAGGACACAATTTGCCTTACAGCGGTAAAAACAATAGTTTTCTTCTTCAAAATCATAATTGTATCCATAGGGTGAGTTAATTGCCATACCCTTTACTATTTCCAAACTACAACCTACCCTCATCTTTCCTAAAAATTTTCAAATATATATTTCAAGTTGTTAACTATAGATTACTTGGTTATTCTCACTGCCTAACCGTCATAAAATATTTAATACAATATGTGTGTATGTTATATGAATGCATGTGTGAATGTGCTTCCCTGTGTATAAGCCAAAGATCAACTTTAAGAAAGTGTTTCTATTGATCTCCCTCTTATGTTTTTTATATTGAATTTAGATATACTTATTTTGAAAACCACAGTTGCCATTAAGTTTCCAGGAACCACCTGCCTCTACCCCAGTCAAAGGCATATGCTGCCAAGCCAAGCTTTAACTCTGTTGTTGGGCACATGAACCCAGTTTTCATGATTGCATACCACACAATTTCCTAATGGAGCTATATCTCCACGCCCTCATGATTTTTTCTGAAAATGTAGTTTGTATTCACTGAAATATTTTTTAACAAGATTCCTATAATTTTTACCAATTATTTCAAATATACAACTAAATTATTATTCAAGGAACTGGTAGTGGAGCCTAGCACAACCACTTAGTCTAATGGCTAAATCACAGTCTTCATTACTGTTACTTCTCCATAATCTTAATTACATCTAATCTCTTCTCTCATCACTGTTTTCAATTTTTTAAATCCATGTTGAAGCTTCTTGGTTTATAGCCTACAGAGAACTCAAACCTTCAATATTTGTTAATTTTTCATAATCCTATTTTTATTTTATTAAGCCTCAGTTCCATGATCTATTATAATTGTATTCATACATTCTCAGTTCCCTCTCCTCTTTTCCATTTTTTATGCTATTTAGAATAGTACAGAGATGAATAATTAAAATTTCCACCTATTCAGTGGTAACACTCATGAAACTGAAAGCAATTGGAGTAAACCTACAATTGGCCTTACTTTAAATTCTTGATTGCTACCTTTAAGTGGGTCTGGCTACTGTCCTTCATTTACTATGCATTCACTCTCCTTTCAACTTAGTCTCATAGTAAAAGGATCATTAGCATTTTCAGTTAGTTGCCTAATAAATACACCAAATATAACACAATAAAAATAAACACTTGATCTACTCTTGACCTGTAAGGCCTATTCTTCTTGCAAGTTGCCATTTCAGTTGATGACAAATCCTCAAAGTTGTTAAAAATGGTTTAGAAATTTTCTGTTTCTCTTAAAAGAAAAAAGTTAATGAGTTATTGTAGTTAGATACTGCTTAATCAGAAATATGTTCCTGATGAATGATAGATTCTATATTGTTATTGAAATAAAAGTTTAGAAGCTACTACAATTAAAACTAAAGACATCTGTTTGTTTAATGTAAAAGAAATTTTAACTTAATTATAATTTACATCTTATATATTTTGTACAAGATTTTTGGATAGTAAGTAGCAAAGTTTCTTTCCCTTGTGCTTATTGGTTTAGTTTTTTTTCAAATAAATAAACAAGAAACTATTTCATTTGTTCATGATAAAGATGCAGATAGTTACCACCAGAACTCAAGAAACTGGAGAGTAAAAATACTGTCTTGTTCATAGATTTATCTGTACATATTGTCTTCAATTGACATATTGCTTATTGCTGGTAACAATTTTGTTCATTTGTCCTGTTTAGCTTGCAGCTTTTAAAAAATAGTTTCATTTCTTGTTTCTTTTTAAATTTTTTTGTTGAAAATATTCTTTGCTCATACAACACATACCAAACACAGTTTTCCCCTCCCTCCACTCTTCCTAGCTAAACCAACTCCCACCTTCCTTCTGCTCCAGATATACTTCCTCCTTCATTTCCATTTCAGAAAAGAGAATGCCTCCAAGAAGCAACAGCCAAAGAGGACAAAACAAGATACAATAAGACAAGGTTGGAAAAAACAACAAAACAGTGCCAAGAGCAGACAAAAGTGTCAGAGAAATACCCTTTCCCACTGTTAGGAGTCTTGCAAAAACACCAAGCTAACAGCCATAACATATACGAAGTGGACCTGCAGCAGACCCGTGCCAGCACCATGCTTGTTACTTCAGACTTCATGATACCCTGTGAGCCCTGCATTTTTAATTTGGTGACCCATGTTCTGTTGGTGTCCTCCATTCCCTTTGTCTCGTATAATATTTCCTTCCCCTCCATCCAGCAGTTCTCAGAGCTCTGAGGGGAGGGACCTGATGGAGACCTCCAATTTAGACTTTCTTTCTGCATAATGTCCGCCTGTGCATCCTTGCATCTTCCCTGACCTGCTGCAAGTGCTTCTCTGATGATATCTGGACAAGGCACTGATGTATGAGTATAGAAGATAGCAGAATATGATTAGGAATAATAAAAGTAATTATAAATATAAATTTTATAATAATAATAATAATTATTATTATTATTATCATTATTATTATTATTATTATTATTATTATTATATAGTTTCTTGAGACAGGGTTTCTCTGTGTAGCCCTGGCTGTCTTGGACTCACTTTGTAGACCAGGCTGACCTCGAACTCACAGTGATCGGCCTGCCTCTGCCTCCTGAGTGCTGAGATTAAAGGCATGTCCCACCACGCCCTGCCCTAATTATTTTTTTAAAGACCAGTGTTTTTTTGGCTCCACCCTAAGTCTCTGGGCTTTCAAGTCTCCAGTTTCTGGCCATCTAAGCAGTATGAGGCATTTTCTCCCTCTCTTAGAGTGAGTCTCAAGTTAAATCAGACATTCGTTGTCCGCTTCCACAGGTTATCTGTCACCATTGTTCTCAGCATCTCTCGCAGGCAAGACAGCTTGTAGTTTGAGGATTTTCTGGCTGGGTTATTGTCTAGGTTTATTTTTTAAGTAGCCTACAGAGTACCTTCCCCTGCCAAAGGGACTGGAACCTAGGGGAAGATGTTCATGATTTTGTAAAGATCAGAGTTTGATCAATCATAACATTAAGTAGTCAAGAATTCAAAGTGAAATCATTACAGGATTTTTTCCCTCTCTCTTACACTAACAAGTCTCAAATATTACTTAGTTTTCATTTCAAGAGCATAAAATGTTATTATTTCATACATAATATCTAAATTGTAATAAAAGTGAAGGAATTAGTGAAAATCCAGAGCATTTCCAGTTTTAAAAAATCAGCAATTCCATAAGATGGCCATAAAGACTTCTTACCTTTTTTATAGTGTGTGTATTTATATAAAGGAGGTGGTATTTGAAAGGCAATAGAGAATGTGCATAACGTACTCTAAAACAAAGACAACAGCTACTTTCTTACAGTGGTTTTTGAAATGTGGTCACTACTAATTAAAAATGAATGTTTTTGTTATAAAGTTTCTGTTTACTCTGTAGGCAAAATAACATGCAATAGTAGCTATTCTGGAAATTTGCTAATTATTAAGAACAAGAAACAACAGAAAATTTAGTCCAATAAGCTTCTCAAATTGATTTCTTTGTCCCAGGGGGCCCCATTTCAACTGAGAATGTGATGCATGAAAATTGCAAATCATAATAATTGGCAAAAACGAGGAATCTGTGCTGTCACATGAGCTGGACATGAAGGGCACTGTAAATCGTACTTTGAACTTTCAGAATTTTACTCAACAGGCATGGAACTATTACATAAGATTTTCTCCTGTGCACAACAAGAGAAAGGTACAGACAAAAGTAACTGCCATATTTATATATAACAAGAGAACACCAAACTGTGTGGTGCAATAAGGTTTTAAAAATAATGACTATACTATTATGAAATTGGAGGTTTGAGGCTGGAGAGATGGTTAAGAACACTAGTTGTTCTTCCAGAGGTCCTATGTTTAATTCCTAGCAACCACATGGTGACTCATAACCATGTAAATTGATATCTGGTGCCTGTGTGCATGCATACATGCAGGCAGGACACTGTGTACAGGATAAATAAGTAAATATTTTAACAAATAAAATTAGAGGCTTTATCACTCATCTATCTACAAGTCCAGCAACTAATGAGGGCCTTTTCACTGCAGTGCCCCATGGAAAAAGATAACAGGATAATAGAGCACAATAGAGATCACATAAGAATCTTAGCTATCAAGCTCAGTGAATTCTGTGGTAGAGAAGGAAGAAGGAATGTCGGAGACAGAGGAGCTACAAACACCACAAGAAAACCCACAGAATCCATAAATCTGGGCTCAAAGTGGCTTGGAGAGACTGAACTAACAATCAGGGAGCCTACATGGGTTTCAACTAGGCCCTCTGCATATATGTTCCAGTTGTGTAGCTTGCTTGATATTCTTGTAGGATTCCTAACACTGAGAGCTGGGATGTCTATGACATTTTTTTGCCTGTTTTAAGATCCTTTTCCTCCTACTTGGTTGCCTGTTTCAACCTTAATTTAAGAAGTAGTGGCTAGTCATATTGCAACTCAACAGGTTATGTTAGGATGATAACTATGGGAAGCCTAACTTTTTCTGAATTGAAATGGAACAGGAATGTATGAGAAAAGGGGACCAGAGGAAGAGAAGGGAGGAAAACTGTGCTTGACGTATAATACATGAAAGAATAATTTAAAAAATGGTCTTAGCCACAATATTTTTTATTTGTGTTAATTTATTCCAAAGTATAAGGCTTTCATGGCATACCCATGAAATACCACTCATGGGTAATCATTGTACTAGTTGAATAGTTGCTACAAAATATATAAGCAGAGATAATATTTAGTATTTTTATGCTGAGGGGAAGAATGTTCAACAGTCTAGTGTTTAGGCCTATATGAAGTTAAATTTGTGAATAGCAAACACATCACCACCAAATCAAATAAACTATTTACAAAGAAGCACATACCTAAGGGGATAAGATTTCTTCTCACTATGTAAGACTGCTTCACACCATAAAAGTCAATTAATGCTGAGCGTGGTGGCACATGCCTGTAATCTCAGCAGTCCGGAGGCAGAGGCAGGCAGATCTCTGTGTATTCAAGGCTAGCCTGGTCTGCAAATCCAGTCCTGGGAAGCCAAGGCTACACACAGAAAGCCTGTCTTGAAAAATCAAAAAAATAAAAATAAAAATAAAATATCAATAAATATAGTCAGTCCATCACAACATCAATAATGAAAAAGATTACATATGAACAAACAATCATTTGCAAAGAAAATATGTTTATTCAACTTTATGTAATAAATATGCAAGGATTGGTAATATAACTTAGATTTCATGCTATCATGTTTGAGGCCTGGTATCTGTCTCAACAATGCAAAACTAAATCAACAATAAAGTAAAAAATCAAATATCACCACATCATAAATGGAAAATAAATCCTAGTATTAAGTTTTCATATTGCTAGACAGAAGATATATTAATGAGCCACATTTTCAGTATGTGAAAAACTTTTAAATTGCATTTTAATGACAGAGGCTTATGTACATCAGTTTTATTTCAGGACATATGCTATATAGGCATATTTTTCATCAGACACTTGAATTTGTGTTGCTTCTTCTCATAATATTGTCTGTTAGTATATTACAGGACTTTGGGGTTGTTTGGGAATTTCTGGCTGACATCTATAAAAATGTTTTCAAATTGTTAACATCTGAACTTATATATTATCAATTATTCTGTATAATATAAACAGAAATTTGCCTGCTATGAAATACATAGAAGAGCCAAGTATTTTCAGCTTCTTTGCTCCAAGTAAGTAGACGTACAAGACCGTAGACCGTTCTAAAAAATACCTATTTTGTCTATTCTGTGCATTTGTGTGTATGTTTTGCTGTAAATAAAGATCTAAGTAATAAAGTTTCTTGTAAGAATAAGGTTATTATGTAATTTAAATGTTGATTTAAATACCCCTTCCCATGTCTTATTGCAACCCTTTTTCTGAGAATCTCCTGTCTAAATATTGTGAAACACTGCTTCCCGTGATTCCCTTGTATGCCAATAAAGCTGCTTATAGTAATTTGCTGAGTAGAGAGAATAGGCCTGACTTCATACAATGCAGAGGGAGATGAGATACAGAAGGAAGTAGGGGATTCAGTCACAAGAGAGGTCTAAGAGACATCAAGAGAGCAGCTAGAGCAAGGAAACCTACAATGTGCAAGTATCTCTGAGATGTATGCTGAGAGTAAGCCAAATTAGCTTAGAGGGTTAAGAATAGAGTTAATAATGCTCAGGATTGTGCTGTGAAGCTTGTTAAAATAATAAATAATACAATAGAGTCTTGATTGTGTGATAGTAGGTTAAGAAAGAAATAATGAGAAACAAACACAGTTATATAAAAATAACATTAACAGCTCCTCAAAAAAGAATTTGATAAAATAGAAAAGGCCACATGATTGCTTTAGGTAGAAATCCTTAATATTATAATACTCATCTGCCTAAAGTAGTTTAGAGACAATGTCACCTGAAGGCAAGGAGACTGATCAGCGAAACACTGAAGAGCACCTCCAGCCCAGATCCATAGATTTTCGATTCAACAGACATTGATCTGCACAGTTTATCCACCTTCTTTAGAGCCGGGAAATAACTTCTCGATAAATTTAGAAAAAGAATAATTTGTTCTGATTGTTCAGTTTCTTTGCAGTTATATTTCTGACAGGCATCCAGTTAGTTTATTGAGTCTTTTTGTATAGAAACCTCTTCTCTTTGATACTACTCTAAAGGGATATTAGCAAGGTCAATTAGTTTTAAATTAGTATGTATAAGTTGTTTGAGCATATCAAAATTCCTTAAATAGCTCCTTATAAATTTATTATTTGATATTTTAAACCAGGGAACAGTAAAGAAATTAGAAAAAGAACAGAGAGGTTTTTTTGATAGAAATGAATATACTAAAGATTCTAAATGGTCATCAATGAAATTTATCAAAGATACATATCTTGTTATGAATTTCATATTACTCTCAGCCTTCTAGTAAAGAAAGAAACTCAAAGTGTATATTGGAAACACAGTAGTATTATATAAAATCTTATATGGTTTTAGGTTTTATATAGTTAATATATGTCATAAAAATAAAATATTAATGTGTAAAATCTCCACAGCCGACTTGCAAACACAGAAAACATATATATTTTGTTTTCATGGATATCTTCAGCCTTTATATTATACATCACTAAGCATTACTTAATTCAATACAAAATAATCACAGGTAATCACATTAATCTAATCCTACCTTGTCTTCAATTACAGTTTATTGTTAACTTTTAAAATAATTTTTAATTCACTGAGAATTTAATGCAGCATTTTTGTCATTTAGATCTATTCCCCAAACTCCTCCCAGATTCTTCTCCACCTTACTACCAAACTTTATCTTCTTTCTTCTTATTGTTATTGCATGTACATATATCACACACAAATACTTAAATATAATCTTTTCAGGCCATTTAATGTTGCTAGCATGTATAGATTTTAGGAATACAACTAGTATTAGATAAACAGTTAGAGGGCTCATTTCTGGGGAAGTCTAATTTTGCCTCTATTAGTAGTAATAATTATCAGTAGCAATTAATCCAGGAGTAGGGACTTGGAAGATAGCTTCGTTCATGATAGCATGTCAACAGTTGATATTAGTTAGGTCTTCTTTATTTTATTAATTTATTCTTGTTACATCTCAATGGTTATCCCATCCCTTGTATCCTCCCATTCTTCCCTCCCTCCCATTTTCCCCTTATTTCCCTCCCCTATGTCTGTTCCTGAGAGGGATTACCTCTCCCTGTATATGCTCATAGGGTATCAAGTCTCTTCTCGGTAACCTGCTGTCCTTCCTCTGCGTGCCACCAGGTCTCCCCCTCCAGGGGACATGGTCAAATATGAGGCACCAGAGTTCATGTGAAAGTCAGAACACACTCTCCACTCAAGTGTGGACACTGTTCTGACCATTGGCTAGAGCTGGGTAGGGGTTTAAAGTTTAGCGCCTGTATTGTCCTTGGCTGGTGCCTAAGTTTGAGCGGGATCCCTTGGCCTAAATCTGCCTATCATAATGTTCTACTTGTAGGTTTCTAGGACCCACTGGATCCTTCTACTTTGCTATTCTCCCATGCTTCTCTCATCTAGAGTCCCAATAGGATGTCCTCCCCTCTGTCCCAGTTTCCTGGTAAGTGAAGGCTTCCGTGGGACATGCCCCTTGGGCTAGTAAGCAGATATAAGTGAGTATATACCATTTGAGTCTTTCTGCTTCTGGGTTAATTCACTCATTATGATCATTTCTAGCTCAATCCATTTGTCCACAAATTTCTAGAATTCCTTGTTTTTAATAGCTGAGTAGTATTCCATAGTGTATATTTACCACAGTTTCTTTATCCATTCTTCTACTGAAGGACATTTAGGCTGTTTCCATAATCTGGCTATTATGAATAAGGCTGTTATGAACATGGATGAGCAAATTTTCTTGTTGTATGTTGGAGCATCTTCTGGGTATATTCCAAGGAGTGGAATAGCTAGGTCTTGAGGAAGCCCTATTTCCAGTTTTCTGAGATAGCACCAGATAGATTTCCAAAGTGGTTGTACTAGTTTGCATTCCCACCAGCAATGAAGGAGTGTTCCTCTATCTCCACATCCTCTCCAGCATGTGGTGTCGCTTGGGTTTTTGATCTTAGCCATTCTGATGGGTGTAAGATGGAATCTCAGGTTTGTTTTGATTTACATTTCCCTGATGGCTAAGGAGGTTGAGCATTTCTTTAAGGGTTTCTCGGCCATTTGATATTCCTCTGTTGAGAATTCTCTGTTTAGTTCCAAGTTCCATTTCTCAATTGGGTTATTTGGTTTGGTGGTGTTTGATTTCTTAAGTTCTTTATATATTTTGGATATTAGACCTCTGTCAGATGTAGGGTTGGTGAAGATCTTTTCCCAGTCTGTAGGCTGTTTCTTTGTTCGGTTGAGAGTCTCTCCTGCCTTACAGAAGCTTCTTAGCCTCATGAGGTCCCATTTATTTATTGTTGACATTAAGGCCTGGGCTGTTGGTGTTCTGTTCAGGAAGTTGTCTCCTGTGCCAATATGTTCCAGGCTCTTCCCCACTTTTTCTTCTAAGTGACTTAGTGTCTCTGGTTTTATGTTGAGGTCTTTAATCTACTGTGATATGAGTTTTGTGCAAGGTGACAAATATAGGTCCACTTGCATTTTTTTACACATAGACCTCCAGTTAGACCAGCACCATTTGTTGAAGATGCTATCCTTTTTCCATTGAATGGATTTGGCTTCTTTGTCAAAAATCAAGTGACCATATGTGTGTGGATTCATTTCTGGGTTTTTGATTCGATTCCACTGATTAACCAGCCTGTTGCTGTGCCAGTACCATGCTGTTTTAATTACTATTGCTTTATAGTACAGTTTGAGATCGGGTATGGAGATTTCTCCGGAGTACCTTTTATTGTACAAGATTGTTTTAGCTATTCTGAGTTTTTTGTTTTTCCATATAAAGTTCAGAAGTGAACTTTCAATGTCTTTAAAAAATTGTGTAGGTATTTTGATAGGGATTGCATTGAATTTGTAGATTGCTTTTGGTAGAATGGCCATTTTTACTATGTAAATTCTCCCGATCCATGAGCAAGGAAGATCATTCTATCTTCTCGTGTCATCTTCAATCTCTTTCCTCAGAGTTTTGAAATTTTTTTCAAACAAGTCCTTCACTTGCTTAGTTAGAGTAACTCCTAAATATTTTATATTGCTTGTGGCTAATGTGAAGGGGATGGCTTTCCTAAATTCTTCCTCTGCAAGCTTGTCATTTGTGTATAGGAAGGCTATAGACTTTTTTGAGTTAATTTTTTATCCAGCCAATTTGCTGAAGGTGTTTATCAGCTGTAGGAGTTCTCTGGTGGAATTTCGAGGGTCACTTATGGACAGTATCATATCATCTGCAAATAGGGATAATTTGACTTCCTCCTTTCCCATTTGGATACCCTTGATCTCCTTTTGTTGTCTTATTGCTCTGGCTAGAGCTTGGAGTACTATATTGAAGAGATACGGGGAGAGTGGGCAGCCTTGCCATGTTCCCGATTTTAGAGGAATTTCCTTGTGTATCTCACCATTTACTTTGATTTTGGCTATTGGCTTGCTGTATGTAGCCTTTATTATGTTGAGGAAAGTGCCTTGTATCCCTGATCTCTCTAAAACTTTAAACATAAATGGGTATTGGATTTTATCAAATGCTTTCTCTGCATCTAAAGAGATGATCATGTGGTTTTTTATTTTCAGTTTGTTTATATGGTGGATTACATTGATGGATTTCCGTATATTAAACCATCCCTGCATGCCTGGAATGAAGCCTACTTGGTCATGATGAATGATATCTTTGATGTGTTCTTGTATTCATTTTGCAAAAATTTTATTTAGTATTTTTGCATCGATGTTCATAAGAGAAATTGGTCTGAAATTCTCTTTCTTATTTGAGTCATTGTGAGGATTAGGTATCAATGTGACTATGGCCTCATAAAATGAGTTTGGTAAAGTTACATCCAATTCTATCTTTTGGAGTAGCTTGAAGAGTATCGGTTTTAGATCGCCCTTGAAGGTCTGGTAGAATTCTGCACTGAAACCATCTGGCCCTGGGCTTTTTTTTTTTTTGGTTGGGAGACTATCAATGATCACTTCTATTTCTGTAGGGTAAATGGGACTATTTAGCTTGTTTATCTGTTCTTCACTCAACTTTGGCAAGTGAAATTGAATAAGAAAATCGTCCATTTCCCTGAGATTTTCAAATTTTGTGACATATATGCATTCAAAGTAGGACCTTATGATTCTTTGTATTTCTTCAGCGTCTGTTGTTATGTCTCCCTTTTCATTTCTGATTTTGTTGATTTCAATACTGTCTCTCTGCCTTTTAGTTAGTTTGGCTAACGGACTGTCTATCATGTTGATTTTCTCAAAGAACCAGCTCTTGGTTTTGTTGATTCTTTGGACTGTTTTCTTAGTTTCTAATTTGTTAATTTCAGCCCTGAGTTTGATTATTTCCAGATGTCTACTCCTTTTGGGTGTTTCTGCTTCTTTTTTTTCTAGGGCTTCCAGTAAGGTCGTTAAGATGCTTATGTGCGATGTTTCCAATTTCTTTTTAAAGGTACTTAGTGCTATGAATTTTCCTCTTAGCACTGCTTTCAATGTATCCCACAAATCTGGGTATGTTGTTTCTTCATTTTCATTGAATTTCAGAAACTCCTTGATTTCTTTCTTTATTTCTTCCCTGACCCAGGTGTCATTTAGCACAGAGTTGTTTAGTTTCCACGTACGTGTAGGCTTTTTGTTATTTCTGTTATGGTTGAATTGCAGCCTAAGAGCATGGTGATCTGAAAGGATACAAGGTATTATTTCAATCCTCTTGTATCTGTTGAGGCCTGCTTGACCTACGATGTAATCAATTTTGGAGAAGGTTCCATGAGGTGCAGAGAAGAAGGTATATTCTTTCTTGTTTGGGTGAAAGGTTCTATAGATATCTGTTAGATCCATTTGACCCATGGCATTAGTTAATGATGTTACTTCTCGGCTTAGTTTCTGTTTCAATGACCTATCCTTCAGTGAGAGTGGGGTGTTGAAATCTCCCACTATTATTGTATGGAGATCGATATGTGGTTTAAGCTTTTTTAGCAGATATTTACAAATGTGGGTGCCCTTGTATTGGGAGCATAGATGTTCAGAATTGTGATGTCATCTTGATTGACTTTACCTTTGATGAGTATGAAGTGTCCTTCTGTATCCCTTTTGATTAATTTTGGTTGAAAGTCTATTTTGTTAGATATTAAAATGGCTACGCCTGCTTGCTTCTTGTGACCATTTGCTTGGAATATGTTTTTCCAACCTAATACCCTGAGGTAATGCCTATCGTTATGGGTGAGATGTGTTTCTTGAATGCAGAAGAATGTTGGATCTTGTTTATGCACCCATTCAGTTAGTCTGTATCTTTTTATTGGAAAATTGAGACCATTGATGTTAAGAGATATTAACGACCAGTGACTGTTAAGAGTCTTACATTTGATGTTTCCTATCATGCGTTTGTGCAGTTGTGTTTTTGCCATGGTATAGTTACCTATTTCCTGAGTAGTTTTGGTTGTAGCTTGACCCTTTGGGATGTAGTTTTCCTTCTAGTACCTTCTATAAAGCTGGGTTTGTGGATAGGTACTGTTTGAATTTGTTTTTGTCATGGAATATTTTGTTTTCTCCATCAATGGTTATTGATAGTTTTGCTGGGTAAAGTAGTCTGGCCTGGCATCTGTGGTTTCTTAGGGTTTGCAGGATCTCTGTCCAGGCCCTTCTGGCTTTTATGGTCTCTGCTGAGAAATAGGGTGTAATTCTGATACGTTTGCCATTAAATGTTATTTGGCCCTTTTCCCTTGCAGCTTTTAATATTTTTCTTTGTTCTGTATGTTTTGTGCTTTGATTATTATGTGATGGGCAGTTTTTCTTTTCTGGTCAATTCTATTTGGTCTTCTATGGCCTCTTGTATGTTTATAGGCATCTCTTTCTTTAGATTGGGGAAATGTTCTTCTATGATTTTGTTGAGAATAGTTTCTGGGGCTTGGAGTCTGATATCTTCACATTCTTCAATGCCTATTATCCTCAGATTTCTTCTTTTCATGGTGTCCTTAATTTCTTGGATGTTTTGTGTCAAGAGTTTTCCAGATTTGACATTTTTTTTAATGGTTGCTTCAAGATCTGTGATTGTATCTTTGAGACCAGAGATTCACTCTTCCATCGCTTGGATTCTGTTAGAAACGCTCGCCTCTGTGCTGCTCACCTTCTTTTGTGAGGTCTCACGTTCTTGTTTTTCTTCTTTCTGTGCGTTTATCATTGAATCCATGTTTGTCTTCAGATCTTGAACCGATTTTTTCATTTCTTTCATCTGATTGTTTGTATATTCCTAAGTGTCTTCCATTGTCTCTTTATAGGCTTTCAGAGCTTGAACCATTTTATTTATTTCTTTCATATTGTTGTTTGCATTTTCCTGAAATTTTTCCAGTTCCACTCTATGTGCTTCTTTTATGTCTCTCACCTGTTTGGCTGCGTCTTCCTGCATTTGATTACGAATTTTATTTGTGTTCTCCGTTAATATCCTCATTACTAAGGATTTGAGGTCATTTTCTTATATTTCCGTTGTATTTGAGCTCTCTGGGTTGTTTTCTTTGGGATAGGTGGAAACTGGAGAAGCCATGTTGTTTTGTTTTTTTTTTTGCGTATGCTTTTACGCTATCCTTTAGACATCTTGCCATCTTTGATTTGTTGGGTAGCTTCCAGATTTGGATGGAGGGAGTCTGATGATAGATTCACTTGTTTTCTCATGATTTCCGTAGGCTGGAAGCTCTGATACTTCACTGGTGTGGATGGCAGGAGGATAGCCCTATTGATTTGGACTCTCACAGCCAGTTATCCTCAGCTCCCCTGTCCTGCAATCATTCTGGGTCTCTGGATGAGAGTTTCGTCAGGCCAAGGTATCCACAGCCTTCTGGGTTCCCTGCCAAGTCCAGCCAGGGACACTGGGCCCCAAACACGTGCCGCGCTCAGCTAGATTCTCAGGGCCTGAACCATCTTCCAAGCTCAGCTAGGGATTCTGGGCCCAACATGCACACACCGTCCAGCCAGAAATTTTGGGCTGGGTCTGTGCACCAAGCTCAGCTAGGGGCTTTTGGCCAAAGTGTGTGCTGTGGTCATTTATTGACTCAGGCCCGAACCGTCCGCCCAGCTCAGCCAGGAATTCTGGATTCAAACTGCACACTGTGTCCAACCAAAGTCTTAGAGCCAGGACTGTGCCAAAAACTCTGCTAGAGTCTCTGGGCCCAAACTGTCTGCCAAGCACAGTTAGGGACTCTGGCCCTAAACTGCACGCTGAGCTCCACCCAAGTCTCTGGGGCGGAATTGTACACTGAGCTCAGCCAGGGGCTGTGGACCCACACTGCATGCTGAATTCAGCCTGGGACTCCGGGCCTATACTGCATGGATAGTCCAGCCAGATTCTTGGGGCCACCGAGCCTTTGCACACAGCTCAGCGAGAATCTCTGGGCCTAATGTGCCCGGCAAGTCCAGCTCGGGCCTCTGGCCTGAATCTGCCTGCTGACCTCAGCCTGTGTCAGCACCCCAGAACTGCCCGCTGAGCTGAGCTAGTGTCTTGGGCAGAACTGCTTGTTGATGTGAGCTAGTGCCTCTGGTGAAACTGAGTGCTCTGCCCAGCCTGTGTCACAGCAGAAGAACTGCGGCTGCACTGAGTTGGTGCCTAAGGTGGAATTGAGTGTTCTGCCCAGCCTGTGTTACAGCAGGGGAGCTGTGGCTGGGCTGAGCTGGTTCATCGGGCAGAATTGCTTGCTGCGCTGAGCCAGCGTCTCCACGGCACTGCACACTGAACTGTACCCGGGACTCTGGGGGCTGAACTGTCCGCCAAGTCCAGTTTGGGTCACAAGGCACCACACAACCCAAATACTGTCC
Organism: Acomys percivali; assembly: GCA_907169655.1. Taxonomy (NCBI): domain Eukaryota; kingdom Metazoa; phylum Chordata; class Mammalia; order Rodentia; family Muridae; genus Acomys; species Acomys percivali. The sequence goes on from OU015760.1 coordinate 93,436,647, forward strand.
AGAGTCCCCTCTCCCACAGCAACTCCCACCGGCCACCACACCAATCGCCTACACTGGAAGGCTCTGAGCTCTAAACCTCAGCCACTGCCGCTGGAGCTGCTGGTGCAGCTGATGCCGCTGGTGCCGCCGCCGCTGCTGCCTCTGACACTGCTGCTTTGATATGAGAAAATTCGTGCTCCTATTGTGTGCAGGGGCACACAGATCCTCCGCAGCCCGGTCCCTCTGAACTGTGGAGCAGTCCTGCTGCCGTGGTGTTGGGACCTTGGTGTTCCTGGCTCAGAAATCTGTGCAATTCCCTGAATTGTTCAGTGGAGCTTCCAAACACGGTCCACACTGCTCACCGCCATCTTGGATCCACTTAGTTAGGTCTTCTTTAGGCATTCATACTGCTTATATTTCCAATGTGCTGCTTTCTTGTGGCATATAGAAAACACAGCTTCACAACAAATGCCCTGTTCTTTTTGCTTTAAAATTGTTCTGTCCCTTCATCCTCAATTTTCCTACCCCTAATAAGTTTAGGGGTTGTGTGTATATATGTAAATTTTGGCTATGCACTCCATGGATAGTTATTCTCTGCATTTTGGCAAATGGTAGCATTCTTTATTGGTCTCTATCTGCTGCAGAAAAGTTTCCTTAATTATGTATGAGAGCTACACTTACCTATATGTATAAAAGTAAATATTACAATGCATTTAGAAATCATTTTGATTTAGAAAAGGGTCAATAGCAAGTTCACTTTTATGATTCAGGACCTCACTAACCACAGATAATTAGCTAGGTTTCCAGAACCAAGAGTGAGTTTCATCCTACCTAGCAGAACTTTGAGACTAATTAGATAGCTATTGGCTACTCTCAAGATAGAAGTGCTACTATTGCACCGTTGGGGATAACTTGTTACGTTAGTAATTGTGGTTCACAATCATCACAGCTGAATAGAAGTATTGATTAGTTTCTAGCATTGGCAGCTTGCATAGCATGTTCTGCTACTATGAAAGAAATTCCTAAGGGTGGAGGCTTCCAGGTCAGTTCTGTCTTGATTTCTCAAAATCCTCGGTATGTGTTATCTTCAGCAATAAGGATTTACCTTCAGCTGTTTGAAGGTAATCAAAGTCAATGGAAATAACACATATTGTGAAGGATGCCCTACCAACAACTGGAAGGAAGGTTTCTCATGCCTAGTAATATATATATATATATATATATATATATATATATATATATATATATATGAATGTATATGTATTAGAGAGAGAGTGAGTGTGTGTGTGTGTGTGTGTGTGTGTGTGTATGAGAGAGAGGGGGGAGTTGTCCTGTAACAGAGTAAAAATATCACTACTAGATATGAGCTGCTTAGAAAAGTCCTAGTATTTGGAATAGGTTACTTATTTTTTAGTCCTTCACTTGTGAGATCCCACAAATATCAAGATGTTACAACTTTCTGCCTTTGTTCCTGGTCATCGTCTAGAAATTTCTGGGAATACCCTATTTCTCACCATACCACAAAATTGGGTCATAGAATATGGTGAAATCAAGCTTGCATGCACCTTTATTCCTACTCATTTTATTTTATAGTGCTGGACTGTTCTATGCAGACCACTGGAAAGAAAAATAATCACTTGTCTCACACAGATGTAAGCTCCATGAGCTCCAATAATGGCTGGCCTGGGTAGACATGTCTATTGGTGCAATTGCAGTATGCTGGTTTGAATGGAAACGTCTCCATAGGCTCATGTATTTGAACACTTAGTCCCCTGTCTTTCTTTAGTGCTTGAAGAGGTCTAAGATGTTTTCAACTTGAGCGAAATACATTGCTGGGGGTGGACTTTGAATTTTCAAAGCCTAGAGCCACTACAAGTGTTCATATTCTCTTCTCTTCTCTTCTCTTCTCTTCTCTTCTCTTCTCTTCTCTTCTCTTCTTTCTCTCTCTCTCTCTCTCTCTCTCTCTCTCTCTCTCTCTCTCTCTCT
>OU015760.1:93445448-93516236 GCA_907169655.1 Acomys percivali
AGAGAGAGAGAGAGAGAGAGAGAGAGAGAGAGAGAGAGAGAGAGAGAACTTGTATTCTTATTTTGTCTCTTCTAGCCATCTGGGTTCTGTGTTTATCATAGGTTTAGATGCTGATTTTTGCATTTATCTTTGTTGGAGGTGTGTTTTGTAGTGTTCCCCCCTTTTATTTCTCTTTCTTATTAGTCTTCTGATTTGTGTGACCTGGGGGCTATGGTGAATAGACAGTTTTCAGGTTCACTAGGGTGTCTTCACTGTTGTTTTGTGACCTGTGGGGCCTCTGGAGCCCCTGTTACCAGTGTAGACTGGAGTCCCTGGTAGCTGTGTGGCCTTCAGGAAAGTAAGCAGAGTTGTGAGGCAGGAAACATATTATAGTGTATGGGGTGCAATTTACAGCTGTTGGGTGTGCTTTTCAGGAGGGTTGGTAAGCAAGGGCCTGTGACTGGGTATTTATTACCTGGTATCCCTGGTGCTGAAAGGCCTCCAGGAAGTCAGGCAGAGATATGTGGCATGAAATGGAGCATAAGTCATGTGATGTAGTGTAGTGCTGTTGGGAGTGTTTTCAGGTTAATAGTTAAGGGATTGGGGTAGGGTCTTACTTGATGTTCCTAGTGGCAGCAGTCCTAGACAGCAAACAAAGTTGTGAGTGTGGGGGATTGATTTTTTTAACAGAAAGAATAAGAAATTAGATGAGTAGGAAGAAGATAGGGCTCTGGAATGAACTCAATAAAAGGAGAGACCATGGTAAAAATATATATTCTTTGGAATATCAAAGAAAAACTAAAAATGGAAAAAGGATAGAAAAGTGTAATTTCTAGGGTAAAATCTATAGTTTCTATAACTGAAGTTATATGATTTTTTCTGTCTCTGATCTAGGTGAGGAAAAGATTTACACTTTTACTGGAATCCCACTTGCATGTAAAGTTTAAAATAACTTAGTTCTGATTATTTAAGACACTGTCATAGAGATTGTCTTCTTGAACCTGTGACAACTATTTTGTAGCCATGTGGAAAATAGAAACAGTAGCACAGAAATTTCTGCATGATTGAGTCAGGGAACCAGCTCCGATAGCCATCAGTATTAAATGCCCCATCACTTGAGTAAAGAAAGAACATGTATAACATATTTTTACTTATGTACCACTGAACTTGTTCTATGTAGTATGCTATCAAGACATCTATAGTATATCCATGTCAGAAACTAAGCAGTCTTACTATATTGAATATAAGTAAGCTTTTGATGTTCAATATCAAAAATATATCAAAGAAATAAAAATGTTTTTGATGTTAGTGTCTCCAGAAAAATTAATATACAATGTAACAATCTCCATGTGTTTACAGTATTATTACTATTTTTAAAATATAATCTACCAACAATCTACCAACAAAAATAATTTACCAACTAAAATTCTAGATAAGACTCAACACATTCACTAGACTTTGAAGTGATGCTAATATGTACAGAATCAGTATGTTGTTATACAGATATTTTCTAAGTAGTGTGACACTCAGTGTATCAAATAAAGTCTTTCTTATTCATTATGGATATGTTGCCTCTTGTATTTAAGCGTCTAAAGATGATTAGAAAGTTGTCCAATTGGTAACTTTAATTTTCTCAAACCTAAGCATTTTTGCAAATGATTCTTTGCTCATTAATTTTTTGACACTGTTCAAACAGAGAAGAATGAGAACAATTTTCACTATCTTCCATTAAAAACAAGAGTGAAACACAATGTTATGAAAAATAAATGTAAAACATCACAATTTCTCAGTTACTTGTAATATGGACCACTTCACGATTCTTTTCTAAGGTCCCTATGCTCCAATTTCATTTAATATCTTATTTTTATTTAATATTTGGAAAAAGCAATTCTGATTATCAATGCTTGTATTTTTATGTTAGTTAAAGGAACTGAATCTATAGAATAATAACATTGCAAGTTGAGTAAGAGCCAAGTGTTTATGGATCATGTAAGCCATTTATGTAAATGACACTTTCAAAAATTTATCTAAACAACATGAAAGATTTGTTAAATTTTTAAAAATTATAACTTATTCACAATACATTCCAATTATAATCCCCTCATTCTTATATTCCCATTCTTACCCTCCCTCCCTATGCTGCCCTATTCACCTCCCCTAGATCTCTGACAGGTGGGGTCCTCCTCCCCTACCATCTGACAATTGCCAATTAGGTCTCATCTGTATAGACTGCATCCCCTTCCTCTGTGTTTCCACAGGGCCTCCCCACCAAGATGCAGTGATCAAATCTCCTCCAGCTCCAGAGTTTTGTCAGACGCAGGACTTCCTTACTCCCCTCCCTTCCACACTTGGAAAATGAGCTGTCCATGTGTTACATCTGAACAGGAGGTCTCTAGGATTTCTGCTTGAAATTTCCTTTGTTGGTGTATCACTTTGTATATCCCCAACTAGTTCCAGATCCTCCAGACTTGATGGTCTCCTTATAGAGCTCCTGATAACCTCTGCCCCCTTTTCATACAGAGTCGTGTTGCAAGTCTCAATATCTGTCTGGATCATCCGCTGGGTGAAATCTCTCAGAGGACATCTATGTTGAGCTATTATCCACTTATAAGTGAGTATATACCTCACTCAAGATGATTGTTTCTATTTCCCCCATTTGCCTGCAAATTTCAAGATTTCCTTGTCTTTGACAGCTGAATACTATTCCATTGTGTAAATGTAGCACAGTTTCATTATCCATTCTTCAGTTGAGTAACATCTAAGTTGTTTCCACAATCTGGCTATTACAAATACGGCTTCTGTGAACATAATTGGACAAATGTCCTTGCTAGACAGTAGAGCATCTTTTAGGTATATGCCTAGGAGTGGTGTAGCTGGGTCTTCACCCAATTTTTCTGAGAAAGTGCCAGATAAATTTCCAAAGTGGTTTCAGAAGATTTTACTCCCACAAGGAATGGAGGAGTGTTCCACTTTCTCCACATCCTTGCCAACACGTGCTGTAACTTGGATTTTTGATCTAAGCCATTTGGATAGCTGTAATATAGAATCTTAAAATAATTTGATTTGTATTTTCCTAATGACTAAGATCATTCAACATTTCTTTAAGCAGTTTCAGCCATTGCACATTGCTTTTTTGAAAATTCTGTTTATCTCTGTACCCATTTTTTAATTGCCTTATTTGTTTTGATGGTGTTTAATTTCCTGTGTTCTTTATATGTCTGGGATAGCAGCCCTTTGTCAGATGAAGGGTTGGTGAAGATCTTTTCCCAGTGTGTAGACTGTGGATCTATTTGTAGTTTTCTACATACATACAACCAGTTAAACTAGCACCATTTTATGAAGATGTTATCTTTATTCCACTATATGGTTTGGATTTTATTTTAGTTTTTTTGATAAAACTCAAGTGTCCACACGTATGTGGGTTTATTTCAGGGTTTTAGATTTGATTCCACTGACATACCAGCCTATTTCTAGGCCAGTACCATGCTGTGTTTATTACTGTTTCTCTGTGGTACAGCTTGAGACCCAGGATGGTTATTCCTCAGATGATTTTTTATTGTACAGGATTGTTTTAGCTATTCTGTTCTTTTGTTTTTGTGTTTTGTTTTTGTTTTTCTATATGAAGTTGAGAACTGATGTTTTAAGATCTGTAAAAATGTATAAGAATTTTGATGGGAATTGCGTTGAAACTGTAACTTACTTTTGTTAAGATGGCTTTTTTTTTCTATGTTGATTCTTCTGATGCATTAGCATAGGAGATCTTTCTATCTTCTGATATTTTCTTCAATTTCATTCTCCATAGACTTGAAGTTTTTTTGGCTTGGTTAGAATTATACCAAGATACTTCATATTATTGGTGATTGTGAAGGGTGTATTTTCCTTAATTTTTTCTTATCAGCCTGTTTGTCATTTTTATAAAGGAGTGCTACTGATTTTTTTTTAGTTTATTTTGTATCCACCCACTTTGCTGAAGTTGTTTATCAATTGCAGGTGTTTCTTGGTAGAATTTTGAGGTTATTTATGTATACTATCATATCATCTGCCAATGATGATAACTTTTTAAATATATTTTATTAATTTATTCATATTATGTCTCAATTGTTATCCCATTCCTTGTATCCTCCCATTCTTCCCTCTCCCCAACTTTCCCTTTACTCCCCTCCCCTATGACTGTGACTGAGGGGGATTTCCTCCCCCTGTATATGTTCATAGGGTATTAAGCCTTTTCTTGGTAGCCTGTTATCCTTCCTCTGAGTGCCACCAGGTCTCCCCATCCAGGGGACATGGTCAAATATGGGGCACTAGAGTTCTTGTGAAAGTCAGTTCCCACTCTCCACTCAACTGTGGAGAATGTCCTGTCCATTGTCTAGATCTGGATAGGGGTTCAAAGTTTACTGCACGTATTGTCCTTGGCTGGTGCCATAGTTTGAACAGGACCTCTGGGCCCAGATATGCCCAGCATAATGTTCTTCTTGTAGGTTTCTAGGACCCTCAGGATCCTTCTATTTCCCCATTCTCCCATGCTTCTCTCACCTAGAGTCCCAATAGGATGTCCTCCTCTCTGTCCCATTTGACTTCTTCCTTTCCAATGTGCATCCCCCTTGATCTCCTTTAGTTGTCGTACAGATATAGCTAGAATTTTAAGTTCTATATTGAAGAGATAGGGAGACAGTGGATACCTTTGTTCCCTTATTTCAGTGGAGGTCATTTAATGGTCATCAGTATAAAAATATTTATCTTGTTGCCTCATTGAATTTAATTTTGTTTGTTTTACATGGCTAAAAGTTACTAGACTATAAGCAACCTATCAGTGAATAAAATGACTCCTCCTGCTGTAGTATTTATTAACTGCCATATTTTTTACATTATTTTTAACATTTACAATTTTGATAGAAACAAACATCCCAATATTAAAGAGGTAGAAGCAGACAGCTTAGTCTACAGGGACAATTCCAGGACAGCCAGGGCTATACAGGAAAAGAAAGCAAAGAAATTCATGGAGTTTGATTTCTGTGTCGAGTTGTTTCAGTGATGTTACACCAACTGCTCCCCTTGTGTTTTTCAAATTGTGAATCTTTCAAAATTATTAAACTTCCTGTGTTTGTCATGAATAGTCATTCTGTGCTTGGATATGGAAATAATTCAATAAAAGGTGTTACTAACATGTTATTTGTATTACAAAAGGACATGTAAATCAACTCTTAAGTGAAGTGTGTGTGTGTGTGTGTGTGTGTGTTGTTTGTCATTTTTCTTCATAAATATCTAAAAAAAAGAAAACCAAAACTTCGGTGGAAACAAACAGCTTTGTGCATGGAAATAGCTACAAACAAAAGATCAAAGGTGAAAATAAGAAAAGACATTCTGCACAGAATCCAGTCCCAGAATTTTGTTTCTTTGATGACACTCTTTTCCTTAGCAAAAGCATGCAACAGTATAGTGATCACACAATATTGGATATTTTAAGCACAGAATATTTTACAAGAAGTCTATTGACAGCCAGAATACAATTATTCAGTGTTACTTGAGTAATTCAATAACCATTTGTTTCTTTTGGCTTTTGTCCATTACTTACCCAGTAACCACCTTAAGTGGCTGATGACCTTTCTTCTGATTTATAAACATTCAGCACAAAACAAATAAACAGCAATTAATGCATTGTTTGATGTTCTTAGACTTCTGAGGTCTCAAAATTCTCATTTGTTTTCTTTTACAAGTTTAAAAATAAAATGCCAAGTCACATGATGATTCCTTACTGTGGCACATAAATATTTATTGAATAAAAGTATACAACTGACTTGTACATTATCTAATGAATATGCAGAGCAGAATTCACTTAGGAAGTAAAATAGGAAGATTTTAGAATTAGAAGATTCAAATCTCTAATGAAAACACATTTTGGTTTTCAAGATGAAAATCAATAAGATAGATAACATCTTACTCATTTATACTTACTTAAATCATATATTTCCTTTCTTAAATGGACTCTTTAAATGTTTAGTGAAAAACCCTATCTTCCTGAATGGTAAATTTGAAATAAGACAGGCAATATGATCCTCCCTTATTTTATCCTGAGCCTATTATTATCTTGCTTATTTTTTCCCTGCTTTACTAAGGTTTAATTAAGTATTCTTTGATAGCTGATGCTTCATGTCATTCTATATTCGATGTGAATTATGAGCTGGGTGAGGGTCTTGTTCTTCCTTTTTTCTATTGTGTAGAAGCTGTTATAAAATTAAGGTTGAAAGTCAGGAACAAAAATTTCAATAGTGTTTTATGATACACTTTGAGAATAGAAAATTCTATAGTACTTTGACTACCTGGTATCACTATATCAAATTAACAAAAAATTATTTATTATGTACTTCTCCAGAATCAAAAACTTTATTTTAAACAATTCAACTACTTCAGTACACATAAATATTTTTTCAGTGAATCTAAAAAGAGAGGAGAATGACAATAATAAAAATAACTACATGATCATGATGGGAAAAATTGATTTATAGCTGAGAAAGTTCATTTTGACAATAGAGATTAGTTGATTTTGTAGTTAATGTAAAAATTAATGCTGGTTTTAGACTTTACTTACTTGTGTTGGATAGTTTTATGTCAACTTGACTCATGCTACAGTTGACTGTGAGGAGGGAACTTCAATTAAGAAAATGACTCCATAAGAACAGGCTAAAGAACATTTTTTTAAATTAGTGATTGATGAGGGAGGGCCCAGGCCACTGTGGGTGATGCCATACCTGGGCTGGTGGTCCTGGGTTCTATAAGAAAGTAGGCTGAACAAGTCATGGGGAGCAAGTCAGTAAGCAATACACCTCCATGGCCTCTGCATCAGCTCTTGCATCAAGGTTCCTATCCTGTTTGAGGAATTCCTTAGATGATGAACTGCCACATAAATCCTTTTCCCCACAACTTGCTTAAACTGGTCATGGTGTTTCATCACAACCTAAGATATTGCCTGATATTGTATTTTTAAATTTAACAATACCTTGAAAATATTGTATATGCTCTAACTTTCTATTAGCCATTCCCGATTACTTTATCAGTGAACATTATCTCATTTCAATTATGTGAGAACTGATGGAGTTCTTGAGATACAGAGTATCACATATCCAAGGGTATAGTATGAGGTTACATAAGCTAATTAACAAGGCAATTTAATTCAATCTAACAAATGCCTTTTTACTAGGATTCTGGGACGAATAGCCTACAAGGACCTATAGAAGTTCACCCTTCATTAACTCCCTTTCCTAATTATGAATTCCACTCTTTCCCTGCTCACTGCATTCTACTCAAACTTCTGCCTTGAGAGTGTTCAAAAAGACATAGATAATCTTTGTTTGATCAATGTAAATTCCACCTATAATATTTTCTTTGCTAAACTGGATCTTTTCAGAGAAAAGATCATTAAAAATATCAATCTGTTATCAGCACTCCTAATCATTGTCTTCTGTCTGATGTACATTTAAAGTGTTATGCCTCACAGAGTTTAACTTTATGAGACACAAATTAAACAATGAAAAATGGTGGTAGACATGATATATGGAAAGAATAATATGTATAAAACCAGGAAACATTTAATAATTGAATTTAAACGTTCAGGGACTCATTTTCACTTGGGTATAGGCAAAAGAATATACTTTATATCTTAAGAAAGTGTATCTAAACTTCTTTAATAAAATAATAATATAAGGAATAAGAGAATGGCTGAGGAGGTAGGGCAATACATATGCACTCATATTCACAAAAGTAGATTACAGGAAGATCCACTAACAAAATAAGATGTCATAATTCCTTTCACTACTCAACATTTATTTACAGGTAGCATGTTTACTTATGTCATTGTTCACATACTAAGATTTGGTTGATTTTTTTTACCCCATACCTCAGAGCTTCCATTTCCCAGAACCCCATTATCCTATATTTCAACTCTCTAATATTTACCTCTTAAATTTTCATGCCTCTTGTGTTCTATGACCTCTGTTACCTGCCTAAATTTAATTTTCTCATCTTCTAAGCTCCTTTCTGTTCTCTTAGCCTCTAAAAAGTCATACCCATATCAATACACATATAAAATTTAGAAATCATAATCCACATATGAGAGAGAACATGTGGTATTTCTCTTTTGTCTTTCTTTTAAAAGTTATTTATTTACTATAATTTATTCACATTACATCCTGATTGTTATCCCCTCACTCTTATCTTCCCATTCCTACCCTCCTTCCTTCTTCCACCTTCTTCCCCCTCCCCTAGATTTCTGCCAGGGGTGACCCTCTTCTCCCACCATCTGACTTCAGCTTATCAGGTCTCATCAGGATAACCTGCATCCCCAACCTCAATGTGCCACCAAGGCCTTCCCGACAAGGGGCTGTGACCCAATCATGGGCACAAGAGTTCATGTCAGAGGCAGTCCCCACTCTCCCCCTGCTCCACAAGTGAAGAATGAGATGTCCAGCAGCTACATATGAACAGGATGTCTAGGTTCTCTGCTTGCATTGTCCTTGCCTGGTGCATCAGTTTTTGCTGGCCCCCCATAGGTCCAGATGGATTTATGGTCTCCTTGTTGAGCTCCTGAACCCTCCAGGTTCTTCCACTGCTAACTCTTCCATACAATTCTCAGCACTTCACTTAGAATTTGGCTGTGAATTCCAGGATCTGTCCCAATCCCCCACTTGGGGCTTCTCTCAGGGGACATCTATGTTGGGCTAATATCCTCTTATACATGAGTATATACCATAAGTGTCTTTCTAGGTCTGGGTTACTTCACTCTGGTGGATATTTTATAGTTCAATCCATTTGCCTGAAAATTTCAAGATTTACTTGTTTTTGATAGCTGAATATTATTCCATTGTATAAGTATAACACAATTTATTCATCCATTCTTCTGTTGAGGGACACCTGGGTTGTTTCCAGATTCTGGCTATTATGAAAAAAATTTTATGAACATAGTTGAGCAAGTGTCCTTGTTGTGTGATGGAACATCTTCTGGGTATATGCCCAAAAGTGTTATAACTGGGTCTTGGAGTAGCTCTATTCCCAATTTTCTGAGAAAGCACTGGAATTATTTCCCAAGTGGTTGTAAAAGTTTGCACTTCTACCAGAAATGGAGGTATATGTTCCCCTTTCTCCACATCCTCACCAGTATGTGCTGTCACTTGAGGTTTTGATATTAGACATTCTGATACATACTAATACTTCTGAGAAAAGGGCATTACCTCATAGTAGAAAAAATACAATGAATCACAAAACAGATGAATTCTAAAATACAACAGGTTACATGTTTTAAAGCTAAAAATTTCTTATCTATGTATCCATTACATAAGTTCATAGTGAGTTCAGAATAATAAAGTTTGACAGGGTCTAAGGTTAATATGGTTTGAAACTTACAAGAATATACGACTTATCAATTAGGACTGACCTAATTATAGATCTTCCAGCTATCTCTTAGTTCATAATTAGTTCAGGACAATAATTTTAGCTGTCTTTTATTCTAAGAAACAGAGTAAATTCAGACATCTCTAGGTAGCTTCATTCCAACTCGGGAACATGGAAAGTTTAAACAAATTTGCCTATATTCATGGTGAAATACCAGGATTCATGGTGCCATTTGCAGTGGAGGGTTATCTGAAGCCACAAATCTGCTACAGGCTATCCTTAATGAGGTATTTGGAGGTCCACAAAGGTATTTATTACAACCATAAACTAACTTTAACTTTTAAAACTATTTGAATCTAATCAGGAATTCCATAATCAGGAATTAATTCATCTGAATAGCAAACAGTACATCTTCAACAAGATCCTGTAGGAAGTTTGCTAAATGTGAGCTGGTCAATACCCAGAAAGTAATTGCTCACACCAATGGCAGAAGTTTTTCTTTTGCTTTTCTGAGACAGGGTTTCTCTGTGTAATTCTGGCTGATCTGGACTCACTTTGCAGACAGGGTTGTCCATGAATGTAGTCCTGGCTGTCCTGGACTCGCTTTGTAGACCAAGTGGCCTTAGATTTATAATGATCCACCTGCCTCTGCCTTCCTTGGTGCTGGGATTAAATGCATGCACTACCATACCCAGCTCTAATGCCAGATTTTAGGAAGATGCAACCAAGCACAATTGACAGGGTAGTCAGAGGTTAGAAGCAATTCTTGGGTACATCACAATATAGACATGCAAATACTGGATCACCTCCAAAGATCTCTCATACCTACTGAACTTCCCCAAATCAATGGCTCCTGACAGCATGTCAGAGGCTGGATGCAGTTCTGGGACTGCATCACAGTACAGACCTTGTGAATACTGCATCACCTCCTAGATAGCTCACATGCCTAGTGAGCTCCCTTATCAGGGTAGTTCTTGGCAGGACAGCTTTCAGTAAAGTACCACATGACATAACTGAGTCTTCAAAGAAACCAAACACTTCCACTTCAGATTAAATTACTTAATATAATATTTTCTTGCTTCAGAAATTTTATTATTTCATTTTTATTTAAGGCTGATAAAATTCCATTGTATATCTGAACTACATTTTCATTGTATGTTAGCCAATTGATTAGCGTGTAGGTTGATTCTGTTTCCTAACTAATATGAGTGTAGCAACAGCAAACACCATTGACCAAGTAGCTTTGTAGTAGGATTTGTGCTCTTTATTTACATATCCAGGAGTGACTTAACTGAGTTATATGGTAGTTCTACATTTAGTTTTTTGGATACCATATTTCTACACGTTCTAATGTGAAAGATGCATATATCTTTATGTTTTATTGATTATACATTTAAGATAAGGTATATTTTGTTTACTGTCAGGGACAAGATACTCCTGAATTATTTTAGGCAATGTTATATAATACCCTGCTGTTACTAAGCCCTTCTAGTTGCTAAAATATTTCTCAAAGCTTTCTACATTGTATTTGAGGGAGGGAGGCTGAATTTTGTAAAAGAAAAAGGAAAGCACAAGCAACATTCAAGAATACTCCGTAACCACTGGGCAACATGAATTACATTCTCTAAGCAAACTGTACCTTTCCATATATAATGGACTCCTTAAAGAATGATTAAATGATGGTTTACTAATGGACTGCAACAAATAGAAGAATTTCTCCTTCTGAAGTAACAGAATCTATTATTTATTGAAAATTAGATTTCTTTGTGTATTTATACATACACCTTTGTGGGTTTGAGAGTAAATGCTTTATTTTGTTGATTATTAAAGAAGATTAGTGAGTCAGTTTTTTCACATTAAAGAAATGTACTAAAACTTTGTTTTCAATAATGACATAATAGGAAGAACAAGAAAGGAGGGAGAGACCAAGAGGAGAGGAGAGAGGAGGCTACAATTAGGATGTAAAATGAATAAATAAATAAAGACCTGAAAACTTTTAAAGATAATATCAAAATGTCAATTCTCTGAAGACTGATACCAACCTTTAATATGATGGTAATTAGAACTCTTATATAAGCTTAGTTAAAAACTTAAGCTTTTATTAACGGGTATTAATTATATATAATATTGGGTCTCATGCCATTTTAAATGATGGCATATCCTTGCAATAGATAATTATTTGCTTGTCAGTAACTAGATTCTACCTTGAATGTCAACCTTGAGAATTCAGAAATTTTCTGGTTTGGCTGTTTTTATCTTAGTAATTAACGAATAACTTGAGTAACTAGTTTAATATTTTCACCAAGAATCTATCATGATAAATTAATTGAACAAAGAGCAGAAATCCAGACTTAATTGTTTCATGCATCATGCACACCTTTTATATACTTATAATTTTAGGCCTGTATAATGCTTGTGAGAAATTATATGCTTTCAGAACAAAAGAACCAGACGCTGACATTGGATCAGACCTGACAGGATGCATTCCTCACAGCATACTGGACATTGACACCCTGTGTGGAAATAGTGGTTGAAAAGAAAGAAGGAGGAATAGAGAAATGTACAGGGATGATAGAACAAAAAGTAGATTAGTCAATCTATTCCTCATCTTATTTCCTCAATTGTCACTCACAAGATATTTTTAATTCACTGATATAGAATTTTGTATATAGATGCAAATAGAATTCAAATGTAAGATTATTCTTCACACACACACACTATATTCTACTCTGAGTTATTATACCCATATATCTCAATTATAATACAAGGTTTACTACCAATGCTTTGAAAGTGCTATAAAGCTGTTTAGGAGAAATAAGTTATACTAATTAAATGTTAGTAGATTAAATCAAGGTCATGTCAATTGCTAGTCTACTTTTATCACAAGAATATACATCTTAGGTACAACAAAAAGATAGGACTCTATAGAAAGGCAAGGTCTTCAAAAACCCCACAGACATTCAGAATATGGCATTTAAAAATGTTTTTATTACTTTAAAGATGCATTGACAATGAGACAGGTAAACTCTTGGCAACACCCAGCCTACCTCAAAGAAGATGATGAGCATCATGGAACCTCCTTATGGAGGTAGCTTCAAATGTGGCAAACTGCCCACTGGGCTAATGTCCTCATTTCTAACACAGGAGGAATTCTGCCTAAAAAGCGGCAAGCTTGGATGCAGGCAAAGTCAATGGCCAAACTCTGCAAATATGTCTGTCAGGTATATTGGGCCAGAATGCTGAAGAAGATGCTCTTATATAATAGAGAGTTTTGGGTGACTATTCATGTAGAAAACTGTCTTTGTCACCTTCTCATTTGGAAACATACCTGCACTCCTGGCATACTAAGATAATCAAGTTTACTCCTTCTCAAGTCTTTGAGGGAGTTGAAGACCAGAGAGCATAGTTTTACAATGAAGCTTAATTGTTTAGGGATTAAGATGTTTTTAAGTCTAGATAGGTGTTCTAAGTTGATAATGACAATATGTAATGGAGGCTGATTTACATTCAGAAAGTTAGATGCACCAAGATAGGAAAGATGTCTTCTTCAAGGCTGTCAAAAACAAATAACCAAAGCACTAAGAATGTAGCATTTATATAATTCCTGCTTGTGTCACTGTTCTTCTTGCCATAGGTAATCTATTTTATATATGTACAATAATATAAATGCATATGTACAAAAATAAAATAATTTTTAAAAATTAATTGAATTTTTTTGGTTATAATGCATCCTTTCAGTCACTGGTATATTTTTCAAGATCTGAGATTTTTTTTTTTTTTTTTTACAATTCAAAGCTATAGTATTTGTACTCCATACAAAGCAAATGAAAATCATTTACCAACAAAAAGAGCATAATACTTTAAATGACAACCATTACCTTCTAAGTTATTTTTATTTTAGAAGTAATAGCACTGTGGGACAAGATCATAAATGACAAGCTATCATTCCTTTTCCACTTAACCTGATGAAATGAAAGCTTACTTCGTCCGTACCCATCCCCAGTAGCCTTATTGGAGCTAATAGAACAGATGTTTTGTCACCCAGCTAGTCACATGATTACTTTTCATTCTGCTGAACATATTTTGGAAACAAGCTAATGAGGCGATCTACAACAAATACACTTGGTCCCCTTTGGCTGATATTTCGTTGCTGATCTGATGTCATTTATCCTTCATTGTTAATTAAATGAAAATAAGCAGCAATTGCTTTCCCTGTATACTGTGTTCAGAAATAAAGCTGTGTAATGTGGTGTATAAATTTTTGTCGAATTGCTCAAGTTCAAGTGATGAACTTTAAGACTGTGTTAATTGTTTAAATGAGGGCAAAGGCACTTAAAAGACCCAGGCTCATTATGAGAAGTACAAGTGCAACAAGGGTGTGTTCTTAATGCAAGGATTTCTCCACTTATATGATATGAAGATTTTGGTTAATCCTGTGGTTTATCAAACAACATATCCCTCTTGAAAGTGTTAATCATCAAATATAGTGAAAATTTTCTCTAAACAGGTGGCTCAGCATGATTATCTGCAGATGTGGTAACTGATGCTTATTCTTGGTGTCATTTTCTTTACCTATATAGCTAGAAGAGAAACTCCTGCCCCAAGTGATATCAGATTTTTACTCTGAACAAATGTTTTTCCTAATGAATAGTTAATTAAATAGCAATGAAATCAAAATCTAGGACAACACTCATGTGAAGTAATTAGTATTGAAAATGTTCATCATGTTAAGATCAATTATGTGTTGAACTATTATTTCTATACAAATTGGTTTAAGTGTTTTTTAATTTTACTTTACTTGGTATATGCAAAGTTATATCTTTTATCTTTTAATAATATTTACATGTGTATGTCTATATGTAAAAATGAAGACATGAAACCAGACCCATGACTTGTAACAATGAACATTTGAAAGTAAACATATGTGGACAAAAGGCTATAATGCATGATACACTACAGCTTCTGTAACAAGATTTTTTGTTTGTTTGCTTTATTTTACTGGAGAGAGGAGAGGGATTTTGGTTCATGATATGCAAATAATAGACATTCAATAAAAGCATAAAAAAGCGCACATGAATGCAGGTGGCCATAAATGCCAGAAAGGAGCTTCAGATTCTATGGAGTTGGTATTACAGCGGCTTGTGCCCCTCAAGGTGTGGGTTCTGTGAATAGAACTTGGGTCTCTTGAACAATATCAAGTATTCTTAGCTGCTGATCTGTCTCACTCGTTCCCATTTTTCACCTTTAAATAGCAAAACATTTTATTTTTATCTGAAAGCCTCCATAGTAACTGGTAAAGGAAGACAGATAAAGGCAGGAAGTTCCCTGAGAATGATAAAATGTCTAAATAAGACAAGACCCCTTTAGTCAAATTGTTTTAAAAACAAGCCTTCTAATACTGTGCATTTCATTTAAGATTAAAGAGTACTTGGTAAGGACAATATTTTTAAGATGTTTTCTATGAAATTAATTAATGATTTCCATGTAAGAACACTGCAACATAATAAACAAACCTACTAAAATTTTATATCAGCCAAGCCAATCACTTCAACTTTCACCCTTAAAACCATCCCAAATGTGTTTCAAACATTTTTAACATGAAAATTGCTTCTTTATAACAATTTACTGATGCAAGGTCCACCTACATAAAGATTCTGAAAGCATCACTGCAACATTATATCATAGCAAATGATATAATGAATAATTATCAAAGTCCTCAGTATGCTTGAGCCTTTGATTCTTAGGTTTGGCAGTAAACAAGCACTTACAAAAACATATTTTAGTAACTCAATTTTACTTATAAATTATAGACATAAATCATCTTACTTTCCACAACATGATTTATATACTCAGAATTGGGTTATGGTTAGGGCTAGTAGTTATGGTTAAGCTTAAGAATGAAGGTTAAGGTATTTAAATCAACATTTTTCCATGTTTTCAATATTGAAAATTATGTATAATAATTAGAAGAAATCCAGTTAAATAACCAAAAAAAAAAAAAAGCATGGCTCATTATGAGGTTCATTTTCAAGTGATTTTTCTTCGTTGGCCACTAATGCCAAGTTAAATACTAATTATTCATTATTCAAAAATTAAATATGTGGAAACTTATAAGATCTGATTGTTTGCTGCTTTCAAGATATAAATGCCACCACTCTACCTTTAAGGATATTTTGCCACGTAGGACACTTGTGAGGTTTATAGGCATCACAGTTGTGTAGAACTTTTGATTGCTTTCCTCCCTTTGCAAATTGCATAGGACCTTCCATTACTATTAGATCTAGTCCTCAAGAAGCAGGCATCTACCACAGTTACCTCAGGATTTCTCTAAGTCCTATGTCCAAACTGTGTGGTGTCTACCAACAGGACATGTCTTCAACTTCTGGGTGAAAATCATGGATAATGTCAGTAACATGTGTTTGAGAATTCTTTATGCTCCTTTGAACAAAAATTCAAAAGGATACTTCCCATGACTGGTAATGGGGATTGCATTAGAAATTCTATGAGTCTTGAGGAGAGCATTAGTGCCCCCAAGTAGCATAACTACATATAAATATACACACGCACAAACTACACACACACACACACACACACACACACACACTTACGTGTATATAAAAGGTATAATTTCCTATAACATTTTTCAAACATCATTAGTGCTATTTACTCTTGTTCTAGATCTTTCTCCTTCTCCCCTTAGTTACATTTTTTAAGTTTTTCCATTTTTTTCCTTATTCATGTCACCTGTATCTTGCTGTTTAATCTCTGAAGAGCTCTTATGTCCTCCCTTGGTTTCTTATCTGTTTCATTGATTTTGCTGTTGTTTCAGGTTATATGTTCAAATCTAAATAATTAGAGGTAGCGTTTGAAAATAAAATGAAGTATGTAGTTCATTATGATGGTTCATGCCTGTAATCTCAGCACTCAGGGAAGCAGAGGCAGGTGGATTTCAGTGAGTTTCGGGCAAAATTTGTCTACAAAGTGAGTCTAGGACAGCCAGTGATACACAGAGAAACATGGTCTTGAAAAAAAAATAATAAAATAGAAGATGTGAGATTTGTTTTGAAGGATTTGTGTTACCTTGCCAGTATCCTATTTTACAGTTCTATCTATTTACCTCAAAAGTTTATTATTTTGTTTTTCCTCATGAATGAATAATATTCCACTGTGAATATGTATCTTATTTTCAGTATCCATTAATCAATTGAAGGAGATTAATGTTGTTTTCACTTCATATCTAATATGAATGAAGGGAGGACAATGAAAGTCTTTTGAAGAGTATATGTAGAGTAATGTATAAGCTTCTTTTGGGTATATGTTATGGCATGATATAGCAATGATAGTTATTTCTTTTATTTTTAATACATATTTTTATTACAATTTATTTACATTACATCTCCATTGTAATCCTGTCAGTCTTAGCTTCCTTTATCCACTCTCCCTCCAACTTCTGCCTTATTCCCCTTGCCTAGACCTCTAAGTGGTACGGATGGTGAGGTCGTCCTCCTCTGACCTCTGACCAGAGCCTAACAGGTATTATCTGGATAGCCTGCATCCACTTCCTCTGTGTTCCTACAGGGTATCTCCACAGAGGGACAGTGATCAAATCATGGACACCAGAGTTTATGTCAAAGGCCATTCTCCCCTCCCCTCTCCTTCTCCCTGTGGGGAATGAGCTGTCCATTGGCTACATCCAAACAAAGGGTATAGGTTCTCTGCTTGGCATATCCTTTTTTGGTGCATCACTTTTTGCAGACCCCTCAGGGTCCAGAACCAAAAGCCTTGATAGTCTCACTGTGAAGCTTTTGACACCCCTCATCCTTCCATTCTCCATCTCTTCCATACAATTAGGAGCTCTTAACCATGAGTCTGGCTTTGAGTCTCAGTATCTGTCCTGATACCCCACAGGGTGGAATCTCTCAGAAGACGTCTTTGTCGGGCTAATATCGACTTAAAGTGAGTATATGCCGGACATGTCTTATTGGGTCTGGGTTACCTCACTCTAGTTCCATCTATTTGCTTGCAAATTTCAAGATTTCCTTGTTTTTGATAGATGAATAGTATTCAGTTGTGTAAATGTACCTGATATTTTTTTAATCAATTACTCGGTTGAAGGACGCCTAGGTTGTTTCCAGATTCTGGCTATTATGAATAGGCTGCTATGAATATAATTGAGCAAACATCCTTTTTGTATGGTAGAGCATAATTCAGGTATATGACCAGGAGAGGTATAGCTGAGTCTTTGGGTAGTCCTATTCCCAGTTTTCTGAGAAAAAGCCATATTGATTTCCAAGGTGGTTGCAGAAGTTTGCACTCCTACCAGCAATGAAGGAGTGTTCCCATTTCTCCAAATCCACAACAGCATGTGCTGTCACTTGTGTTTTTGATCTTAGCCATTCTGGTATGTTTAAGATGGAATCTCAGACTCATTTTGAATTGCCTTTTCCTGGTACCTAAGTACAATGAGCACTTCTTGAAGTGTTTCTCAGCTATTGGATATTCCTTTGTTGAGAATTCTATGTTTAGCCCTGTACCCCATTTTTAATTGGTTTTTTTAGTTTGGTGGTGTTTAATTTCTTGTGTTCTTTATATGTTTTGGATATTAGACCTTTGTCAGATGTAAGGTTGGTGAAGACCTTTTCCCAACATGTAGACTGTTACTTTGTTCTGTTAACAGTGTCATCTGCCTTACAGAAGCTTCTCAGCCTCATGAGGTCCCATTTATTAATTGTTGACCTTAAGGCCTGGGCTGTTGGTGTTCTGTTCAGGAAGTTGTCTCCTGTGCCTATGTGTTCCAGGCTCTTCCCCACTTTTTATTCTAACCGATTTAGGGCCTCTAGTTTTATGTTGAGGTCTTTAATCCACTTGGACTTGAGTTTTGTGCATGGTGACAAATATGGGTCTAATTGCATCTTTATACAGATAGATGTCCAGTTAGACGAGCAAAATTTGTTGATGATGCTATCTTTTTCCCATTGTATGGATTTAGTTTCTTTGTCAAAATTCAAGTGTCCATTAGAGTGTGTGTTTATTTCTGGGCCTTTGATTTGATCCATTTCTATGGCAGTACTATGCTGCTTTTATTACTGTTGCTCTATAGTACAGTTTGAAATCTGCTATGGAGATTCCTCTGGAAGATATTTTATTTTTACCCAATATTTTTTAGCTATTCTGCATTTTTTGATTTTCCAAATGAAGTTTAGAATTGATCTTTCAAGGTCTGTAAAGTATTGTGTAGGAATTTTGATGAGAATTGCATTTTGATGGTAAATTACACTTGGTAAGATGGCCATTTTTACTATGTTGATTCTCCTGATGCAGGACCGTGGGAGATCTTTCCATTTTCTGATATCTTCTTCAATTTCTTTCTATAGATATTAGAAGATTTTTCCATACAAGTCTTTCATTTGCTTGGTCAGAGCTACACCAAAATACTTCATATTATTTGTAGTGATTGTGAATAGTGCATTTTCCATAATTTCTTTCTCAGTCTGTCATTTGTATACAGCAGAGCCTCTGATTTTTTTGAGTTGGTTTAGTATCCAGCCACCTTCATGAAGGTGTTTATAAGCTATAGGACTACCTTTGTATAATTTTCATTGCCACTTATGTATACTATCATACATCTGAGAATAGTGATAATTTGACTTCTTCCTTTCCATTTGTATGCCCTCGATTTCCTTTGGATGACTTAGTGCTCTAGCTAGGACTCCAAGTTCTATATTGAAGACATACAGACAGAGGGAAGACAGCCTGTCTTGTCCCTGATTTCAGTCAAATTTACTTAAGTTTCTCTCCATTTAGTTTGATGTTGGCTAGAGACTTGCTGTATATTGCCTTATATTATGTATCTTTGCTCTCTCCAAGACTTTAACATGAGTGGATATTGGATTTTGCCAAATCCTTTTTTTGACATCTGAGATATGTGGGTTTTGTTGTTGTTTGTTTCAGTTTGTTTGTATGATAGATTACATTGATGGACTTCTGTATGTTGAACCACCCCTGCATGCTTGGGATGAAGCATACTTGGTCATCATGTATAATAATTTTCTTGTGTTATTGGATTCCGTTTGTATTTTATTGAGTATTTCTGAATCAATGTTCATAAGGGAAGTTGGTCTGAAATTCTCTTTCTTTGTTGAGTCTTTGTGTGGTTTAGGTACTAAACTTCATTGAATGAGTTTGGTAATGTTCACTCTGTTTCTATTTTGTGAAATAGTTTGGAGAGATTGCTATTAGGTCTTCTTTGAAGGTCTGGTAGAATTTTGCACTGAATCCATCTGGCCCTTTTTTTTTTTTTGAGACTTTTATTACTGCCTCTATTTCCTTAGGATACATAGGACAATTTAGTTTGTTTATCTGCTCTTCATTCAATTTTGGTAATTGGCAGTTATCAAGAAAATTGTCCATTTCATTTAGATTTTCAAATTTTGTGGTATATCGGCTTTTGAAGTAGGACCTAATGATTCTTTGGATTTCCTCAGTATCTGTTGTTATGTTTTCCTTTTCATTTTTGATTTTGTTGTTTTGAATACTCTCCTCTTGCCTTTTAGTTAGTCTAATGGTTTTTATATCTTGTAGATTTTCTCAAAGAACCAGCTCTTGGTTTTGTTGATTCTTTGTGTATTCTTTTTGTTTCTACTTTATTTATTTCAATCCTGACTTTGAGGATTTCCAGCTGTCTACTCTTTTTTTTTAATGATAAGGTGCAATGACCAAGGCCACTTCACCATAAAAGAAAGAGTTTGTTGGGAACTTGTTCACAGTTCCAGAGCATTAGTACATGATCATCATTTTGGGGAGCATGTTCTCAAGCATGCATGCACAGTAATGTGATGCTCCTCCTCACAAGGTTCCAGTCCATGGGTGAGGGAAGCCAGTTCAGGGTGAATAATGAGCAGCTTGATGTCACTACAGGGACACCACAAATTGGGTGAATATGAACCAAAGGCAAGCTACTGTAGACTCATCTCTGGACACTCTCGACCTGAATCCTTCCCCAGCTACTTCCAGGGAAGCTGCCCCAGGTCTGGAGCCCCAAAGGCCCTGCGTCAGGAATGCCAAAAAACTGGAGCAGCATCTGCAAGCTTGTATCTAATCCACAATCACAACACAGACAATGCTAACTGGGAATAGTTTGGGCCTTTGATACCTCAAACCCTGCAATGAGTGACACAATACTTCCAACCATGCAATATTTCACAATCTTTTGCAAACTGTTTGTACACCCAGGAAACAAATATTCAAATGTATGAGCCTATGGAGTACATTCTTAGCAAAACCACAGTCAGACATACAATTTTGGTTATTTGAGAACTCTCCACACTGATTTACTGAATATCCACACCAGTTTAAAATCCCACCAATAGTGAATTTATTCACTTTTGTTTAGAACTATTTGTTTCTCTTCTTTTGATTCTCTTTGTTTTGTTTTTATCTTTGGAACAATGTCATAAAATTAATTTTGAATATCTTCAATGCCCACTCCAACTTCTCCTTTATCTATTGCCCTTAGGTATCCACCCAATTTTGTGTCCTCTTGTGTTTAATTTATCTCCTAACTTATTTTTCTACCTATCTACTTCTTAACTTATTTTCCTACTGATTGTGCTGCCCATATACTATTGGATGCTTTATCTTGTAACCTACCAGGGGTCATGCCCATAAAGAAAAGGAACTCTCAGTTTCCAAACGCTGTCAACTGTCAATATATCCTTAATTAGAGCTGGAGCTTTATGTGTCCTTTCTCCTGCTTCATGGTGGGATTTCCTCTGTCTCAATATTCTGTACGTCTTATGTATGCTGTCTCACCCTCTATGAGTTCATATGTGCAAGTTCTCTTTTTGTTCTATACCCTCAGGATTGTATAATTTTTCAGATTGACTTCTCCACAATAATTTCTGGACCTTGAGAGAGGAGATGACATAATATATAGAGTCTTACTTCCACTTAATATGCTATGCTTGGTTGCTATTCATGAGAGGCCTGCTTTTCTGAAGAGAAAAGGAGTAGTGGATATGGGGGAAAGAGGAGGTGGGAAGAGGGACTGAGGGGAGAAGAGGGGGGATTGTATTCTAGATATAATCTATAAAGAAGAGTAAATACAAGATTTAAAAAGACAACAAGAGCTAAGCACGGTGGCACATACCTGTAACCCTAGTACTCAGGGAGGCAGATGGAGGCAAATCTCTGAGAGCTTCAGGCCATCCTGGTCTACAAAGTGAGTCCAGGACATCCAAGGCTACACAGAGAAACCTTGTCAAGGAAAAAAAAATGACAAGATTACGATATGTTTATTATAAAATTCTAGTGTGTTTTGAGTCTTTAAAATATGATAATATTCACTTACCATTTAATTTTGTTCCTCAACTATTTTAAATATTAAATTATGTTAAACTTCTATATGTAGATATAGATAATTCACCTAAACATGTATTTCATACTCTAATATTATTGCATGACACTCATTCTCTGTCTTTCTTCTCATTTCTGTCTTTAAACATGCACATGCACACAGATAAACACACATATGAAGATTTATTTTCCCAAATATCAATATTCAGTCCCTAAATGTATTCTGTATTACATAAGTTAAATTCAATCAAATAAATAACAAGCATTGAGAATAGTGTGTATAAACAGAAACATATACAATAATAAGGGATCAGTTGATATACCTATAACTATCTATCTATACATATATATATATATATTTGAGCATGTTTTAAAAAATATATTTATATTTAAAATATGTAAGTAGCAATTAAAATTAAATGGTAAGTGGGTGTTATCATAATATTTTAAAAATTAAAAATATGCCAGAATTTTTCATAAATAAATACATTTGATATATAAATATACATATATTTCAACTGATCTTTTATTTCATTTAAGCGTTCTTAAAATTGAAAAGTGTAGCATATCTTAGAGTGAAGAACTGACTTGTATAATATATTATAATAAATCATCATTGACAAACTACCTCCCTCTGCTGAGCTGTAAGGAGACACTATTAATCCCAAAGCATCTGGCGTCATTTTGGTTTAGCATTACACATACGCTTTGGTATGACTCCGTGAAATATCTGATGTCATATGTAGTAAGCCTTTAATCTCACTTGTAGAATATCCTTATAAAAATATTCAGTGAGTCCTATGGTGGCTGCATAAGTTTTCAAGATTTAGTCTTTGTAATGTAGTTATTTCATTATTTGTGAATATTATTGAACTTATTGTTCAGTTGAAATTATATTTTCTACTCTTGTACTTTCCTGAGTTCCTTGTGTCAATGTTTTTTTTAATATATCAAGTACATCAAATTGTATTTTAGAAAAAATGAACTTGGCTTTACAACATCTTTAGCCCTTGTTAGATAATCATATAGGGAACCTCAAGAGGGAAACATGATAGAAGTATATTTCTAAACTAGTGATGTCCAAGTAGAAACACTTCTTTGTTGAATTCAGGTCTTCCATAAATCAAAGAAAGAAATGCAAATTAGATAAATTTAACATTATACTAAACCAATCTCATAGCAGCCATCCCAGTTTATTGATTGAAACTTGTTATTATGTTTTTCATATATTTGAAAAATATATGACAAGATATATTATATATAGTAATGAAATAACATTTAGAATATAATAGAAACACAATCACATCTAAAGTTTGTCATCTTGTTTTGTTAAACACAAAAAGCTGTTGTGTTTAAATAAAATGTAATAAATGAAATATTTACTTCTCCGAATAAATATAAAGGCAATATATTTGTTTTAGCACTAAACATGCATAGATATTATACAGAGATATGCTATATATAAAGTTCATAAAAGTTGAGTTCTTCAAGCAGCTCTATATTAAGAATTGTCTAGTGTGCAGTTAAATATAGTAGCAGGGACAGTTTCTTGGCTAACTTAGTGATTCAAGAAGTAATTAAGTTTATTTCCAATGACCACTTGACATTTTTACCAGGACATAAGCGGGTAACTATATTCGTTCATGCAAAAACTATTCATAAGTAAGATGTTCTCCATATGTTATGTATCATGAGATATTTATTCTGCTTTCCCCATGTTATATGCTATATCCTCTAGCTGAAACAATCAATGAAGAAGAAACATTCAACTTACACTTCAGTTGCTCATGTTTCACTCTTTAGTGGCAAGTAAAATTATAAAAGAAAACTGTCATTGTTAGTATACATTAAATGAAGGGAAAGTTACAGGAGAAAAGTTAGGAAGCTTTGGTATATGCATTGCAATTCTCTATATCAAAACAAAGTATTAAAATATAGCAATAAGGAAGTGTTTATAACTAGCAGATGGATAAAAAGACTCCACCTCCAGTTCTTAAATTATAGCTCCTTCCAGATTAAAGAAAACCTCCTAATATAGCATTCACTTTATATACTCTGGCAACATCCTTTTTTATTGCACTAGAAACTGATGTTAAATTTCTTGAATAATTACATAAATAATCCATGCACTTTACTTATTTGTGTGTCCATGTTTAATGATATATTGTGCATGTAACTTTCAGAAATATGATTTATGACACTTTATATTACCACAGAGGGGTGTTTACTTGAAATATGTACTTGAAAAATATCATTTAAAATGATGTTATTTGATATATATTCAGAAATGATCTGTTTTTTAAGAAAATATGAGCTGAAAAACTTAGTTTCAATTAAATCATTTTGAGAGCACTCCTAATTGAATTTTCAGGCTTACATGATGTAACAGACTAATGCACATGAATATATAAATTATATTTATTTTATTCTCTAGTAGTTTGCTTTGGAATCAAATATAACCGTGAATTGGCTAGTACTCCCTTCAAAACATTATAAAGCAAATCCACATCATATAAATCTAAAATAAAATGTTCAGTATGTGAAGAAATTTCTAAGCAAATTCTGAAGCCCACTAAATATTCATTTCACTTGATTATTTATCTTGGATACTATATATGTGGATTTATAAAAACTAAAATAACCCTTAAAGATACATTCTTGAAGGTTTTGTGGTTCAGTTGGTGTCCCAAAACCTCTACAGGAGGCCTTCCATAGTTATGGAAGATAGCCAATTCAGGCTCCATGTCCCCCACTACTAGGAGTCATTGCTTCTGTTACTCTTATAGATGTCAGGAAGTTTCCATTGCACTAACTTTCCATCTCACCTTGAAATGCCTCCCAATTCTAGTTGTTTCCCTAGTATTTCCCTCTCCCATCTGATCCTTCCTTTTGCCACTCCCATCTGTCCCCAGTCCATTCATAATATCTATTCTGTTTTCCCATTTCAAAGAGATCTTTGTTTCATCCAATAGCTTTTCTTTGTTAGCCTCTTTGGGACTGTGGACTGTAGCATGTTTTCTTTTCTTTTATGGCTAATATCCACTTATAAGACAGTAATAGTGATTTGTCTTTTTGGGTCTAAGTTAGCTCATTCAGGATGAATTTTTCTAGTATAATCCATTTGTCCACAAATTTCATGATATCATTTTTTAAAGCTAGAGTAATACTCCACTGTATATATGTACCACATTTTATTTAACCATTCTTCAGCTAAGGAATATCTAGGTTCTCCTTGGTGGGAAGGCCCAGCTGCACACAGAGGAAGGGGAAGCAAGCTATCCTGATGAGACCTGATAGGTTGTGGTTATATGGTGGGGGAGGAGGTCCCCTTCTGTCAGAGGTCTAGGGGAGAAGAATAGGGCAAAAGAGAGATCGAGGGAAGAAGGGAACCAGATGATACAAGTGATGGGATGACAGACAAGATGTAATCTGAATAAATTATAGTAAAAAATGAAAAACAAATGCTATCTTTATCCAGCACTCAGCGAGGCAGAGGCAGGTATATTGCAGTGAGTTTGAGGCCAGCCGAGGCTACACAGAGAAACCTTGTCTCAACAAAAACAAAAGCAAACACACACACACACACACACACACACACACACACACACACACACACACACACCAGCTTGAGAAGGAAAGAGTTTATCTGGCTCATGCTTCCAATCACTTATATTCATCAAAGGAAGCCAAGACAGGAACTCAAACAGGCCATGGAAGGGTGGGTGCTGGTTACTGTTTTGCTCACTATGGCTTGCTCAGCCTTATTTTCTTACAGAATCCAAGACCATCAGTCCAGGATGAACTTCTGCCATCAATTATTAATTAAGAAAATGCCTTTCATGCCTGCCTACAGCCCAATATTATGGAGGATTTATTTTTAGCTGAGGTCCCCTCTTCTCTGATGACTTTTTTTTGTCAAGTTGAGATGAACCTATCCAGCACAAGCACTCTTGGGTATATACACAAAGGAGACTTCATTCTATAAGAGACACTTACTCTACCATGTTGAATAGAACCAGAGAGTTTAGATATAGACTAAGGGGCTAGCAAGTGGCATATATCCCAAATAATTGAAATAGGATGTGTTATTATGCATGGATGTGGGGTGTGGGACAGGAAGAACAAGTATGAAGAGGGAATTTTGGTAGAAATGGATAAAACTAAAGGCCATTTGATGAGTAGTTTGGAAGCCTAACACAGTAGAAGCTTACATAGATGTATATGAAAGTGGTGGTAATGGTTATGACAGAGACGCAATTAATATTTCTTGTCACCAAATAAAATTTCTAGCACTGAGTTTGGATTACAACTACTTAAGTTGTTGAGTGACCTGAGACAAAGTAGTCCAGAGACACAGAGTCAAAACAAGTATTACTTTATAAAGGAAATAAAGAAAGAAACATGGCAATAAATGACTCCTAATATATCCTACTATACTCATAGATCAGGACCTTGCTCAGCCACCATTGAAGAAGCATCCTCCTGCAGCAAATGGGAACAGACACAGAGGTCCACAGACAGGAATTATTCAGAGTGAGTACATTAGTCAGGGTTCTAGAGAATAACAAAACTTATAAAATTAATCACTGTTTATATATAGAAAGAGAATTTATTGACTTACAGGCTGTAGTCTAGCTAATCCAACAATGGTTACCTATAATTGTAAGGTCTAATGATCCAGTATCTGTTTAGTCCACAAGGATGAATGTCTATATTTGTCTTTAGTATATGCTAGAATCCCAACGAAATAGGATTTGGTATTAGTAAATAAATGGACTTCCTAGTGAGGCCAAACCAAACAAGCAAAGAACAAAAGCTTCCTTTTGATTTCCTTATATAAAATTCTAAAAGATGGTATCACATAGATTAGAGGTGTGTCTTCCTGCCTCATATGAGAACTAAAGTTATGTCTTCCCACCTTGAAGTTCCAGATCAGAAGAATATCTTTTCATTTCAAATCAGGCAAAATTTCTTCAGGTATGCCCTTTTATTTGGGGGTTTGAGTAAATTCCTTATATAGTCAAGTTGAAAACCAAAATAACCATCACAGTGAGAGATCTTGGATCACTCAGCCCTAAGTTGAATGGCTCCATCAAATTCTATCCCCCACAAGGGTTCAAGGAACCATGTGAAAAGGAGGAAGAAAGAATGTAAGAGCCAGAGGGAAAAGAGGCCACCAAGCAAACAAGTCCCTTTTAAAGCAAATGATCAAAGCCTAAATAAACTCACTTAGACTGAGACAGCATGTGCAGTTCCTGCATGGATCTGTATGAGATGGGATCATACTGCTGAAAACAAAAGCAATCACTAACACAGAAGCAATCACTAATTAATAATCATTAACAAATAATAATTGTGTTTACTAAAAGGGAGTCTCATTGAGAAAACAAAACAAAATAGTCTTAGGAGTTGGCTGCACGTGCCTGCCCAACAGTAGATGGCCAACAGAAAATGAACTGAATGGCATCTTTGGACATTCCATTTCTCATAGTTTTGAATTATGGCTCTTCCTTTTGTTTTGTTCTTTTTATTATTAATTTTATTTCAACTGAGAATTCTTTTAAAATGAGAGTGATAATGATATTTAATGGATGCATTTGGTATTTTTTCTCATCTTATCGATACTCAGAATTATTATCTTCTAAATCCTATAGCTATTTTTCTATCTTCATTTTTTCCTTGTTCCCTTTTCTAACTGATTTTTATTTGAGTCACATGTTCCTACACACTTCTTTTCCATAACACATCTTCATCTCCAAGATACAATCTCCTAGTTTCTTTTTTAATGAGCTTATGCACTCTAGATATTATCAAATAGATAAATGATAAATATAATCATGATCTAGATTTCAAATTTCCTCAACCATTTATCTGTATGTGTCAGAGAATCATGAAGCCCACTCCTTTCAATCTAAATTAAGATCTTTAAGCCCTGCATTTTATCTTACTAATTTCTGACTAGCATTTTACAGTTGATGATCTTTGTCCTTCCAGAACACTGAAGTTATACTCACCAACTGTAACAGAAACAGTATTTTAAAAGTTATTTTAAGCCTCAGAAATACTAAAAACATAATTATACCAAACATGCAACTACACTTAAATAACAAGTCACTTCCATAGCTCATGCTTATTAACAAACCAGAGAACAAAGTAGGTAGGTTAATCCAAACTTGCCATTTATGCTGAAGACTTATAAGATATACTAATTGTAATCTACTTAAAATAGACTAATAAAAAGATAATTTGAACAACAATACCCTGCAAAGAAAAGCAATGCTGTTCCAGAAAGATGGATTATATTAAATGAAACATCTTATCACCGGGAAAAACTTACTGTCTATGAGTCACGAAAGCCTCAGAGGCACGTAAATGATCACAAGTTATTGCTATTGTTCTCGGTTGCACAATATAACTGTTTAGTAAGACTAGTTGGCTGAAACACATGTCCAAGCAGTCTTTGCTGGTGGATACCCCGCAACAAGAGCAAATTGAAATATTAAAAATTATCATTGGCCCTGGCCATTGCCTGCTTAGGGCTGCCAGACGGCCAGGTCCTCAGAGCCTGTGAGCAACAGGCCAGGCTCAGCCCAGCTTCTGCGCAGCCAAGTTCTGTCACCTTGGGTGTGTCTGAATGGCTGTGTGCTGTGATCATGGAGGCCCTGGGCTCAGGAAAGTGTGTCATGTTGTCATGCCTCACCAAACACTTTGAGATAAAGCACCTCTCCAATGGGGACCTGCTTTGCCAGAACATGTGACAGGGCACAAAAATCACCGTGTTTGTTGGTCAAGACTTTCACTGACCAAGGAAAGCTCATCCCAGATGATGTCATGACTCTGCTGGCCATTCATGAGCTGAAAAACCTCACCCAGTGTAACTGGCTGTTGGATGGTTTTCCAAGGACACTTCCGCAGGCAGTAGCCCTGGATTGAGCTTATCAGATAGACACAGGGATAAACCTCAATGTGCCCTTTGAGGTCAATAAACAACACCTCACTGCTCAATGGATTCATCCTGCCAGTGGCCGAGTGTGTAACATTGAGTTCAACCCTCCCAAAACTGTGGGCGTCGATGACCTTACTGGAGAACCACTGATTCAGCATGAGGATGACAAACCAGACACAAGGATTAAGAGACTAAAGGCATATGAAGTCCAGACAGAGCCAGTCCTGCAGTATTACCAGAGAGAAAACATTGTTCAGAACAGAAACCAACAAGATCTAGCCCCATGTATATTCTTTCTTACAAACTAAAGTTTCAGAAACTATCCAGAAAGCTTCTGTTATTCCCTGAGTAGGGCACTGATTAGAATGAAGCAGGGCCTCCTTGCCTCTCTTTTCCTTGACTCACCTCTTTATTTCAAAGCGCTTTTCCTAAGACTTCTCTGAAAATTTATGATTTCTTCCTAACGGCTTTCTTTTGGGTATTACCAAGAATGTGCCAAATGAGTCAGATACTAAGGCTGATCTGTTAAAATAATCTCATATGTTTGGCCCAGAATCTAATTGTCTTCTGTGGATATGCAACTAGAAAACATCAGAAATGTTGAAATTTTAAAAAACAAGTCAGAACACAATTTAAAAAATGCAACCGGTCATTGTCTAACCTTTTCAGTTAGTAAACATGGGTGACTACATGGTCATATTTTTCTGGAAAAGTTCAAAAAACTACATGTCACTTGAGGCAGATAAATAATCTCATTAGGGGCTTTTGCATAAGTAGTGTACCATTGCAACCCAAAAAAGATGTTTTCTAGCCTAATGGGACATGATAATGGAAGACACTGTTATAGATTCCAGAAAGAAAACAACTGGCTTTACAGATTTTGCCAGATGCAAACTCACTGCTATTTACAGGAAAAGCAAGGGCACAGGCCACCATGCTGTACAAGCTCTGCTAGTTCAATTTGCTACAAAAATGACACTGGTGCTTAAGAACACGCAACTTTGATACAGCTTGTTTTCTTTTCCAAACCTGCATGTACTGAGGTATATAATTTGTGTTAACTGACATGTAAATTCTAGAATGAGCCCTGGTAACTGACAATGGAATTAAGTCCTAGGTTATCATATATTATTCTTGTCAGTTTCCCTCTTTGATCCAAGTGGACTGTCTGCCTTGATGAGCAAGTGATAGTTAAAAGAAAACTAAAGGGTAAGAAAGAACACCCATGGTAGTTTGCCACTGAAGAAGTAGATGGGAAGTGCCCAGGGAAGTGCCTTGGACAGAAAGACCAATCAAATAGTCAGCAGATGTAGTAACAAAAGGAATTTGCCCAATAGGTTCAAAAACACTGAAGCTGAATTCCATTGAGGACATTTATACTTGTACTGAAGTTCTTGAATTCAAGCTCCTCTTGTCTCAGGCTCTCTTAAGTTCTAGGATCACTGTGTGCTACCACTTCCCATCCCATTTTAAAGGGAAACCGCTCTTTTTGGCACCCTCTAAGTAACTGCCTCTTCTACCTACAGCACTGGGAATCTGACTCAGCTTTGTGTGCTGGACAGGAACCCTATCACTGTGCTATCTCCAGGCCTTAGGGTTTTTGTTGTTTGAGGCAGGATCTCACTATGTAGTTCTAGCTGTCCTGGAACTATGTCGTCACCAGGTTGGCTTCAAACTCAGAGGTCCACATGTTTCTGCCTCCCAAGTGCTGAGATTAAAAACATGCACTACCACACCCAGGCCCAGCACTTAGGTAGTGAGGTAGGCTTTCACTATGTAACCCAACCTGGTTTGTAATTATTATGTAGTCCAAGTTGCCCTCACATTCATGACCCTCTTGTTTCAGCCTCCTGAGTGCATAAATTACAGGGGTATACCACTAAACCAACTTGGAGAAACCACTTTAAAAATCAGTCACTTTAGATTTATTAGTGGGAGAAGGGTTTATTCTTATATATTGTGGCCTGAAGTGAGAAAATATGATAAATGGAAGAAACAAATTCTACCATTCAGGAAGATGTATTCTTTTTTTTTTTTTTTTTTTTTTTTGGTTTTTCGAGACAGGGTTTCTCTGTGTAGCCTTGACTGTCCTGGACTCACTTTGTAGACCAGGCTGGCCTCGAACTCACAGCGATCTGCCTGCCTCTGCCTTCCAAGTGCTGGGATTAAAGGAGTGCACCACCACGCCCGGCAGAAGATGTAATCTTACTTGGTGCTAAATCAAAGAATCAAGTCCTTGTATAAGCCTTTGAAATTCTGGCCTATTTTATTTCAGACACTTCAAGTACAAATGCCAGCAAGTGGTTCTTATATTTTGGGAGTGAGGAGGAAACTTTGATTTTTAAATTTCATTTTTGATCTTTCAAAATGGACTTAGCCTTAGGATTACAACTAAGCCTTAGGAGCATATTGTCCTTTGTCAGTGTCTCTATAATGCCTTTTCTGAAGGTTAGTAACTGCTTTCTAAAAATGTTGTGAACTACCTAAACCAGGGAATGATCAGCAACATCCAGTGATATCAGCACTGGCTGTTGCCTTTTGCCTCTGGCCCTTCACAGGCCCTCAGTACCCTTCCTGTATGCTTCTGTGATGTCTTAGTGGCTTTTAATAGTTTTCAAAAAGTAAAAAAATAATATCAAATTGTCTTGTGATTGCTGTTGTAGAGCTATTTTCACAATACCTTGCCTTTAGCTCTTCAATGTAATGACTGAAATTTGTTGTCTTGTTACACATCAACCAGATATTTAGGTTGCTCCCTTACAAATGCAACTATCATTGCCATAGGCACCACTTGACTATGTGCACAGGGTATATGCCTGCAACAGAAGATACCAACAATAAGTGAGCAACTCAGTTGCTCTCTGCATCCATATCCAACAGTTGGACTTGGTGCACCCAACATATACTACATTTATGGGCTGCTGGAACACATGGAGGAGCCAGTGCTGTAGAAGCAGATTTGGGACCACATCATCCCCACAGAAGATAAAGAGCTAAAAAATGATAGTGATCTTAAGTGGAAGTTGCTGCTGGAACTTGATGGGGAAATGGAGCAGCTTTTGGAACCTGAGAGACTGATAGAGGCACTGATAGGAGATATGACAGTGGAAGATGAGTATGCAGAGCCTGCAATTTCCCCAGAATAACTATAAAATGGCAGGTTTTTTGGAAAGATGGTTTTAACAACTGGACTCATGAAAGTGGAAGGAGATATGGTAGAGCAGAACTGTATACTTCGTGTCATGGTGGCAAAACTACAGACACAGCAACTAAGGGTATGGGAAAGATATGAAAGAACAGCTTCAAGAAGACAAAGAAAATAAAATACTGAATAGGGCTGGTCCTTGGCACATTGAAAAGCATCAACATGGAGCCACTTCTGGGAGGGAGAAGAGCTCAGAGCCACAATGCTGCCCTCAGGCTGTTTCTTGGCAGCAGGACTAGAGCTCATGTAGGTCTGTTTCCTGGATGTTCTGCCTAACCACAAGATCACCTTGACTCTGGCTAACATCAGAATATACAAGATGAGCCTTGCCATGTCCAGTATTTATGTTGCCTCAGAAATCAGAAACCTTGAACCAGAACAATTATAACAGAAGGAGGGAGGCTTTTCTGCACCACCAACGGTATAAATAAGACACAGAGACATTCATATAGTTTAATCTTAGGTCTTTAGCTTGCCAGATTCCCAGCTACCATAATAGACTCGACCCTACTATTCTACTTGCAACTCACCCTGTGGCTCGCTCTTTTACCTCTCCACTCTTATTTATATGTTTGTTTCTTCCTCCTTCTGCCTCTGAAACTTCCACATTTCTTTCCTCTCCCAGAGTCCCTCACTCTCCTAGAAGTTCTGCCCTCTACTTCCTGTCCCAGATATTGGATGTCAACTCTTTATTATATCGAAGCAATAAGAAACTGCCTGACCTTCAAGTATCTGAGCAGATGTGGAAAGAAGTATATTTACAAATATAAAGCCAATGATGGACCATAGAAATCATAATACCAAAATCTTGCCACTACATAGCTCTCTGCTGGTACAGAATTAGCAATTGAAAATACAGAGATACGGAGGCTGGAGAGATGACTCAGTAGATGAGAGCACTGTCTGCTCCTCCATAGGTTTTGAGTTCAATTCCCAGGAACCATGTGATGTCTCACAACTCTCTGTAATGGGATCTGATTTCCACTTCTGATATGCATATACATATCAGCATTTAAACACATGAACTATATCAATAAATAAAATAAAAAATACAGAAATATTCCTTCAGACATGTCAAGGAAAGGTACCTCAACCAACCAATGACTTGATGCAATGAATATTTGCATATTAAGCTGTTTGGCCAAAAAATATATATATTGTGTGACGCAATGTGGATTTCAGTGTCACTTCAACAAGAAAATATGAATTAAATATGTAGGTAAGGTGGAGGAATGGAGTGGGCATGTGCACAGTGCAGAGATGAGATGTGAAGGGTGTGGGAAAAATCTGTGCTTGACCATGGGAGCAAGTTGTGGAGCAGAGTTGGTAGAGTATTATGCAGCCTAGAGCTCAAGCAGGATCTGTCCTTGACCACACTGCCCAACTGCATGATTTTTTTGGCTCTGAGTAATAACAGGATGTCCAAGATAGAGAATGGTACATTTTTTCAATTGGGCCTCCTCAAAACACTCCCATGGTCTGTTCTGACCCCAGAGGCCATATTCATATATGCAATTCGTGCTACATCTAGAGAATTTGCTGGTGGTTATGGTCTGTGCTGCCATGCTAGGTCATGTTGAAACCTGAGGTACTTGTGGATGTCTGTAATCTGTTCCCCTACAGGAGGCCATGTTGATGTCCATGGTCCATGTTACCACCAAAAGCCATCTGCACATTCTTGGTCTTTGCTGCCTGAAGCCATAATGTCTGTGGCCAGTTCTGCAACCAAGGGAGATGATGGTGTCCATGGTCAATGCTAAGATTGAGGGCAGTGTTGATTTCTGTGGTTTGTACTGCCACTGAAGATGGGTCTGAGGTCAGGGGTCTGTGTTGTAGCCAGAAACCATGTGGAAATCCATGATCTATGGTGCCACTGACTAAATAGCAAGGAAGCTTCTATTGCAGTGATATCAATAATGGCAGACTCACAATTGAAACTTAGAGACTCTTAAACCCTCTGTAACAACCTCTGTATCTCCACACCCACACAGGAAGTCATTGAAGAGAACTCTTAAAATTTGTGATAAGGATGCTGAAAACTTCTGGCAAGAGTGGAACAGGAGATCTATTTTCTTTAGGAGGCTGACCACAGGGAGATTGACTATGCTCCAGAGAATATATGGACAACAAAAATTGAGCCTGGCATTTTTTCTTTCTATTTTTTATAGAGAGAGGTGGAGGTGGACACACTCACAGTTGAATGGACCTTTGAGGACTGGTTAGTGAGTTAGAGTGCATTATAAGAAATTCCCAAATAATCAATAAAAATATCATGTTGAATTCAAAAAGAATTAAAGTGAACATTTTGGCAAAAATGCATCTATGTACTTGCACTGTATATGCACAGATGTCTAAAAACAATCTTTTTGAATTATAGCATTTTTTGAAAATGATGGCACTTCTTACAAAAATGAATCATTAAATTATTTTGTTAACATATATTTAAGTAATGGTAATATTTAACTGTTATGAATATATTGAAGCTACACAGAAGGGACCAGCTATTGTTAATGAATAGTGGATGGCTAATTTATGCTAATTAAATTGAACAGAAGAATAAAGACAAAATCATTTTGCTAATTTGTTAATTTACATAAATAATAAAATTAATCTGTCATTAAATGCCTTACTTATATATTGTTTTATTTAGATATCTTTTCTTATCTCTGGTCAGATCCACTAGGTGCTGATTTTGCAATTTGCTTCTTCTCCAAGTGCACTCTATTTACCTTATCTCCAGTTTTATATCTGGCAATGGATTGTAGTCTCTATGTATACAGACAAACCTAGTTAGATTCATTATCAATAGGATAGTTTTAGCCAGAAAATGAGCTAGTATTTTTTATAATGTGATAATTATACAGACTAGGGATATTTTAATACATTTTTCCATAGGCATTCTTTTTGTTTACGTGTATTTTTGTGAACACTTTCCATTCTCCTTTTGTCCATATATAAAGTAATGAAAACATTGAAATCTAAGAAGCCTGTGATGTCTTTTTTTCAAATACTACATCAAGTGTTTGTTCTAGTTTTGGATCTAAAAATGTAAATATTTCACTTAAAGAAGCTTAATGTAACCCTAGAACTTGTTTTTAAATGACTTTTCGTAGTAAAACACGGGAAAAATAAGCATAAGTTTTACACTAAGCAAGTTACTTATAAAGATTCCCTTTGTACCGAAACTAAAAAGGGTTTCTCATTTTTTTGTCACATTTCTTGTAATATTTAGGTTCAAACATCCCTAAAAGTTTACAGCAAGAGTTTACTACCAAATACAACTAGTTTTAATTACTAACCTCACTTACTGTAAATTAGGATGGCAATGATCTTTACACTCTAATTTAAATGTGGACTTACTTCTTAGTAGTCTTCTTGTAATAATGAGTGGGCAACAGATTATCCTCAGAAGGGCAATATACTGTATCACAAATCACAAGATGCATTTCCTACTCTTATTTTTGTAACTGCAAAATGTGATTTCAAAAAGTGTTATTAAGCTATAACACCTTCGTCATTTTGAAGCTCTAGGCACTTAAAGTGCTGAATTTTAGATTACTTTTTTATATTCCGGCTGTGCCTTGTTTCCTTACTGTAGGTAAAGTTATTAAAGCTGTCTTCTTCAATTTCTTATCTACTTAGGAAGCTATGACAAAAAGATGAAAAAAGAGTACTTTTAATCTCAAAAGCCTAAACTCAATGCAGAATTGAAACAGAAGAATAAATAAAGACAATAAGAGTACTTTTCCAAAGGTATTTTACGATCATTGAGTGGTCACTAAAAAAGCACTAAACTGGAAGTATGTGACAATATAATGTGCCTGAGGCTCAATTTCTTCTCTAGATTGTTGATCCTGGATTTTTTAGGATGCTATGTAATTGGAATACCACTTGCCAGACAATGATTTGCTCCCCATGTGGTGGTGGTGGGTGGGGTGGAGAACATTTGTTTTGTGAACTGCATAAGAGAAAAGTACATATTAAGACATGGGTAGCAATTACAATTGTCAATCTGTTTTCAAAAACTACTATTAAATAAAGTGATTCACAAGATAAGAAAATAATTTCTTGACAGTTTGTTCTCTTTTAAAAAGATATAAAATAGAAATAGGTTCAGGGGTCTAATATATCTTTGTAATTACTTAATATCTAAGAAGGGATAGGGATCTTCAAGCATTTATGCTTCATTGCTCCTGTGCATTTTTTATTTTTACCTATTTCTTCAGTCTTCTAACTTATGTACTTTCTGGAATTGGAAACTGTTGAATTACAAGCATTTGAGATCATAAATTATTGTTCCGTGTTGAGACTTTCTGCATGTTTTTGAAGTTTCCCTGAAATTTAATATTTTATTATCATCTTTCTCATTCTTTTCGAACTTATCTTCTGTCATTTTATACAAATTAGAATAGTCTTAAAAAATCCATTTACCTACATCTAAAAAATTACAAACTATTAATGAAAATAATTATTGCATGTTTTCTTTGATAATGTGCAGGAAGCTAAATCTTATTATATTCTACTTATTATTAAAATTATTTTCATATAACTTCCTATATCTCCATCATGCACTTTCAGTTATCAAAATTAACTGAACTCATTTTCTAAAACATGTTTTATTCTACATCAAGGATAAGCACTATACAGTTTGCAAATAAAAACTGGCTCAATAATTTTTGTTGTCTATGTGTTCTGAAAGATGAAATTTATATTTACTAATATAAACCATACAGGTTAGTGGTAAGCGCTTATCTACATTTTCAGACAATTTGTGTCAGTGTCCTACACACACACACACACACACACACACACACACACACACATACAGAGAGAGAGAGAGAGAGACAGACAGACAGACACACAGACAGACACACAGACAGAGACAGAGACAGAGACAGAGACAGAGACAGAGACAGAGGGGGAAGAGAGCTGCAATATCTCTGCAAAATTAAATGCTCTTGAAATTTAAGAAAGGCTACATGAAAGAAGACCTGAACAATAGGACACCAAAAGAACTGCTAACATAGAAGGAGATAAGTTCAAAGCACCACAACCCTAGAAAAAGAACTATGGGGCAGATAGTAGGATAAAATGTTTTCCTCAGGAAAAAGTTTCATAAGTTGTTTATCTGACCAGTCCATCTGGTCAGTTACTCAGGGGTCGAGGAGGGTTGCGACCTGTGAATAAAGAATGGGCGAGAGAGACGACAGGGCTCAAGGAAATGTAGCTTGTCAAGAGCCGTTTATTGAAAGCAGGTGCAAGCTTTTAAAGGATGCTTAGGGAGGGCGGGGGTAGGAGGGGAGAGCAGTGGAAAAGTACAAGATCTTCTGGGGTTGAGCGATGGGAGATCCCTGGGCAGACATAGATACCCCCATCATAAAGTCCCCTGCCACGGAGGGTCTGGTGGAGTTGGACTCCTTCTAAGTCGTTGCGGCAACCAGGGTCGGCGCCGCCAGTAGAACGGGAGGGGGGGAGGTAAGTTCAGGAGCCTTGAGTTGTGTCGAGGGCCAAAAAATGTCTTCAACACCCCAGTCAGGAGAGGCTCCGAGGGCCATGGCACAAAGATCTACGTGTAAAGAGGGCCAGGAAGGCGCGGTGCCGATTGAAGAGGTGGAGTTAACAAAGTCACCAGCCTGATTGATAATGACCCAAGTAAAATTATAAATCATGTAAGGGTTAGGGCATTGTAAGGAGATGCCAGTGATCAGCGTGGGGAGGCAGAGGCACACAGCGAGAAGCATGTTTCTGAAAGAGAGCACAATTATACATTTTCCTCAGGGGGGTCCCCTGGGGGAGGAGGGTTAAAGGGCTTAATTAAGCGCTCAGGTAACCAACATGTGTTGGATTCTTTTTTATCATAGACACAGGCATGGCCTTTGCCCCAGATAAGAACTGGGTCAGGCTCATGCCATTGATGGGTGAGCGGATCTTTCCACAAGGCTTTGGCATAGGTAGAGGAGGTGGAAGAGTGCCAAAGGCGTTCGGCTGCTGAATAGCCAAGGTCGTCCTTTTGTAGGAAATTTAGGACAAACAATGCATGACTAAGTAGGCGGGGGCCTACTGTAAAGGGATATAAAATCCCTTTACATGATTGTAATTTGACAATCATTGTTTTGAGAGTTTGATGAGCTCTTTCAACAATTCCTTGGCCCTGGGGGTTGTATGGTATGCCCGTAATATGTTTAATTTGGAGCTGGGCACAGAAGGATCGAAAGGCAGCACTCGTATACCCAGGGCCATTGTCTGTTTTTATGACTGTTGATTTTGGAGCAACTGTGAGACAGTGCATGACATGATCAATGACATTTTTGGTGGCCTCTCCAGCATGTAGGGAGGCACAGAGAAACCCACTAAAGGTATCAATGAATACATGAATGAATAACTTGTTAAAAGAGGAAAAATGAGTGATATTCATTTGCCATATTTCTCCAGGCATGAGGCCACTGGGATTGACCCCCAAGTGGGGTTCAGGAAAGAATGTGACACAGGATTGGCAATCCTTGACTATAGTTCTAGCCTGTTCCCTGGTAATGGAGAACATGTGACAAAGGGTTTTTGCATTGAGGTGGTGGAGTGCATGGGCCTCTTTGGCCCATGCAACCAGGTCAGTGGTGACCGGGACGGTGAGTCCAGAGAATATTGGGCGTGTAGCGGCATCAACCTGTGCATTAAGTTTTGTCAGCGGCCCTGGTAATTCTGAGTGAGCACGAATGTGGCCAACATAGAAGGCCTGAGAGCATAGGAGAATGAGTTTTTGGATGAGAGAGAAGAGGGGGGAAGCATTGGTAGTAGGCTTAATATAAGGAACAGTTTCCAGCAGTGGAATAGAGGATGCAACATAGGCACTGTCAGTATAAAGGTTGAAGAGGGTATCAGGGAGAGACTTAAAAGCGTGCAGGACAGCCTCAAGTTCAACCAGCTGGGCAGAGCTATGGGAAGTCTGTTTTTGAGAGATGGCCCCGTCCACGGATAATGCTGCGACTCCTGTAGAGGAACCATCAGTGAACACTAGAGGTGCCTAAGGGATGGGCCTAAGGCTGGTGACCTTAGGAAAGACAACAGGCTGACATTGAAGAAATTGAATTAGTTTATCAGCAGGATAGTGATTATCTATAAGGCCATGAAAAGATACACAGGAAATGGCCCACTCATCTGAGTTTTGAAAAAGCCGTTTTACCTGTGAGGTGGAATAGGGAGTGATTATAGAGTAAGGGTCTCTTCCAAAGAGTTTAAGAGCAGTTTCCCGTCCCTGTTGAATAAGGAGGGCGACCAAGGAGGGATAAGTGGGAAGGCTCTTGATTGAGGAAGAGGGAAGGTGGAGCAAAAAGAGAGGAGCCTTTTGCCATAGCAAGCCCGTTGGGGTGAAGGAGGAGGGAAAGATTATTAGGGCGAATGGATGGTTAGGGTCATAATATGAGATAGACTGATGGGAGATAGCCCTGTCCACCTTTTGAAGGGCCTCGGAGGCCTCGGTGGTAAGGTGTCTGGGTGAGGAAGGGTCAGCCTCACCTTTAAGGATATCAAAAAGGGGCTTGAGGTCTCCTGTGGTAAGTTTGAGGTAAGGATGCAGCCAATTTATGTCTCCTAAGAGTTTTTGAAAGTCATTGAGTGTGTGTAGGGTGTCTCGACAGAGTTGGACCTTCTGGGTATGAATAAGAGAGGTCCCGAGCTCAAAACCCAAAAAGAGGAAGAGAAGGTGCTGTTGTATTTTTTCTGGGGCGATCTTAAGCCCTAAATGACTCAAATCCTTGACCATTTCTTGGGCAATTAGAGAAAGCTCGGCAGCGGCCGGGCCAGCGAGCAAGATGTCATCCATGTAATGAATAATATATATGTGTGGGTATTTAAGACGCAATGGGTCAATGGCCTGGGCCACATATTTTTG
Organism: Acomys percivali; assembly: GCA_907169655.1. Taxonomy (NCBI): domain Eukaryota; kingdom Metazoa; phylum Chordata; class Mammalia; order Rodentia; family Muridae; genus Acomys; species Acomys percivali. The sequence goes on from OU015760.1 coordinate 93,485,199, forward strand.
ACACAGGGTTGGGCTATTGGCCATGCCCTGAGGAAGCACTCTCCACTGGAACCTAGGTGAGGGTCCCGCATGATTAGTAATGGGGAGGCTGAAAGCAAACCTTTTAGCATCCTCGGGGTGTAAGGGAATGCAAAAGAAGCAGTCTTTAAGATCAAGGACAAGTTTATGGTGTCCTTTGGGAATGGCCACGGGTGAGGGGAGACCAGGTTGGAGGGCCCCCATGGGCACCATGGTTTTATTGATCTCTCTGAGGTCCTGTAGAAGACGCCAGGCACCGTTCTTTTTTTGGATAACAAAAATGGGGGTGTTCCAGGGGGACGTAGAGGGCTCAACATGGCCTGCATCGAGTTGCTCCTGCACTAGCCTCGTGGCAGAAGCCAGTTTGTGAGAAGGTAGGGGCCACTGGTCAATCCAGACAGGGGAATCGTTTTTCCAAGTTATTTTATCAGCCTGGAGTGCAGGAAGAGAAGTGACCCTTATGAAAAATTTTGTTTATAGCCCAGTCCTTGACGGTCATTTCTAGGTGTAGGAATGATGGGCTCTAAACGTCCTTTTCCCTGTTTGCCGAGGCCCTGGCCTGGCAAAAATCCCTGGTCTAAGAGCTGATGAGTAACAGAGAGGGAAGGGCCGTATATGAAAACTCCCATTTCGGAGAGGACGTCCCGGCCCCAGAAGTTGAGGGGGAGGTTTGGGACAATGAAAGGCTGGACAGTCCCAGAGTGTCTATCGGGGTCCTCCCAGCGCAAAACCTTAGAGCTCTGGAGGGTGTTTGTGGACACTCCAATGCCTTGGAGGTGTGTAAGGGACTGTTGGCAGGGCCAAGTAGAAGGCCAGGAAGCCTGGGACAGCACCGTGGAATCTGCCCCAGAATCAATGATACCCTCAAAAGGTCGGCCATCGAGTTTTAACGTTAGGCGAGGCCTGTCAGAGGTCAGTTGTTGGACCCAGAAGATGGATGAGGAGGGAGAGGCAGGGGAATTGGGGTCCAGACAAGGGGGGGTTACTGGAAGGTCTATTGTGATTGGTAGAAGGCAAAGGGAGGGCCCAGGCCAGAATTTGTCTGGGGGAAACAGTAAGAGGGCCCTGAGTAGCAGTAGCAAAAAGATATATAGTAGAAGGGAGTGCGGGTTTAAGGACGAGAGGGTATATAAGCAATCCAATGAGTGCAGAAGAGGCACGGACAAGGACAAGGAGGGAGGAGGAGGGGGGAGGTGTATCATGAAGAGCAACAGGCAATGACAAGGTTCCCTCCTCGGGCACTAATACTGTTGAGGAGGTGGCACGGAGGTCCAGTCCTGTGGGAGAGGGTGAGGAGCTGTAGCTGGGGGAAGGGGGGGCTGGGTTTGAGGAGGCAGGGGATGGGGGTGCGTACCCAAGCCAGGCAGAGTGGGGGGAGCCTGTAACACCTGTCCCGATGCATGCTGAAATTGAATAGGGCGTGGGGCCCGGGACTGGCCCCCATAGAAGTTTCCCTGACGTGGGGGAAGAGGATTGCCCACGGCATCATGGCGGCCTCTATGGCAGCTAGGGCAGAGAGTGTTGGGAGGAGGTCGACCGGGGGTTCCCCTGAATCCTTCATTGATTGTTGGGGCAACCTGGGGCAAGGGCGAGCGGGTCTATTAGGGCAGGCTCGAGCGAAGTGACCAGGCTGTCTGCAGCGGAAGCATGTGGCATTGCCTGTGAGGGTACCCACAGCCATAATGGCCTTGGTGAATTTATCAGTGACAGGGTCGACCTTGCGGCAGAGTTGAACCATTTCATCAAGGGTCTTACCCTTGAATTTATGCCTGAGGGTAGCCCTACAAGCAGTATTGGCGTTTTCAAATGCCAGTTGTGTTAGCAATTTATTATCAGCCTGGTCGGGCCCCAAGGATCGTTCTGAGGCCTATAAAAGGCGAGCGGCATAGTCACTGAAGGGCTCTTGAGGGCCTTGGAGAATTTTTGTAATAGGTGAAAGGGCAGTACCTGGAGAGGTGATAGTTCTCCAGGCAGTAAGTGCAGCAGCGCTAGAATGAGATAGCAAACTGAAAGGAAGTGCGCGCTGTTTTTCATCTGTGGCATATTTGCCCTGTCCCAGGAGTTTGTCAAGGGTCCATTTATGAGCCCCCTTACGGCACTGTTGGTATTTTTTTCTGATTGTGTCGCGACAGCGATCGCCCCAATCGGCCCTCCAAGAAAGAAATTGGCCACGGGTAAGGACGAACTGAGCGGCGGTGATCCATTCATTAGGTGTTAAATGACCGCCCTCAGCCAGGTCCTCGAGGAGCGAAATGGTAAAGGGAGCATTAGGGCCATAACTGCGGACTGCTGTATTAAGTTTTTCAAGCTTTTTAAATTTGAGCCTGTGAAAGGTGGTGGGGGGAGAATCTTTTTCTTCCCCCTCAGAATCCGAAGAGGAGAGATAGTCATGGTCGCTATCGAGGCCGGAGTGGGCAGAGGGAATAGAGGGGGCGCAGGAAGAGGAAGATTGGCCAGGGGTGTCTGTACTGGAAGGAGACTGAGCTTCGGTGGTGTTCTGATCTTCAGTTTCAGGGTGGGATTGTGAGCGAGTGACAGGAAAAGCCAAAGCTCGAGCAGGCGGAGCGAGGCACGTTGTTAAAAGCGAAAGTTGTTTTTGAAGGCAGATGATTTGAGCGGTGTGAGAGATCTGGTGTTGCAGATGTGCCTCTGTTGGGCAAAAGCAGTTGGGGAGGGCGCAAGAGCTAGATTGGCCAGCGCGAAGGGATGCGGGCCTCGGGTGGCTGGAGGCTTGTAAGAGGGGTGGGGGAAGAGAAAGGAGCGAGGGAGCGGAGGCAGAGGCAAAGGGGAGACCATCATCGGAATGGTAGCGAGCTGCTTCTTCCTCCAGCGTTGCAGCATCACCAGGGTCCAGGGGTCCTCCTCGGGTGTCGCGAGGAGAATAGCGGGACCCGCAGAGGGAGAAGGTGGGTGTAACTTTTTAGGGGGTGAAATGGCAGGTGGCTGAGGAATTTGTTTACAAGGTATGACCGGTGCGCAGAAGGGTGAGCAGCCGCGCTCCATGGTGGAAACAGGGACATCATAGGCAGGAGGGTGCGGCGGGTAGATAGAGCGAGGAGGAGCCGGGGCTGGCGAGGGCAAAGAGATATCAGGGGAAAGACAGGAGGCCTGGGGGGCGTCTGAATCGATAGGTATATCGATGAGGGTGAATGAGAAGCCTTTTAATGAAGGAGAAGGGGACGTGCGGGAAGGAGGAAGTGATTCACGCAGGCAGAGTTCAGCTATGGATAGGAGCTGTTTTTGGCCGTTTTCGTTTTCGCTCGACTCAATTATGTCTCTGATGAGACCCCAATAAGAGAACACGGTATGTCCAATAGCCTCGTTGCCATCTTTTTGGATGAGGGAGTTAAGCTCCCGTCCCACCTTTTGCCATTTTTTGGTGTGGATGGTAGGGCCATCGACCATAAACCAGGGACAGGTCTGATCAATAAAGATGAAAAATTCTACTAAATGCTTTCTTTTAACCTTTATGCCTCTTTCTCTGAGCGCTTCTTTTAAGTCCTTAATAAAGCGAGCTTCTTTAGACAGCGAATGGCCCATTCTTGAGAATGCAGACGGATGACTCACCTAATGACGGGGCTGGCCAGACGAGCGTGGCTGGTCATGAATTTTTTTCTCCATGGATCAATCCCTTAATCCATCCGGGGGGGGGGGGACCCGTACCTCGGGCCCCACGTTGGGCGCCACTTGACCAGTCCAGCTGGTCAGTTATTCAGGGGTCGAGGAGGGTCGCGACCTGTGAATAAAGAATGGACGAGAGAGAAACGTAGCTTGTCAAGAGCCGTTTATTGAAAGCAGGTGCAAGCTTTTAAAGCATGCTTCAGGGAGGTACATTGGTTCAGTGACTCTGTCACAAGATTAAGGAAGTCAGTAAAGCCTCAGTGGGCACTTGTACAAGGTTGTGAGACATGGTCTCCATCTTGTTAGGAAGGCAGGACTCTAGGGCCTATAAAGAGATGTTTTTTTAAGGTCATCAAAGTACCTATGGAGGCAAGTGGTGTCCTGGGCTACAGGGTCCATGTAGGGACCCATACACATAAACATGTCGAGGGAAACAAGAACTTTGAGTTGGAAGTTGGAATCACAGTTGGCTGGGTTTTAGCCAAGTTTTAGGACACTTTTTAAATGAAGAAACTCACTAGGCGTGGGCACTCCATTTAAGAGGGAGTACCAGTCACAACGGGTTTGCAAGTGAATGGCTCACTGTAGAAGAGCCTGCTCAAAATACAGGGAGTAGACACCAGACATCTGATTGAATGTCAAATTGGCAAGTGGAGGGGGATACCAGGGCTGGGCCGCTGGGTCTTGTCGAACATTAACAGGGTAGGCCACAGCTTGAGGGTGGCGTGGTAGAAGTTCTACCCCAAAGGTGTTTGGGGAGCGCCGCTTGTGGTTGGTGAATGAGAGTGGGAGGGCAAGGCTAAAGAAAAAATTTCTGACATCAATACTTTTTAAAAAATTTTGATCTTCAGGAAGTCAAATTGAAATAAAATACAGAAAACATTGTGGTTTTTTTGTTATTGTTGTTGTTGTTTGTTTTTGTTTTCTGGAAGAAAGGAAGTAACAGAGCAGCAAGACTGTAGAAAGAAATACAAAGTCATAATAATAAAAATAAAAATATCTATGAGAATACAACTAAACCCCAAATTCTAAAACATGAGCACACATTTTAACAATAACATTAAGCAGCAATAGCCTCACCTCTCCAAACAAAAGACACTGACTAAAAGGAATAAGAACCATTATCCATCTTTCTGTTGTCTATAAGAAACATCTTAGTTTTAAAGTTAGACACTACCTTAGAGTAAAAATTTGGGCAAATCACTCCTACTGAATGTGATGAAGACAAAATAAACTTCAAATATATATATATATAAAAAGCTTTAAACTAAAACTGATCAGAGGAAATGAAACAGGACAACAGGACACAGTTTATTCTAATCAAAAAAATAGTTTAAACATCAAACTCTTGTGCACATAATTTCATAATAATTTTACTACTGGAATTAAAGATATAGATTGATATCAATCCATTGATAACAAATTATTTCAATATGCCACATTTTCTAGTAGATAAAAATGGACAAAAGTAAGAATGGAAACATCAGAACAAATTGACATCATAATTCAAACAGACCTAACAGATGTCTGCAGACTATTCTACACAAACTCCAAGAAACACATATTGTAACTGATGAAAGTTTTACTAAAATAGACCACATCCTGGGACATGATTAAAACAAAGTCTTTACAAGTAAAAAAAATAAATAAATAACCCCTTGCACACTATCTGAAAACAACACAATAAAACTTTAAAAATTTATAGCAAACAAATCTCTAGTAAACACACATACACATTGCGACTAAAGGACTCTTTACTGAATTATGAATGGATCAAAGAAGAAATCAAGAAATGTTTTTGAAAGAACTAAATGAAAGTACACACAACACAACAAATGTCTAAGACACATTGAAAGCAGACAAAGTGGAAATGAATACCCAATAGAAACAACTTTAAAAGCCTAACATAAATACACAGATTTTTAGCAGTCTAATATTTGGCAAAGTGCCAAAAACATAAGCTGGATGAAAGAAATCATATTAAACAAACAGTGTTAAGAATACTGGATGCCCACATACAGAAGGATGAAATTTTCTATCACTTTGCGGAAATACTAACTCTAAGTTGATCAAAAGACATAGATGTAAAATCAGAAATTAGGAAGCCAATAGAAGAAATCAGCAGTAGTACCCTGTACAATACAGCCCTAGGAAAAGACTTTTTGAATAGGACTTTATATACACAAGAAATAAGGCAAGTTGGAATGTCCATGTGGAATATATCAAATATCTTAAAATGTCTATAAGAGAGTTGTAAATACAAATAATTTTGTTGAAAATATTTTTGAGTAAATATAATTTTATTTCTTTAAGCATTACAACTTATCCTGAATATATTTTACACTACATATGATAAACAATATTTTCAATATTGCTAGTATATTTAGAAAGAGAGTATGCTTATGTATTGACTTACAAAAGCTACATTCAAGGAAAATTCTTTAAATCACATTCATGATTTTTTGAAAGGAGGCAATTGCTAAAATAGACATAGATTTCAATAACAGAAAACGAAACCTTTCTCATGCCAAGAAGAAGGAAATGATGCCTTCGTAACACCAGTAACATATCTATCTACAATTATTAGTAACAAGGTAATGAAATGGCCAAAGTGGTGCATGCCTTTAATCCCACAACTGCACTTAGGGAAGCAGAAGCAGGTGGATCTCTGTGAGTTCAGGGCTAGTCTGATCTACAAAGTGAGTCCAAGACAATTAAGGTTACACAGAGAAGCCCTGTCTCAAAATAATTTTTTAAGTAATGAAAGATATTTCTATATATAAAAGAATTTTAGACTTCACAGTAGTTTTCCAAATGAAATACATTACAAGTACACTTGTTTACTATCTGTCTGTGTGTTTGTTTGTCTGTATATCTGCATCTGTCTGTCTATTTACCTACCTACCTATCTTTCATACATCTATCTATATCTATCTATCAATCTATCTATCATATGATAGAAGTTACAGGTACAAGTTTGAGAAATACAAGACTCCACTTCTCTTCTTCACACCACTAGAAAGGAAAATCACACCACACCTAAAATAATAATTTTGATTCATTTTTATAAGTCTCATTTTAGACAATATCATCTTTCTTAAAATGTATATTGATGAACAATTAAATAGATAAATAACATTGAAAATCAAATAATCAGATTTAATTATTCCTTGTAAATACTGATCTTTATTGTTGTTTCTCTTGTGATTGATTGCGTTTCTTGGGCAAGTTCATTACAACCAATGAATTCATATCTCAGAAGGTGTTCTATATATATTAAAATCATGTACCATAAATACCCACTATTTCCTCAGACTATTTTTAAAAATATAGCAGTTTCTTTGACAATGGTAACATTTCAGCCATAGTATTCACCAGCCTGCTTTATTAATCTATTCCTTAGTGGCAAGGCCTGCTGGGAGCATTCAGTCTCTATTTTTACTTTTCCATGTTTTTCTAATTTCTTTTGGATTTTCTTTTGCAGGGTAAAATGTAATATCTTATTCTGTTGACCAAGATGGTCTCAAGGTCATGGGCTCAAATAGTCCTCCAACATCAGTGCCCTAACTAGGTGAGACTAATACTTTTTTGTTTTCTCTGGGTATTAATATCTTAATATGAATTATTTGATCTTGAAGATGAATCTTTTAAACAGTAATATATGAAGTGGAAGAAATGGCACAACATTTCAGAGCAGAGGACCCAGGTTCAATTCCCAGAAACCACCAGATGTCAAGCTACCATATGTTTAACTACAGTTCTTGATGATCTGACATTCTCTTATAGATCACACTGCTACTAAACACATGTGGTAAATGTATATACATATAAGCAAAACACTCCTATAAATAAATGTTGGTAAATGTCCCCTGGAGGGGGAGACCTAGTGGCACTCAGAGGAAGGACAGCAGGCTACCAAGAAGAGACTTGATACCCTATGAGCATATACAGGGGGAGGTGATCCCCCTCAGGAACAGTCATAGGGGAGGGGAATAAGGGGAAAATGGGAGGGAGGGAGGAATGGGAGGATACAAGGGATGGGATAATCATTGAGATGTAACAAAGTAAATTAACAAAAAAATTTCAAAAAAATGTTGGTAAATAAAAATAAAAATGGCAGTGTAAGTTTGAAGGTGAAAAATTGAAATTATTTTTTTATGACTGTGTATCACATTTGGTTTAGTTTTCATTTCTTTATTATTATTTGTAATTTCATATGTATACTATAAAATATGATCATTTTCCTTTCTCCTTCTTCCAGATCTCCCTGACATATGTCCACCTCCTACCTTTATATACTCTTCTTTTTACCAAAATATCCATTAAGCACATTTATTGCTACACATATGCACAAAGTTGTGGAACTACCCACTGGAATATGAACCACTTACTAGTGGCCAGTCTTCCAAAGAAGAATCACTCTCCCTCACCCAGAGTCTAAATGCAATTAAGTTAAAGTTACCTTGTAGAACTGAAATAGATTTCTTTTTCATAAATGTTTTTACTTTCTCAGATGAGAGGATAAGAATTGTTCTCAAGTCTTTCTAGTTCTTTCTGAATTCATTCTGGCTGATTCAACTAAGAGTCTCTGGTCTATACTCTTCTCCAAGCTTACTGATTCAAATGGTTTCTCCTGAGTTCTGACTGAATTGGTCTGCTTACCCTTAAATGAATTTTAGCAATAAGTTTTAATCTTGTGGCTCCATATCATCCTCAGACTTCTTTTAGCTTCAGCTGAGTCTAGACTGTTCTCTCTGCTGCCTGTTTCTTCAAAACTGTTCTAGAAATCATCTATTAGTAAAAAGCAACAAAGAAACAAACAACTCTCTTCTATCTTAAGACACTGCTCAAAAGTAGCTTCTCTTTATTGTCCCATTTTCCTGAGAGTTGAGCATATTCTATCTCTTACTCAATCTGTCAGATCTTTCTCTGATTTATCACTTTGTCTGTGCCAAAATTAGGTGTCACAGTCAAACATGGCTGTTTCCTTCTATAAAGTAACCTTACCTCATTGTTGGGTATTAAAGATGTGTACTAAGGGTATGTCTGTATTCCAGCCAGATTATACTATATTCAGTAGCATGTCTGTATTCCAACTTGATCACATAGACCTAGAAGATCTGATTTGTTTCCTTAGCAGGCATAGCACTCATGTTGCTATATTAAGATTGCTCAACATCAACACCTTCTTCTGTTAAAGCTAAAAACTGTACACAGTTTAACTATTACAACAGAAACAATTATCAATCCCATAAATTTAACAGTACAAATGTCCTTATGAAGTTCTGTTGACATGATGATCCTTCATAACTATAGTCCTAATTATCTGTCCTTTAGCAAATGTCTATTTTTTTCTTTTCTTTTTCTGACAGTTTGTTGAGCAATCCTGATGCAAAGGGATCAGTCTTCTGCATCATCTGTGTTGCTATCTTTCTGTGACTATTCCTTCCTTGAGTTGTGCCATTTCCTTTTTCATATTCAATCTTTATCAATTTTGAAGGAACCCATAGTTTTTCATCACCTGTGGAAATATAGGCAAAACATCTTCCCCAGTATACAACATTCTCTGACTTACATTCTAATGTTAAAACATCTTTAAAGTATACAAGTTGATCTAATTCAGTAATTTTTTTTACAAACCAGTGTCCTTAAGCAGCTGTTGTTCCTGCATCATTGACATTCAAGGAATTTAAAGTTAAAAAAAAATATTATTTCTGGGAGTTCTTTTTAAATTAACTATTTATTTATACATTTTCTATCCCAATGGTAACCCCCTTCCTACTCTCCTCCCAGTCCCACCCACCCTCCCTATTCCCTTCTCCCCTATTCCTCAGAAAAAAAGGAGTCCCACTACCCATTCACCCCAACTCATCAAGTCCCATTAGGACTGAGAGAGTCTTTTTCCACTGTGTTCTGGCAAGACAGACCTCATCAAGCGAGACTGATTAAAAAGAAGGCAACAGAGTTTATGTCAGAGAGTTCCTATTCTCCTTTTCTATTTATTAAGCATATCCTTTAAGGTATGATTAGATTTTTCTATAACTAGACCTGTTGGATTGTAAAGTATACCTGTAATATGTTAAGTTATAGTATGCAGAAATCTATTTCATTTTAATAGAAACATATGTGGGGAATTATCAGTCTTAATTTGGAAGGGTATCACCATGATAACCACCACTTCCAGCAAATGTACAATTACAGAGTTAGACTTTTCAAAACTAAATGAAGAAGACATTGAAATTCTGAATATGTATCAATGCTACAAAGTACAAATTTTAGTTTTGCAAATTCTGCAAAGTGAAATATATCTATTTTCCAAATTTAATTTCTTTGGATACTCTTAGGGTTACTTCTGGCAAGTAATGGAACTTGATTATAGAAAGAATAATTATAACTTTTTTTATAATTTCTTTGACTTGTTGCCAAGCATATGGAAAATATTGCCCTTTAAACCTCTGCTGCTAACATGATGTTTTTAATGAAATTCAGAGGCTTCTAGAACTTACCTGTTAATAATTTGTCAAAAGTCCATTTTCTTGTGCCAATGAACCAGGCATTTCCATATGAGTTTGAATAGGGGTGATATAAAATAGATAATTTCTGTTTTTAATTGTCTGTTGCAGTTGTATAAATAATGACTATTAATTCTAAATGATCTAGAATAAGTTCAAGGTGCCATATATAAATGTTGTCTTTATTTTCTCAGATGAAGTGATGAGATGAGAGACATTGCAAAGCCTTTCTAGATCATTCTAAACTCTAGCAGGCTTGTTATATACAACTGTTTTTTGTTTTGTTTTGTTTTGTCTTTTGTTTTGTTTTGTTTTTGCTTAAACTCTTGTCTATGTTGACTGATTCAAATGAGCTTTTCTTGGCTTCTGACTGAATTGCTCTCTCTGGCCTCAAACTAATTCTGAAAATATGTTTTAATCTTGTGGATCCATCCCATTCTCTGACTCATTCTGTCTTTACTTTTGTTTAGCTTGCTATCTTTGCAACCTGACTCTTTAAAACTGCCCCAATAATCAACTTTTGGTAAAAAAAAAAAAAAGACAGAAAAAACAAAAGCAAAATTAAAAATCCCTCTCTCCCTGTACTTTTATGCGGGACTTCTTTTCTCTCCTGTTCTCCTGAGCTTTGGGAGTATCCTATCTCAGACTCATTCAAATATTTGTTTGATTCATCACTTTGCCGCAGAATTAGATGCCACTTTCAAACATAGCTGTTTCATCCTATAAACTAACATTTATTGTTTGAGATTAAAGGTTTGTTCTAGGGATGTATCTGCATTCCAGCCAGACCATACTGTAATCTGGAGCATATCTGCATTCCAACTGGATAACATAAAATTAAAAGGTCTTTCAATGTAATCCTTTTCCACAGCAGCTACTTCCTGGATTAAAATTCCTCTAAGCTTTGTTCTTACTTAAAATGTTAACAATTTCCAATATTCCAATTTGTAGGAAATAATACAATTGTTTTATAACTGTTATTTTTATCTTAATTGATATCATTAAATGCTTTTAACTTAGAGCAAATGGTAAAGATATGGTTAATAAAATGATAGGTTTATATTTTATAGTAAGCAAACTGGTATTTCTCTCCCAACTTTTCCAAGAGGACTTTCTAAAATATTAGAATTCAGTACAAATCCTTACACATTTTCTTTATATACCTTCCAGTGGCATTATGTACATAATGGATACCATGGCCCTCATTGTTATTTAGCTTTTTTAAGACTTTAGATGGTAGTGCGGTTATCCGATATTATGTGACTAATTTCTGCTTATAAGTGAGTATTTGCCATGCCTGTCTTTCTGAGTCTGAGTTACTGCACTCAGGATGATCTTTCAAAGTTCCATCCATTTATCTACAAATTTAAGGAATCCTTGCTTTTAATAGGTGAGTAGTATTACACAGTGTAAATATACCACAGTTTCTTTATCCATTCTTCAGTTTAGGGACATCTAGATTGTTTCCAGATTCTGCATATTACAAATAATTCCACTATGAACATAGCTGGGCAAATGTCCTTGTTGTATGGTGAAGCATGTTTTGGGTAGATGTGCAAGAATGGTATGGCTGGGTCTTGAGGTAGAACTATTTCTAATTTTCTGAGAAAGTGCTAGATTGATTTCCAATGTTGTTGCAAAAGATTGCACTCCCACCAGCATTGGAGGGGTATTGCCCTTTCTGCACATTGTTGCCAGCATATGTTTTCACTTGAGATTTTGATCTTAGCAATTCTATCGAGTATAAGATGGAATCTCATAGTTGTTTTGATTTGTACTTCCCTGATGACGAAGGACATTGTTTATTTCTTAAAGTGTTTCTTAACCATTTGATTTTCCTCTTTAGAGAATTCTGTTTAGCTCTGTATTCCATTTTTAATTGGATTATTTGATTAGGTTGTTTAATTTCTTGAGTTCTTTATATATTTTGGATATTAGCCTTTTGTTGGATGGAGGGTTGATGAAGATACTTTCCCAATCATTTTCTTCTGATGACAGTGTCCATTTTCTTGCAAAAGCTTAAGCTTTTCTGTCTCATGTGGTGCCATTTATTAATTTCTGTTGGTGTAATGTTCAGAAAGTTGTCTCCTGTGTCAATGAGTTCAAAGTACCTCCTTAATTTTTCTTCTAAAATATTTAGTGTATCTGGTTTTATGTTGAGGTATTTAATCCACTTGGATTTTAGTTTTTTGCACTTTGATAAATATGGATCTACTTGAAATTTACTACATGTAGACATGCAATTAGAACAGCATCATTTGTTGAAGATGCAATCTGTTTTCCACTCTATAGTTTTCAGTTCTTTGTCAAAACTCAAGTGTCCATAGGTGTGTGAGTTTATTTCTGGGTTTTCAATTTTATTCCATTCACCCACTAGTCTATTATATGTCAGTACTATGGAGTTTTTATTACTATTTCTCAGTAGTATAGTTTGAAGTCTGAGATGGAGAAACCTCCAGAAGTTTATTGTATAGGATTGCTTTAGCTATTCTGTTTTTTTTTTTTTCACATGAAGATGAGAATTCTTTTTTAAAGATCTTTAAAGAATTGTGTTGTTATTTTGATGGGAATTGCATTGAATGTGTACATTGCTTTGTAAATTTATCATTTTTACTATGTTAATCCTACTGATCCATGAGCTGGGACATCTTTCCATCTTCTGATATACTCTTCAGTTTTTTTCTTTAGATACTTGAAGTTCTTGCCATATAGGTTTTTTACTTGCTTGGTTAGCGTTATGCCAAGATACTTTATATTATTTGTGGGTATAGTGAAGTTTGTAATTTCCCTAAATTCTTTCTCAGCCTGTTTGTCATTTATATAAATGAGGGCTATTGATTTTTTTTTACTTAATTCAGCCACTCTGATGAAGGTGTTTATCAGCTCTAGTATTACCTTGGTGGAAGTTTGGGGCACACTTACATATAGTATAATATCACTTGTGAGTAGGGATTCTTTGAATTCTTTCTTTCTGATTTGTAACTCCCTAATCTCCTTTAGTTTTTGTATTGCTCTAGCTAGAATATCAAGTCCTATATTGAAGAGATATGGAGAGAGTGGACAGCCTTTGTTTTGTCCTCAATTTTAGTGGAATTGCTTTGAGTTTATCTCCATTTAATTTGATGTTGGCTGTAGGCTTTCTATATATAGTCTTTATTATGTTTAGGTATGGCCCTTGGATCCCTGATCTCTCTAAGACTTTTATCATAAAAGGGAGTTAGATTTTGTCAAAGACATTTCCTGCATCTAATGAATTGATCGTGTGATTTTTTTCTTTCACCTTGTTTATATGATAGATTACGTTGAAAGGTTTTCCTATGTTGAACCATCCTGACATGCCTAAGATGAAGCCTACTTGATCATGTTAGATGATGTATTTGATGTGTTCTTGGATTCGGTTTGCGAGTATTTTATTGAGAATTTCTGTGTCAATGTTCATGATTGAAGTTGGTCTGAAACTGTCTTTTTTCAATGAGTCTTTGTGTGGTTTGGATATCAGGGTTACTGTGGCTTCATAGAATGAATTGGTAATGTTCCTTCCATTTCTATATTGTCATGGTTTCATTGATTATTTATATTGTTCTATTCATTTCTAAGTTTTTTATTTCAGCCTTGAGTTTGATGATTTCCTGTTGTCTATTCCTCTTTGGTGTGTTTGCTTTTTTGTTGTTGTTGTTCTAGAGTTTCAGGTGTGCTGTTAATTTGCAAATGTGAGATATCTCCAATTTCTTTATGAAGACACTTAGTGCTATGAAATTTCCTCTTAGAACTACTTTCATTGTGTCCCAGAAGTTTGGTTATGTTGTATCATCATTTTCTTTGATTTCTAGAAAGTCTTTAATTTCTTTTAAAATTTTGTCTGTGACCCAGATGTCATTGAGTAGGGCATTGTTCAGTTTCCATGAATTTGTAGGCTTTCTACTGCTTCTTTTCTTCTTGAGTTACAGCTTTAATCCATAGTGGTCTGATAATATGCAAGAGGTTATTTTGATCTTATTCTATCTATTGATGTTTTCTTTGTGACCAAGTATAATGTCAATTTTGGAGAAAGTTCTATGAGTTGCAAAGAAGAAGGTATACTTTTTGTGTTTGGTGAAATGTTCTATAGATAGATGGGCCAGATGATAGGCTCATTTGATTCATGATGCCTTAGTTTCATTATTTCTCCATTTAGTTTCTTTCTTGATGATCTGTTCAGTGGTGAGAATGGGATGTTGAAGTCTCTCACTATTAATGTTTGGTATTTGATGTGTTCTTTAAGCTTTAGGAATATGTCTTTTATAAATGTGGGCATTCTTGAACTTGGGTCATAGATGTTATGAATTAAGCCATCATCTTGGTGTATTTTTCCTTTGATGAGTATAAAGTGTCCTTCCTCATTTCTTTTTATTTGTTTTGGTTGAAAGTCTGTTTTATTAGATACTGAAATGGCTACTCCATCTTGCTTTTTGTGTCTGTTTGTTTGGAGTATATTTTTCCAGCCCTTTATTCTGTAGCAGAATGATGGGTCTTATTTTCATATCTATTCTGTTAGCAGGTGTCTATTTATTGAGGAGTTGAGGCTATTGATGTTGAGAGATATTAATGACAGTGGTTGTTACTTCCTTTTATGCTGATGTTGGTGATGGAAGAATGTGTGTGTTTCCTTTCCTTTGTTTTTGTGGATTTGATATTATTTCCTGTTTTTTCCTGGCTGTAATTTGCCTCCTTAGGTTGGAGTTTTCTTTTCTATGCCTTCTGTAGTGCTGAACTTGTGGCCAGGCACTGTTTAAACTTGGTTTTGTCATGGAATATCTTTTTTCTCCACCTATGGTGATTGAATGTTTTGCTGGGTATAGTAGTCTGGCTGACATCTGTGGTCCCTTAGTGTCTGTTTGACATCCATCCAGGCACTTCTGGCTTTCATAGTCTCTTTTGAGAAGTCAGGCGTAATTCTTATAGGTTTGCCTTGCAGCTTTTAATATTCTATCTTTGTTGTGCACATATAGTGTTTTGATTATTATACGGCGGGAAGATTTTATTTTCTAATTCAATCTATTTGGAGTTCTGTAGGCTTCTTGTAAGTTTGTGGGCATCTCTTTCTTCAGACTTGGGAATTTTCTTCTATTATTTTGTTGAAGATATTTTATGGGCCATGGAGTTTTCTACTTCTTCTATTCCTACTATTCTTAGATTTGGCCTTTTTATAGTGTCCCAAATTTCTTCAGTGTTTTGTGCCAGAAAATTTTTAGTTTTAACATTTTTTTCACTGATGTATTTATTACTTGGACCATATCTTCTTCTCTTGAGATTATCTTTTCCATCTCTTGTTTTCTGTTGGTGTTGCTTGTGTCTGCAGTTCATGTTCTCTTGTCTAGTTTTTCCATCTCCAGGATTGCCTCATATTGTGTTTTTTTTTATTGCTTCTAATTTCATGTTTAGGTCTTGAGTAGTTTTATCCATTACTTTCTCCCATTTGTTGTAGTTTCATATATTTCTTTAAAGGATTTATTTAATTCCTTAATTTATTTGAATGTATTTTCTTGTATTTTTTGCAGATATTTATTTTACTCCTTCAAGGCTTCTCTTATTTATATAACCTTAGATTTAAAATCTTCTTCTTGTGTTTTTTGGGGTATTACTATCTCCAGGACTTGGTGTAGTAGGACCACTGGTTTACAGTGGTGTTAAATGGCTCTGAGGTTTTTTGTTTGTGTTCTTAAGCTGGCCTCTAGCCATCTGGTATTAGCAGGCATGGTGGTCCCTCCATTGGGGTTAATTGTCTCTATCCAATGTGCCAGGCATGTTGGGAGCACAAAGAGAGCTCTAAGATGACTATTGCTTTGTAGGGCTCCTGCCAGGCCTCCTCTGGATGGAAGACAATGGGGTTTGGAGCCCAGAAAGCCCAAATAAGCTCTGCTAGGTTTGCTGTATATGTCTCAGTTGGGCCAGGCAAGTGAAGAACAGTATGAGAGAGAGATCCCATTTAAAAGCTCCAGCTTCTAAACTATCTTTACCTTACAGTCAGTCCCCAGACAAACTACCTCCCATCCATGATCCCAAAATTCTCATTAATGTTCTCCATCTCTCCATCCATGCGGGCTTAGCCATATGCTCTTTCTCATGCTAACTCATGGCACAGGTCCATTTCCTTCTCCTCAGATCTGTCTTCCTCCTCCTTCTTCTCTTCATCCCTCATGATTTTTATTTCCCAAGATCTTCCCTGTCCTCAAAAGCCATCAAATCTTATTCATTTCTATTACATTTGCTTTCCCAGGGGTGTTGGCTTTTTTATTTGTCAGATGGAGAAAAAGTTTTAGACAAGGTTGCATATATCATTTGTGGGTATATCTGCTCATTTGTGCAACAACCAGATCTTTACATTATTATTCTAATTAGCATCAGAATAATAATCACCAGACAAACATCCAACAAATATCTGTTGGATATGATTTCTAAAAATTCAAAAATCGAATGTTGCTTATGTGAAGCAAAAGAGTTGTTTGTAAAGTCAAGAAAAGATAAAGTATGAAAGTATTCATCTAAGAAAACAAAATGATATAGGTAAGATACTCAACTTCTAGTGTTTGCTGTAAAGGAATTTTTTGTAAAGTAATTTTGATCCAGCAGTATGACTGCTCTGGCAAGGGATAACATCCAAAGTTATAGATCTATGTGATCCAGCTGGACTATAAACAAACTCTTAGTACATATCTTTTGTCTTTCTGGCTGGAATACACACCTTTCATGCCTCTGGTTGAAATTTAGTGCACATTTTAATCCACGAAATGACATGTAATTTAGGAGCAGATATCAAATTCCAATACTTCCTTGGATACCATTGAAATTTCATGACTGCCTTCTCTCCTCCATGCTAGGATTTTTGTATAATTTGAGCTTACTCAGGTTTTGTGTATAATGTCATAATCACCATGAGTTTCATATGTGCAATAGATCATAATATCTAGAAAACACTCAATGTTTTAAAGGATTTACCGTTATTTTGATCTGTCTCCATCCCCACTTTCATGAACATACCTGAGCCTTGAGAGAGAGTGTAAAGGCATGACTGAATACTCCACAGTCACTTATTCATTGTGTTAGCCAGTTTAAGACCTCTGTGTTTATTTCCATTTAATTGAAGAAAAATATTCTCTGATGAGAAATGAGAATTAAACTAATCTATACATGTAACAACAAAAAACTAGACATTGTTTTAATACTGTGCCTATTTAGCTGAATAATATCATTAGGTTCTCCATTGGTGTTAAGGCCTTAGCTATACATGGTTATTTGTCTTATCATCAGTATTTAGTAAAGGTTTAATAAAAAAAGGTATTTGTTTTCCCCCCATAACATTCATGTCAGTATTACATTTGGTCCTTTGCACTTGAATTTTTGTAACTTCATATCTCTCACTGCTGCTACAATGCCTTGGAGAGTTCCATGAATTAAGTCATATTTGCTTGAGTATCTGCCAAATCCTAAGTACTCTTTCAATTAGTAGGCTATTAGAAACCACACAATTCAATAGGGAAGTGTCTGACTACACTTCATGTTCTTTATATGGACGTGACTTTGGCAAACCATTAAAAGATCATTGGAGGAAGGAGCTACCAACTGAGGATATTTCCTTCCTATGTAGACATAAAAATGCAGTGATGATCTTCCTATTGTCTGTTCACTGAACTGTTGCTCTGACTTTAGAACCTTCCAGAGGATTAAAATATTCACAAATTTCTTTGCATCATTTTTCTACCTGGTAAACCTGTTTTCACATGAATCTTCCCCCATTTTCTTTCCTGGTTTCTGTAACAGAGATTATGGTTTCCTTTCTCTTTTCATTTCCAAGGGACAGTTTTGTTCCTGTAATATTCTTGATTAATATTCACTTCCTTTCAGAACATGGGATATTTCTTTTTATTGTCTCCTGGGCTACAATATTTTTGTTCAGAAATTGTCTCTTAGTCCAATGTATGATATCAAATAAGTGACTTTACACAAACCTCTTGTTTTTAGAATTTTCTCTTTGTCTTCTAACTTTAAAATCTTGTCTGTGATATGCTATTATTGTACTCTGTAATACTTTGGAATTTTCCAATTCACATGTCAATAAGTTATTCGTACCCACCAGACTCTCTCCTACATCATAAAGATCAAACCACCATGGAACTTAGCCAAGTGATACAAGTCTTATTCCACTTCCTGTTCCCTGCTGAATTAACTATTTTTCAACTGTCCTGTAAACTGCATTCTTAGCAGGATAGGAAATAAGCACTCTTTTGCTAAATTCCTTCAGTAATGGCTGTATAACCACCCCTCCCTTTTCCTAGCATTGATATTCATGGCAACATCATTGCTTTTACATAAGAATTCCCAATGGCTTTATGAACCAGTTCATGAAAAGACTCCAAATAATATAGCTGTTGTATACAAGAATCCATAGTCACCGTACTCAGTCTTTATATTTCCATAAAATTTAGAACCTATAAATCCCCATATATCCCTTAATTTTCTGTCTTTGACAAATTGACTGTGATGTTTCATTGCTTAATATTTATATTTATTCACTCCTTCCTGATGTGACATCTTCCAAATCTGATACGCATGGATTAGGCTGCAAGGGATGTTTTTATATTTGGCTTAAAATCTTTCTGTATTCAAACAGTTTTGAGGCAAACTATTCCTAACTTTTCATTGTCCAAAATTTAGGCAATTGTTAAGGACCTCTTCTCTTCTTTTCTTTCTTTCTTTCTTTCTTTCTTTCTTTCTTTCTTTCTTTCTTTTTTCGTTCTTCAAGACAAGGTTCCTCTAAGTAGCCTTGGCTATCCTAGACTCTGTAGACTGGGATGGCCTTGAGCTCATAGCATTCCTCCTGTCTTTGCTTCCCAGAGTGCTAGGATTAATGGTTTTTATCACAACACTTGGCTAAATACTCAAGGGCCTCTTATTTATTTTTCAACCCAAGAAGTGCCACACAAACTGCTCAGACACAGTTCACAATTAGATATGGTTTATTGAATGACTTTTCCAAGCTTATGTGTCAGGGCCACAAAAAGGTGTTGGGGGACCAACTGTGACACTGAATGCTTCCCAGAGTCCATTTATAAAGGCAAATCCCACAAATAGCTCATACAGGGGTGCAGATGGTGGAACAGGGTGGTCAGCTTAGTTCAAGCTATTTTGTTAACTAGATAAGAAGTTCTAGCTAACCTTGAAAGTGCGCCTGGCAGTTGTCATCAGCTGTGCTAATGTTTGGGCAACTTCTAGGAGTAATAAGGCCACAGAGTTTCTCATTGAACATAAATTCAATTTATGGTCAATGTGACCTTGTATAGAGATTCTTTTACATCAATAACGAGGTAATATGATGTGACTGGTGGGCCTGAAATGAAAATATCTACAGGTATGCTAACCAAAAAGATCATGTCTGAAAATTTATATACACTATTTTATTTAATTCTCACAATTAATTAGGATAATAATTTTACTATCTCTTTTATAAAAGAAAGCGGGTTAACTAAGATAACTGTGAGTTTTACAGTAAAATGTGGATATAATAAAATGTATTCATATAACTGAATCTGGAGCCTGTACCTACCCACTCGCCTACAAGTGAATGGAAATTATTATGACCATGACATAATTTTGAAATTTTCTAATAAATATAACTAAAACTTTTATCTTATTTTTTAAATAATAGCTCTCTGTGTCTTGATGCAAATTCTTAATTCTGCATAAATATAAAATAATTTCTTCTGCATATCAAAAATGTCTGCATGATTTTGTTTATTCATGTGATATTCACAATAGCTTATAGGACACATGTATATATTCATAAACAGATGAGTAAATAAGATATGATTTGCAACAACAGGATTGACTGAAGTAGAAAGTAAAAGTTGATTTTCCAGATGATGAGAAGAGTATAAGGGTTACCAATCAAAGAATACACAAAGAAAGATAAAGAGGGAGAAAAGGTGTTCATGAGAACTTTATTGTTTACTGGAGAAATAAATGTGGTGTTGATGATATAAAAGTGTGAATACAATTAACAAAAATATACTGTAATATAACAAAATATAAGAGAGGAATTCAAATATGTTCACCAAAGAGATATAATGAAAATTTAAGATGATAAACATACTAATTTAACACCAATTTAAAAATCACATTGGTTAGCATATAGATGATCATACTCATAATCTAACTACTAAAGGTATCACAGTGAGGGAAATCATGAATTCATGGTAGCCTGTAATACATAATTTCTTCTAGGTCACATTATATTATTTTGATATTTTGTTCAAATTACAAAAATATAAAACATCATATTTCATGTTATATATACAAATATATTCTCTATAAAATAAGACTTAAATGAATCTAAAGGTATAATATTGAATTTATGTAGCAATGTAGCAATGACCAAGGTTGATGGTTGGAAATGGAGTGAATAGTAAGGATGTAAATACTGATACATTTAATGAATGTTAAAGAGTGACCTAATGTGTCATAACAGTCACAGATGAAGAAAAATAAAACATACATATATTTAAATCATAGGGACATTACAATAGTGGTTTAACATGAAAATAAAGATACAAGCTGAATAAAATACTGCTAGTAATAATATGTTCTTCCCACCTAATGGTCTTATATATTGAACAACTGGGCTCCAGAGCTATATTAACTAAAATTCTTGGATACACTATATAATTGGAAATCAGAAGAAAAGAGACAACTATGGATATTCAGGGATTAAAATCTCATGAGGAATCACCTCACAATCAGTAAAGGACAAGGTTTTCTTTCCATATATGTATTGTACAAGTATAAACATACAACACACACAAACATAAGAGTGTGTCAGATGGTAATGCTTTGTGTTGCTTAATTATATTTGTCTAATCTGTTTTAAAATCTCATTCTCAGTATGTGGAAGTATCAACAAATATTCATTTGAATATCTTTATCATTATAATACTTGTTCCCATTAATGTCTTATATATTCAATTTCTCATTGACTATTAGAATGTTTTCTTAATTTTACTCTACTTTCTATGAAGCCAAGTTTGCAACACCAATTTTATTTTTGTAAATTAACATGCTATCTTCATATATATTGATTTCTACTACAATGTAATAAAAGACTACATATAAAAATATTAAACAAGAAAAAGTTGTATCTTTAAACTAAATCCTATATATAGTTTTGTCTTTATCTCTCTATCCCTTTTTCTTTACATTTTAATTTTACTCTTTTAATTTGTATTTAAACTATCTCACTTTTAATATATCATAGTTAAGTCTATTTCTGTAGGCATAAGGTTATTATGTAACTCAAATGCTGATTTATGTACCACCCCCCATATCAGGTTGCAATCCTTGTTCTGAGAATATCTTGTCTCAGTGTTGTGTAAATACTGCTCCCCAATTGTCTCCTGGTATGCCAATAAAGTTGCTTCCATCCAATCACTGAGCAGGGAAGAGAATAGGGCCCTACTTCCTGCCATCTAGAAGAAGAGGAGTTAGAGGAGGAAGTAGGGAGATATCCAAGAAGAAAACAAGAGAAAAGAGATGGAGCATGAAAGCTACAAAGTGCAAGGAACTCTGGGATATATGCTGAGAGGAAGGAAAATTAGGTTAGAGGGATAAGAGTAAAGCAATAACTGTTCTGTTCTTTTGCTGTGCAGTTGTTTAAATAATATAATAGAATCTCAATTATTTGCATGATAGCTGGATGAAGAGAAAAACTAAAAGAAAAAAAGCTGTATAAAAATAATTTTAACATATCTGAGAATAATTTAAATTAAATTGAGAGTAATTTGGTATACTTATATAATTTCTGGTCATAATTATTGTGTCTATTACTATTTATTTATTTCTGTGAATTTGTATGACATTTTCCAACATTGAATCAATATTCAGAGATTATAAAACGTTTTCTCTCATTTTCATTTATTTTAAATTTTAAATTTATGTCTTTAACTTTCTTTTGTCTTGCTTATATTTTATTATATAATTAGATTTTTTTCTTTCAATATCAAGAGGTAATTTTCTATACATAAAGATAAAGTAATATATTTTTATCACACACTCGCAGGTCTCACCTAATTAAAATATATCTTCTCATTTAGTTGTTGTCTTATTTCTGTGGACTGTTACTTAGAAGTCTAAAAAATAATATTCAAGGGAAATTGATCTGGACTCTGGACTCACTTTATCTAAATCATAAACTAGTTTGAAAATTTTTCTTGGATGATTTGTTCCCATTCTGAAGGTTCAGGGAGAGCAACTTAACAAATGTTTTGATAGTTTCTTTAAAACAGTGCTGTATGTTGCCTTTTCATAGGATCTAATCTATTTTCAATGTTCCTTGCAGAAAATTAATTGGCAAGTAAACATTATTTAAGAGTCAATTAAAATGTTATTGATTATTTGAGAGTTTAATACAATACATTTTTGTCATATTTACCTATTCTGCCTCAGCTTCTCCCAGATTTATGTCTCTTTTCCTACTTATCTTAGTATCTTAATTTTTGTTCTGTTTTATCAAATTTAGTCCAGTTTATACTGCAAATATATTCTTGGGTGTGGGGTCTTTTACTGCGTGATTTATCAGTGGTCATATCTTTATAGAAAACAACCTACTCTATTTCAGCAGATAACATTTGTTAATAGATCTTGGCCTAGTAATGGGACTTTATACCTGCTCCCTAATTTGACATCATTTATGTCTGATCTGTGTGTGTGTGTGTTTTCGGTGTATGATAAAAACATCTCAGGTAATTGTGCCTATAAAAGAGATTTTTTGGCTTTAGTCTTAAAGTCTGAGGTTGTTTGATAATGAATTTGTTCTTAAACTTCCTAAAATACTCAATAATATTTTCTTATATTCACAAGTGTAGGTAAGTCGGCTTACCATAAGTAAATAAATTTATATGCTGTATTCTTGCAAATATGTATATAGCCTTAGTTATAACTTCATTTAGTTTTGTCTTGGTTATAAGCAATGAATTTACTACTGGAGGAGCACTAAAGGAACAGACAGAAAATTACACTTGAGATGGTCATTATCAGGAGCTAAAGTCTTACAACCATAGGAAGCCATAGTTTGGCCCTGAAGTGGTAGAATATTTAAAAAAAAATACAGCATCATAGAGGGAAATGTGGGGAATTCTGGGACACTTAGTTTCTTTCATAGCCTGAAAACAAACTGAATTTCTCTATCTTCCAGGTTTTAGAGGGTTCAGTGGTAAGTTATATACTTCATGACCTGGCCTGGCAGATGTACCTGAAGTCATGAAAGTACTAGGAAAATAAACTTATAATTAACAGTTATACTTTGTGCAGAGGTCAAGGGTACTAGGCCTCCACATTGCAGCAATCAAAAGGGAGAAAACAGAACTCTTTGTAATGACTTTGAGAACACAGTATTTTCTCTTATCATGTCTTTGTCTTGTGGTAGTTGCCGCAATGTGTATGCTTCTTTCTGGAAGAGAGAAAAAGAAAACTAATGGTTCTGTATTCTAAATCTATGATAAAATTACAACACTAATAATCTGAAAATTATATCATGGATTAGAAACAGGTATCTTTTTCTTTTTATTTACTGATTTTTGATATGCATCTTATCATTTAGCTAAACCATATGTATCCTTTTTTAAGTGATATTTGTGAAATGATTGTAAGGAGAGCATTTCATGAAGTGTTAATTCAATTTCACAGCAAGTTTCATGAAGAGTACAAAATTGAATGACAAGTTTTAATTTTTCAGAGGTAATTAATACCAACTTTCCTAGTTAATCCAAAGCTCCATGTGGAGGATGCAAAAATAGTTTGCTTCATTTAATATGCACAACAGATGCCATTATATTTCTGCACATCTGAATAGTGTTTTCATATTGTTAAGAA
The DNA here is from genome assembly GCA_907169655.1 of Acomys percivali. Lineage (NCBI taxonomy): Eukaryota > Metazoa > Chordata > Mammalia > Rodentia > Muridae > Acomys > Acomys percivali. Next base: position 93,509,246 of record OU015760.1, read on the forward strand.
TTGAGTGCAGTATTTCAATCTGAATTGTTGCAGTTTTTAAGTCAATAATACAAGCCTACAAAATTAAAATGCACTACTTGTGTCAAACATAACAAAATCATTGTTTGTTTATTTTTAAGGTGCTAATAAAAAAGATTAATGATACTACTGTATAATGAAACAATCTGCCAAGAGGCAAGCCCTGGAATACAGAGTGGCAAAGTAGCAAGGGGAGCTCAGGGAAAAATGCTATCCATCCCGAATGCATTCAACAGAGTCCTTTTAACCAGTTGGCTGGAATTTCAGAATTAGAAGAGGTGGAGTTTTTTCTTTTCTTTTGTTTGTTTGTATTTTCTTTTTCTTTGTTTCTTTTTCTCTGTATGTAGTGCAAATGTCATGGAGATTATTTACCTCCAGACAGAAATTTGCATTTGAAAAGATTTTTTAAAAATCAATATGTACATTTAACATCCAAAAGGACTAACTAGAGAAGACTCCTAGTGGAGGGAGGAGGAACACCAATCCACACACAAAAACTGCAACCCAAAATTTCCCCTGTCTACAAGACATGCAGACATAAAGATAGAACAGAGATTGGGGGAATGCCCAACCAATACCCAGCCCAACCTGAGACCCATAGGAGAGATCCAATCTCTGACACTATTAAGGACAGTCTACAGTTTACAGACTGTAGTCTAGCATGGTTGTCCTCTGAGAGGCTCCACCTGCAGAAGATTAACACAGATGCTGAGATGTACAGCCAAACATTGGACAGAGCACAGGGAGATTTGGGGAAGAATTGGGTGAAGGATGAAAGAACCTGAAAGGGACAGGAACTTCACAAGAAGACCAACAGAGCCAACTAATCTGGGACCAGGGGCCCTTGCAGAGACTGAAGCATCAACCAAGGACCACACATGCAGTGGTCTGTAAAAATAATTTTATTCTCCTGGCTTAATTGCTATCTTATAGGCTTACTATCTCCTGCTGCTAACGAGGAGGCTTAGTCTTGGAAGCTTCTAGCCTCCATACCATCTAATCTACAATGTTTTCGCCTCTGAGACTTATTGCTTAATAAGCTCACCCTTTCTTGTTCTTTCTGAACTCTGGCCTGGGTGGTTCAACTCAGCTGTTCTGACCCAAACACCTCTCCCAGGTGACTTATTTAATCTAGATTCTCTCAGCCTAGAATTGTTCTGCTACCTTCAAACTAACTCAGAAATGTTCTCTAATCTTCTGGCTTCTTTTCATTTTCTGGCTCATTCCATCTTCACGTGAGTTCACTCTCTGCAACCCATTTCTCTATTACTATCCTGGTAAAACTGCTTCCTCTCTCTGTAAAACTGCCTCTAAGTAGCTTTCTTTTCTCCTCTCTTTTCTCTTGAGAGTTGGGTGTATCAAATTCTGTCAAATCTTCTCTAATTCATCAGTTACAAACATAGGTGATTCCTTCTACAAACTAACTTTACCTTTGTTTGGAGTTAAAGGCATGTATCACCACACTTAGATATAAGCTTTTCTTTACCTGATACTTGCTCTATACCAGGCTGACCTTGAAGTCACATATGTTTGCTTCTGTTTCCTGAATTCAAGGCCTGTTTGTTGTGTTCCAGCTGGATCTCACAGACCTATCTCATCTTTGGATGTGATCTCTTGCCAGAACAGCCATGTTCTGAATTAATGTTCTTATAAACTGGACCTTGGCCCACTACACAAATGTAGGTGATAGGAAGCGCAGGCTTCATGTGGGTCCTCTAGTAAGGGAAGCAGGGGCTGTCTCTGACATGCACTCTGTTGCCTGAGTTTTGATCACCCCTGCCTCAGTGGCAAGGCTGTCTTGCCAGGTCACAGGATTAGAGGAAGCACCTAGTCCTGATGTGACTTGGTAAGTTGTGGTGGGTGGGTGGATGTGTTGCTCCCCCTTTTAAGAAATAAAGGAGGGAGGGGAAAGAAGAAGGGAGGATAGGTCAGGGAGGAAAGGAGGGAGTGAGCTATGATGGGGTTATAAAGTGAACAAATCAATCAATCAATTACTTTGAAATGACTATTTCCTAAACAAAAACATCAAAACCACTCATATACACATTACATTCAGTAACACGTCATTAATGCAGACCTCATTAACTCAAATTGATAGCAGTATGTACTATTTACTTTCTGAAAGTAAAGAAGAATTTTGGCAAACTGAAAGTGTATTATATTAATCTCAATGTAAAGGAGAGGCAGTCCATTGCTTTACTTAAAAAAAAAAAACTTCAATTCTTTTGAGTAGAACTGAATAACTTTTTCTATAAAATAAAGCAATAAAAACTTCCATCAATTACATTATCAAGATTCCCAAAGTGCCTTAGTAGAATATACTTGATCTGCAGTGATCTGTGCCTGGTGATTCTAAATGTTGAGAAAAAGGTGATATTGATAAACATGACTGCAAATTACATATTTAGTGCCATGGAAACCATGCACATAGCTGCTTCACATTTGTTTATTTTTGTACTAAATCCATACAAAGTGTGTATTACTCACATATGACTAAGCAAAGGCTTAAACATTAATGTGCCAATGGTCCCATAATTTTGTATTATGTGTCATTTGGTTGTGAAGCCATTAATCTGAATCACTGATTGTGGAGCTTTTCTGTGATAGAGCAATAGCAGCTGCTTATACCAATGTTCAGTGTCCTTTCCTTACCTAATCAATCAGAAATGTGAGAGATAGGATCTGTGTTTAAATGGGAAGCTACAAGTGAGGGGATAGCAATCAGGATGTAATCTGAATAAATTATTTAACTAAAAAATTTCTTTATGCCAAAAAAAGAGAATCACTCCAGGTAGTTCTGATACATGCTGAGAATGCACATCATTTGCCCAAACACTAGTAGTTATTATAAAAAAATAATAATTTCCATATTTATTACTATACTCTATCACTATAATAAGCATTCAAATATGTTTGAAATTCTGTCTTATCATGCTCCTCACTTAAGTTTTTTTCCCTTGATTTTTAGTTTCTTCAACTTCCAAAAACACATTGGTAATAAATCCTGACATCTGGTTTCATATGGTTGAGTGAGAATATTAGGATTTAATTTCCCTATCTTGAAACTAAAATAATTATATTAAATCATATCAAAACTCCATTTAAGTCTATGAAAAACCCTGAATATCTTCAGTGGCTAATGTAAATGTAAGTTACTATTTCCAAGTTGGCCCTTGCCATGTTGTATCCTTGATGGGATGATACTGTATGCTTCCATGAAAAATGTTTTAGGGATAAGGAGTAACAAACCCATTGAGTCCATTATTATTATAATGACATTATCCATTTATGCAGAGTAGATGTCTCTAATCTTAAACCCCACTGAGAAGGCACCAATTTCTGAACACTGGTCTACTGGGAACTGCCCTAATTTTCTTTCCAGATGCTGTTATGAAATTATCTGATATAAGCAATATAAGATAAATGGGTTTATTAGACTCACAATTGTAAAAATAACTTTTATTCTCCTTTTTCCATTGTTGTTTGGGATGCTTACTGTAGGCCTAGTTCTAGTCCTGGAATCTTCTAGTCTCTGTACAATCTAATGTAGGCCTAGAATGTTTTTAGCCTCTGAGACTTATTGCTTAATAATCTTACCCTTACTTGTTCTTTCTGAGCTCCCCTTTCCTATCTCTTCTCTTGAAAGTTGGTGTATCCTATTCTACCAAGTCTTCTCTGATTTGTCACCTTTTTCTGCCACTTAACTAGACATCACTTTCAAACATGGGTGCTTCTTTCTACAAAATAATTTTCCCTTGTTTAGGATTAAAGACATGTACCACCATACCTGGACCTAAGCTTTTCTTTACCTGATACTTGCTCTATATCAGGCTTGCTTGAACTCTGATCTATTTGCCTGTCTCCTAGATTAAGGGAGTGTTTGTGTTCCAGTTAGATCACATAGACCTATATCTTCAGATATAATCTCTTGCCAGAAGATCCACGTTCTGAATTACCATTCATCCACATACAATACCATGTTACATGTTACTATTGTGGGGAAGTCAAGGCAATAGGAACTTGAACCAACTGGTTTTCATCATATCCATATTCAAGTACAGAAAGCAATAAATTAATGCTTTTGTGGTAGTGCTCAGCTCAATTTCTCCATTCTTGAAAATTCAGGATTCTTCTCTAGAGAATGGGGCCACACATTTCTTAATTAACATAATCAAGAAAATCATCCCCTACTCCCCCACCACATGCATAGTCACAGGTTGACATGATATAGATAATCTCTCATTGACATTCTCAACCTAGGTGTTTCTAAATTGTGTCAAGTTCATAATTTGACCATTAAAGAAAGAATAATTTTGGCAGATTCAGGACATAGCACTCACTATGATTTAGTTACCTTCAAGTGCAGCTGTTGATTTTTGCAAGTTACAATAATCTTTGCCTCCCCTGAAGGACTTTGGGTATTGAAGTGTATTTATAAATTAGTCATACTAATAAGATAATTCAGCATTAAAGTCTGGTTTTGGTATATGACTGTTTATCCTTATTACTTAAAAATAAAAAATAAAGGCAGTCTCACATGTAACTTCCACTCTATAAATTCACTGTGTTAAAGAAGAGGAGAATATGGATTGCTGCCTGTTCAGAAAGCTTTAATTCTTATTAGACCATTGTTGCTCCAGTAATTTTTAGGGTTCAAGTCTTTCCAGCTGGGGAGGACTTTTATTAAAACCCATATAACTGCTAGGTGTGGTGGCATATGCCTTTAATCACAGCACTTTGGAGACAGCGGAGGGCTGAGAGTTCGAGACCAGTCTGGTCTACATAGCAAGTCCAGGAGAGTCAAGGCTGTTACAGAGAAATACTGTCTAAAACAACAACAACAACAACAAAAACAAACCAACAAGTAAATAAATAAATAACCCTCCCCCATAAAACGAATCTATACTGCCCAAATAATTTGATATGATGTTTTCATCATGAATACCATACTTAAAGAAATTTGATACTCCTTCCATAAGATATCAAGTGCTAACTGATCCTCATTATAATATATATATATATATATATATATATATATATATATATATATGTATAATATCCCACAAATGAGATTTTAATGTTCTAACTACAAAATGTTAAGATGATGGTTTGATGGATATTAATTAGCTACATTAAAACTTTGGGTAACAGGAACATTGAATAAAAGCAACTCCTTGTTCACTACAAACAAAACAAAAAGATTTTTCATTTAAAATAAATTTTAAAACTCAAAACAAAATGGGAAAAAATCAGCAACATCAAAATGCAGAGAATAAGTGATCATGGCATGACCATCCCCAATGACACATCTGCTATGTACCTTAGACACATAAATTTTATGGCAAAAATAATTGCAAAAGATGAGGTGGTGACATTATAAAAGCCAGAAGTCCTACTGCTATATAGTGTCCCTTAGGAATGACAAGGAAAATGCACCCATAAAATTGCAATAATATGTTTGCCTGAATAGACCAGTATAATGATAACAGCCAACATGCTAGGTAGACAAGGGAAATTCCACAGGGTCCCATTCATAGATGAAGAATTGTGGATGTTCTATGACTGCTGAGACAGGACGAATCAGATTCCTTTATGGAAAAGCTTCTGTATAGGATGTCCTATCTTGAGAGATCAGAACTAGGCATATTCACACATGAACAATGACAAATGGCCTCAGAAATTTGTATATGTATATGTGTGCTTCTTCTTGTGCCTGTGTATGTGTATGTGTGCGTGTGTGCATGTGTGTGTGCGTGTTTACATATATGTTGATATGAATTTGGGAGAAGAAACAAAGGAAGAGTTTTGTAGGGAGAGGGAAGAGTGAGAATGATAAAAATATGAAGTTCTAAAAAATAAGTAAAAATAATTTACAAAGAATAATATCAAGACATTAATTTTATGTAATTCATGCACTGAAGAGGACAAGACATTTTAAAAATATGTATGATTCTATATTTATAATTTCCATGGTTTGACTTTAATATTTTTAGTAATTTATCAAACTTTTGAGATTTTATATATGTATAGCATAAGTTATCAGTTAATTTACTAGACAGTATGAATGTTTACACTGCTTTTATATGAAAAAACTCTGGCAAGCATTTGTTAATAAATGTCTCATATAGTATATTTTGAAATGATTCCTTTCATAATATCCTTAAACTACTCATTTTAAAAATGATTCCTTCATTGAGAAGAAATTTTCAAATGATAGTCATTGTATGAAATATTGAAGTGATTCTTTTAAAATATTCCATAATTTGTGCACACCTTTAATCCCAGAACTCAGGAGGCAGAGGCAGGTGGATCACTGTGTGTTCATTGCCAGCTTGGTCTACAAAGCAAGTCCAGGACAGCCAAGGTTATACAAAGAAACTCTGTCTCGAAAACAAACAAACAAACAAAAAATATTTCATAACCCAAATTTATATCAATTCAAATTTTTCTTCCAAATGCTACAAAAATGTCAAGACTTATTACCATATTTGAAAAATTACAAATATCAGAAAAAGCCCTTGCATATGAATATGTTAGTTAAAGTTTGTACTTTTAAATTTTTTTGAATTTCATGAAATGGCAGGCCACACTTTACATTTTGGAATCTACAAAATTACACTGACTTAAACCTGTTACAGGATATTTAATATCATTTATGAATCCTGGGACTGTGAACTGGAGAAGTATGTTTCTAATTGTGATGTGGCTCAACCTTTGAGCCTAGAGCTTTCTGTTTACTACAAACAAGTACTGTGGTATAATTCAGTCCTAGCATACATGTTTAATCCAAGAGCTTTCTGTCAACATGATTAAATAAAGTTAACCCTAGGTCAAGAGGCAGAGCAAGAAACTAAACAAAAACGAAGCAAAACAAAATAAAAATAAAAAATCCCCATCTGTGTATTTATAACAAATATTGTGCAAGTTCTCTCTCTCTCTCTCTCTCTCTCTCTCTCTCTCTCTCTCTCTCTCT
>OU015760.1:93516246-93583842 GCA_907169655.1 Acomys percivali
TCTCTCTCTCTCTCTCTCTCTCTCTCTCTCTCTCTCTCTCTCTCTCTCTCTCTCTCTCTCTCTCTCTCTCTCTCTCTCTCTCTCTCACACACACACACAGAGTATATACAATCACATATATGTTAAACATGTAAACATGTATACATAGGTATATGTGTGACATATGTAAATCATTTAACAATTGTGGCAGCAACTTTCACCATTTTTTTTTTTTGTTTCTTTATGTAACCTTGGCTATCCTGGCCTCCTTTTGTATACCACGCTGGTATTGAACTCACAAATTTGCCTGCCTCTGCTTCCCTGAGTGCTGGGATTAAAGGTCTTTGCCATGATGCCCAGCAACTTTTATTATCTTTGTTCTTCACTCTTTGGCTTTTCTTCTTTGTAGAGAGCAATCATGTACACTGACTGTGCTTTCTTTTTTTTATGTTTTATTTTATTAATTTATTCTTGTTACATCTCAATAGTTATCCCATCCCTTGTATCCTCCCATTCTCCCCTCCCTCCCATTTTCCCCTTATTCCCCTCCCCTATGACTGTGTCTGAGAGGGATTACCTCCCCCTGTATATGCTCATAGGGTATCAAGTCTCTTCTCGGTGACCTGCTGTCATTCCTCTGAGTACCACCAGGTCTCCCCCTCCAGGGAACATAGTCAAATGTGAGGCACCAGAGTACGTGAGAAAGTCATATCCCATCTCCACTCAAGTGTGGAGACTGTTCTGGACTGTGCTTTCTTAAATCTATAGTTTGCTAGAGATATGTCACTCAAGGTTAACAAACCTAGAGATGGAGGACATCATGAAAACTAAATGTTAAAGTATAAAAGTACAACTCATTGCTTGGTTATAATTGGCAAAGAGAAATGAGACTCAAGTAAATATCTTACATAAATAATATTGAATATGAGACCTATGGAGAGTTAAGAAGGCCTACGGAATGGGTAGTAATGAAGTAATGGTTGGAGTGTTGGGATTAGAGAAAGAGAAGAGCTAAACAACTCAATAATAGAGGACTCATTAAGTTTGTTTGGAAGATAATAAAGTTAAGGCATCATTAAAATAGATTGAAATCTCTTCTTGGTAGCCTGCTATCATTTCTCTGAGTGCCACCAGGTCTCCCTACCCAGGGGATGTGGTCAAATATGGGGCACCAGGGTTCATGTAAAAGTCAGACCCCACTCTCCACTCAACTGTGGAGAATGTTCTGTCCATTGGTAAGGTCTGGGTAGGGGTTTGATGTTCACTGCACATATTGTCCTTGGCTGGTGCCATAGCTTGAGCAGGACCCCTGGGCCCAGACCTGCCCATCATAATGTTCTTCTTGTATGTTTCTAGGACCCTCTGGATCCTTCTATTTCCCCATTCTCCCATATGTCTCTCATCTAGAGTCCCAATAGGATGTCCTCCCCTCTGTCCCATTTTCCTGGTAAGTGAAGCCTTTCATGAGACATGCCCCTTGGGTTAATGTCCAAATATAAGTGAGTATATACCAATTGACTTGCTCTGCTTCTGGGTTAACTCACTCGTTGTGATCATTTCTAGTTCAATCCACTTGTCCACAAATTTTGGGAATTCCATGTTTTTAATAGCTGGGTAGTATTCCATAGTGTATATGTACCACAGTTTCTTTATCCATTCTTCTACTGAGGGACACTTAGGCTGTTTCCATGATCTGGCTATTATGAAAAAAAAAACTGCTATGTACTTAGTTGAGCAATTGTTCTTGTTGTGTGCTGGAGCATCTTCTGAGTATATTCCAAGGAGTGGAATAACTGGGTCTTGAGGAAGCCCTATTCCCAGTTTTTTGAGATAGCATCAGATAGATTTCCAAAGTGGCTGTACTAGTTTGCATTCCCACCAGCAATGAAGGAGTGTTCCTCTTTCTCTACATCCTCACCAACATGAGGTGTCCCTTGAATTTTTTATCTTAGCCATTCTGATGGGTGTAAGATGGAATCTCAGAGTTGTTTTGATTTGCATTTCCCTGATGACTAAGGAGGTTGAGCATTTCTTTAAGTGTTTCTCAGCCATTTGATATTCCTCTGTTGAGAATTCTCTGTTTAGTTCCAAGCCCCATTTCTCAATTGGGTTATTTGGTTTGGTGGTGTTTAATTTCTTGAGTTCTTTATATATTTTGGATATTAGACCTTTGTCAGATGTAGGGTGGGTGAAGATCTTTTCCCAGTCTGTAGGCTGTCGCTTTGTTCTGTTGACAGCATCTCCTACAGGGGGAGGAAGTCCACCTCAGTCACAGTCATAGGGGAGGGGAATAAGGGGAAAATGGGAGGGAGGAAAGAATGGGAGGATACAAGGGATGGGATAACCATTGAGATGTAATATGAATAAACTAATAAAATAGAAAAAAAAAGAAAAATGTCACCCCAAGCAAGACTAAGAATGGTTATATTTACTGAACTGCATTCTGAGGATAAGATGGTTACTTAAGGATGATGATCAGCACTGGATATAACAATCTCTAAATGTGTTGCACAGCAATGTAAGATCGGCTCACCACATCCTTAAAAGAATCTTTATAACAAAACATTGGATGCCACTATGAGCCCTTTGCTGGGCTGGCAACGTATATTTATGAAAGGATGGATCAGGCAACGATCATTTGATTGACATTAAGAATTTTAGATGCACCAAGTTAGGAAAGATGTTTGCTTCAAGACTGTCGAACATAAATAGCCAGAACACTATGAATGTAACATTTATATAATTCCTGATTGTTTCATGGTTCTTCTTGCTATAGGTATTTTATTGTATATATGTGTAATAATATAAATGTATATGTAAAAATATTTAATAAAAATTATAAAAAATGATTGAAATCTTCTTATTCTTCCAATCCATTCTACAAACAGTGGCATTTGATTAGAAAGATATACTTGTGAGGCTTGTCTGTCTTCCTGAGATCACTACACAATAAAGACATCACCACTAAAACAAATGTAAATTCATTACTTGCTGTTAAATTTTAAATTTGTATTAATGTAACTAATAATATAAAATTTTAACATTAAATTTAATTTTGGAAGAGAAGAATAAATTTACTTTTGAAGAAAGATAGCTAGTAAATAACAAGTTTGAATCCATTAGGCTTTTAAGAGCTAGTCATATTCACATTATGAGTTTACATATTTACTTTTGTATTACTTTTAGTATGATTTGTTTTATTCTTTGGGACAGTATTTTTGTAACTCAGTCTGGCTCCAGAGTATCTATATAAGCCAGGGAAACCTTGAACTCCTATTCTTCCTTATTCTGCTTCCTAAATAATGATATTAAAGAACAAAACTATCCCCAGACAAAATAGGAAAAAAAAAAGGAAAGTTAACACTAATTGTAGATGTGTTTTTAGCTATTTTATTGGGTTCTTATATCTACAACCCTTACCACCTTTAGCCTACTGTAATCCTTTCTAACTCCCCAATACTAGGTAAGAGAGAAAGAAGCTGTAAAGGGAAAAGGAGCATAGGCCTCTTCAGACTACTTGCTGATTAGGGGTGTTGGGTTCCTAGATGCAAGTTCCTAGATGCATCACCATCTGAATATTTAGAAACCAAACCAGCAATCCAAATGCATCAGCATGAAGCGGCAGCAGTAGGGGATGAGCAGCAGTCTGGATAAGAAGCAGTAATAACAATGGGAGCAGCAGCCACCACAGGCCCTCTCAGAGCCCTCCAATTTATATATTTCCAGAGAGATAGGAGCCCAGGCAGTCATCCTACTCAACCTTTTTAGTGGAAGTCATTTGACTTAAGTTTCAATATCTTAATTTTCAAACAGATGGGAACTTCTGTGAGTTATAACTTGTAATGCAACTAATACACATGCTTACCACTTTCATTACAAGCTCTCACTTCTCTCCAATGTGCCTGTAACTAACTTGAGATATATCCAAAGTGTATTTGAGCCACATTGTATTCACAAGTTCATATGAAGCTGAACTTTGAGGGTTTTTTTTGTTTTTATTTTCTTTTTATAGAGGATACTATTTTATTTTATGTTTTGTTTATTGTACAATATATCCTGGTTACAATTTTCTATTTTTCTACTCTTCTCAGTTCCTCCCCACCTCCACTCAGCTCTGTATCCACTTCATTTCTGTCTGTCCTATGGAAACAACAGGCTTCTAAGAGAAAACCACCAAATCTGACACAATAAAATATACTAAGATAAAGCAAAAACTGTCATATCAAATTTTCTTATGGTAATGCAACAGGAAAAAAGAGTCCTAAGGGCAAGGCAGAAGAGTAAGAGTCTCACTCGCTCTCAGTCAGAAGTCCCATAAGAATATTAAGCTAATAGCTATAATATATATGCAGAGGATCTGTTGCAGAACCCTTGTAAGCCCTGTGTTTCCTGATTCAGTCTCTGTGAGCTTATATGTGCTTTGCCTAGTTGATTCAAAAGGCTTCCTTCTGGTGTCCTCCATCCTCCACCCCAGCTCTAAGAATTATTTGGCCTCTTCTTTTATAGGATTCTCTGAGCTCTGAGGGTAGGGATTTGATCAAGACCTCAAATTTATACTCTGTCTTTGCATAATGTCTAGTTGTAGATCTTTGTATCTGTTCCCATCTCTGGCTGGAGGAAGCCTTTCTGATGATGACTGGATAAGTCACTGACACAAATTTTAGAGAATATCCTTAGGACTAGTTAAATTGATTTTTTTAGACTAGCAGAATTTTGTTTTATTCTCTTCTCTGGATTATTTGATTTCTGTTTCTTGATTACACAAGCAGTGTTGGGTGTGAGAGTTCCTTCTCATGGTTGCAGGATGTCAAATCAAATATTGATTGGCTACTCCCTCAAGTTCTGTGCCTCCATTGTTCTAGCATATTTTTTGAAATTTTAAAAGCATTTAGTCCAGGTTAGTGTCACAGGGCCCATGAGAGTCTTCACTTACCCGGAAACTGGGACAGAGGGGAGGACATCCTATTGGGACTCTAGATGAGAGAAGCATTGGAGAATCAAGAAATAGAAGGATCCAGAGGGTCTTAGAAACCTACAAGAAGAACATTATGATGGGCAGATTTGGGTCTAGGGGTCCCGCTCAAACTATGGCACTAGCCAAGGACAATACAGGCCATAACCTTCAAACCCCTACCCAGACCTAGCCAAAAACAGGGCATTCTCCACAGCTGAGTGGAGAGAGGGACTTGACTTTCTCATGTACTCTGGTGCCTCACATTTGACCACGTCCCCTGGAAGGGGAGACCTGGTAGCACTCAGAGGAAGGATAGCAGGTTACCAAGAAGAGACTTGGTACCCTATGAGCATATACAGGGGGAGGAAATCCCCCTCAGTCACAGTCATAGGGGAGGGGAATAAGGGGAAACTGGGGGGGGAGGGAGGAATGGGAGGATACAAGGGATGGGATAACCATTGAGATGTAACTAGAATAAATTATAAAATAAAATTAAAAAAAGAAAGGCATTTATTAAGTGTGAAACATTAGTTAATTTGGATATGGAGTAGTTGAATTAACTTTATTTTTCTATAAATGTGAATTTTACAAAGTACTTTTCAAGTACTGATGACATCCTTTTGCTTGTCATGGATTTCCACCACTGAAACACTCCTGAGCATGGATTCATAACTCTTGGGCTTCTCTGTTTTGCTTGCAGACATTGCTGTTATTTCAGTTTTTCATACAAAAATACTCAATAAAATACTTACAAACCAAAACCAAGAACACATCAAAGATATTATTCAGCATAAACTAGTAATATTTATCCCAGGCATACAGGGATGGTTCAATATAAAGAATGTAGTACACTATACACAAAAACTAAAAAACAAACAAACAATCAAACAAACAAAAAACCCACATGATCATCTCCTTATATGCTGAAAAAGCATTTGACAAAATCCAACACCCATTCATGTTTAAAGTCTTGTAGAGAACAGGGATACAAGGCACATAATAAAGACTATATACAGGAAGCCAATAACCAACATCAAATTAAATGGAGAAACTCAAGGAAATCGTCATATATCTTCAATATAGTACTTGAAGTTCTAGGTAGAGCAATAAGACAGCAAAAGTAGATCAAGGAGATCTACATCAGAAAGGAGGAAATAAAATTATCCCTATTTGAAAATGATATGACAGTATACATAAATGATCTCCAAAATTCCAACAGAGAATTCATACAGTTGATAAACACCTTCAGCAAAGTGGCTAGATACTAAGTCAACTCAAAAGAGTAATTAGCCTTTCTATATACAAATGACAATTGTGCTGAGAAAGAAATTAGGGAAACTACACCCTTCACAATAGCCATAATAATATAAAGTATATTGGTGTGACTCTAACCAAGAAAGTGAAAGGCTTGTATGGAAAAAAATAACTTCAAGTCTCTGAAGAAGGAAATTGAAGATGATATCAGAAGATGGAAAATCTCCCTTGTTCGTGGACCAGGAGAATTAACATAGTGAAAATGGCCATCTTATCAAAAGCAATTTATAGATTCAAAGCAATCCCTATGAAAATACCTACACAAATTTTTAAAGAACTTGAAAAATCCGTTCTCACCTTCATGTAGAACACAGCAAACAGAATAGCTAAAACAATCCTGTACAATAAATAATCCTCCAGAGAAATCTCCATGCCTGATCTCCAGCTATACTATAGAGCAACTATAATTAAAACAGCATGGTACTGGCATAACAATAGGCTGGTTTACCAATGGAGTTGAAGCAAAGACCTAGAAATAAGTCCATACAACTATGGAAACTTGAATATTGACAAAGAAGCCAAATATATACAATGGGAAAAGGATAGCAACTTCAATAAATGATGCTGGTCTAAGTGAATGTCTATATGTAGAAAAATGCAAGTAGATCCATATTGATGCATAAAACTCAAGTCTAATAGGATTAAAGACTTCAGCATAAAACCAGAGACACTAAATATGTTAGAAGAAAGACTAGGGGAAAGTCTGGGACACATTGGAATAGGAGATAACTTCCTGAACATAACCCCAACAGCCCAGGCACTAAGGTCAACAATTAATAAATGGGACCTCATGAGACTGAAATTCTCCTGTAAGGCAAAGTACACTATCAACAGAACAAAGCAACAGCCTATAGACCGGAAAAAGATCTTCACCAACCCTGCATCTGACAAAGAGTGAATATCCAAAATACATAAAAAATCTAAAGGAATTAAACACCACCACATCAAATAATCCAATTTTAAAAATGGGGTGCAGAGCTTAACAGAGAATTCTCAACAGAGGAATATCAAATGGCTGAGAAACACTTAAAGAAATGTTCACCATCCTTAGTCATCAGAGAAGTGAAAACTAAAACGTCTCTGAGATTCCATCTTACACCCATCAGAATGGTTAAGATAAAAAACTCAAGTGACATCACAAGCCGGCAAGGATGTGGAGGAAAGTGAACACTCCTCCATTGCTGGTGGGAGTGAAAACTTTTACAACCACTTTTGAAATAAATCTGGTCCTTTCTCATAAAATAGAGCTACCTTTAGAACCAGCTATTCCACTCCTTGGAATATACCTGAAAGATGTTCCACCACATAAGGACATTTGCTCAACTATGTTCATAGCAGCCTTATTCATAATAGCCAGAATATGAACAGAACCTAGATGTCTCTCAGTGGAAGAATGGATAAAGAAACTGTGGTACATTTACACAATGGGATATTATTCAGCTATCAAAAACATATAAATCTTGAAATTTGCAGGCAAATGGATAGAACTAGAAATAATCATCATGAGTGATGTAACCAAGACCCAGAAAGACATACATGGTATATACTCACTTATAAGTGGATACTAGCCCAACATGAATGTCCTCTGAGAGTCTTCACTCAGTGGGGAATTGGGACAGATGCTGGACTCTCTATTGACATTGCAAGTGAGAGTGGTATGGAAGAATGGGGAGATAGAAGGATCCAGAGCATCCAGGAACCATACAAGAAGACCATCAATGCTGGTGGATCTGGGCCCAGGGGTCCCTGCACAAACTGCTGTACCAACCAAGGACAACGCATGTAGTAAACTTAGACTCCCTATTCAGTTCTAGCCAATGAACAGGACATTCTCCACAGTTGTGTAGAGAGTGGGGACTGACTTTGACATGAACTCTTGTGCCCCCTTTTTGACCACTTCCCTTTGGTGGGGAGGCCAGGTGCCACTCAGAGGAAAGGAAAACAAACTATGTGGATAAGACCTGATAGGCTGTGATCATATGGTGGGAGAGGAGGTCCCCTTATATCACAGGTCTAGGGAAGGGGAGTAGGGTGAAAAAGAAAGTGAGGGGGGAACAAGAAGATACAAGTGAGGGAATAGCAATGAGGATGTTATCTGAATGAATTATTTAAAAAACAAAATTTAAAAATGAAAAAATCTAGCCTAAATACAATTTTGATATCTATTTTGATTGTTTGACTAGTTTTCTTAATATTATACTGAGAATTTAAAAATATTTATATTATAAACTAAATTAGTCCATAATATTCCTTTGTATGTTTCCTTGATTGATTGGCTTTGACTTATTAGTAATCTGTTAATTATGTTTTATAATCTCTTCCTGAATTTTTTATTTTTAAATAATAAAATTTATATCACAACCTCTATATTAGTGACAACCATGTTATCCCTGATTCTCTAAGACTCTGACATTCCTAAGTTCATCCATATTTCATTATCAATTTGGCAGACAGAGTAGAAGTTCTAAGGCAAAATGAATGATGCATTCTACAATTTAGATCACATATCCCCTAGAATTATTATAATCTAAGGCATATTGACAAAATGGGGAAATTTTATGCTTTTTTAGAAGTGATTCATGAAGATAAAGTTAGATATCACAGGTAATTATAAACAGAAAAATACAATATCAGATGCAGGTGCCAATGTTAGCTACATATCTGGAAGAAAATACATTGTGTTGCTACATTTTAGTAGCATGGATTATGTTTGATATGAGATTATTCATTAAACACATATTTATTGAATATTAATCATGAATAAGTATGATAATTTTAAAAGCAGAAGCATAGCAGTAGATAAGAAATATAACTTTCTTAATCATAACTGACAAATATATAAAATTAACAAGTGTCTGGGCACATTTGGATGTGTCTTTGATATTGTTTCCAGAGAAGATTAACAGGAAACATGTATCACTCTATAAATTATGGATCTTGATAAAATAAACAGGAGAAAGGAAGATATCAGGGAAAAATAAGGTATTCCTTTTTCTATATCCATGGCTGCCATGATATGAACATAATGTATATTATTCGATCAAGTCTTTCTTGCCATGATCATTGTTATAACTTAGAAGCTGTAATGCAAAATTTTTTCTTTCCTGTTCTCTCTTCTATTTTTGTAAAAATAATGCAATATAAGTACTATAAGAAAAAACTAAAAAAGTTTTTAAATGTCTTCTTGTCATTTTTTGCTTCTGTTTTATTTATTTGTTATTTTACGTTAACATATAAATAATAGATTTGTTTATTGTATTTTTATACATATATCTTTCTGGTTTAGCTTCTCTATCTCCCTGACTTTCCACTATGTGTACCTTTCTGTCTTTTATTCTTTCATGTATATTCTATTACCTTCCTATTATAATATCTTTAAAATCCATTTTTTTCTACTGTGGTAGTCCTTTTAGCTTCATGCATTTTTTATGCATGCTTTTTTCCTATATATACAAAGTAGAAGCTAGAATCCACAAATGCATTATTTGTTTGAGCCTGAGCTTCTTCAATATACTAATTTGTAGATGCATCTTTTTTCTGCAAACTTGGCTATGTTTTTGTCTGAATAAAAAATGTCATTGTAAGGCACCAGAGTATGTGGGAAGTCATATCCCACTCTCCACTCAAGTGTGGAGAATGTTCTGACCATTGGCTAGATCTGGGTAGGGGTTTAAAGTTTACTGTCTGTATTGTCCTTGGCTGTTGCCTTAGTTTGAGTGGGATCCCTTGGCCCAAATCTGCCTATCATAATGTTCTACTTGAAGGTTTCGAGGACCCACTGGATCCTTCTACTTTGCTATTCTCCCATGCTTCTCTCATCTAGAGTCCCAATAGGATGTCCTCCCCTCTGTCCCGGTTTCCTGGTAAGTAAAGGCTTGACATGCCCCTTGGGCTAGTATGCAGATATAAGTGAGTATATCCCCTGTAGGGGGAGACCTGGTGGCACTCAGAGGAAGGACAGCAGATTACCAAGAAGAGACTTGATACCCTATGAGCATATACAGGAGGAGGTAATCCCCCTCAGGAACAGTCATAGGGGAGGGGAATAAGGGGAAAATGGGAGGGAGGGAAGAATGGGAGGATACAAGGGATGGGATAACCATTGAGATGTAACAAGAATAAATTTATTTTAAAAATTTTAAAAAAATCATTGTATATATGTACCACAATTTCAAGTAGCAAATACAGGAACAATTCTGTGTTTTTCCAAACATTTATTCCTAATGTCAAAATATAATTTATCTTTTGTTTTTTATAACTCTGAAAGTTTATGAGCCCAGTATCACCATCAGAGAAATATGCAAACAACCCTCACTGTGTTTGCTTCCTCCAAATACTTACCTTCCCACCATGTACTGCCCTTAAAAGCCTAGTATCCTTTCCTTTGCCATGTAATGTCTTTACAAACATTTTTTTGTTTGTTGAAGATGTGAATTAAGGTACACTGTAAAGAAATTGCTCTCATATACTTTATATTGAGGTTCTCTTCTGTAATATATACTAATTAAAATTTAAAAGCCTATTTTTTCTGTTAATGTACTTTATTTTCTAGCAAGGTTATCTTAAATAAAGACTCAGGAGGAATACTTATTTATGTTTTCCATTATTATATGTCCTTGATATTTTCTTAATATTAATATTAGTAAAATATTCACATCACCTAATCAGCTATTGTTTTGGCAAAAGTTGAAGCCTATTCAAAAACTGAATTATTCATGTGTCTTGGATGATGTTTTCTGCAGAGATTTTCAAGATTTTTCTCTTCTTTATCTAATTAAAGTTGTTGCAGTATTGATAATATCATTTGTAAATGAATGCTTTGTCTTCATAATGAATTTCCCTGCTCAAATCTCTGAGTCATTAAGTTCTCTACAAACCAACTAAAGTTAATTTATTCATTCAGCAGATATTTATTATGAGCCAACTAAGATGAATATAAAATGAAAACTGCTTTGTTAAAGCCTTTTGCTTAACCACTTGAAAGCTCACCAGCAATATAATGGATGATATTAGTTTTCTTTATGATTCACTCTCTGTTTAAAATTTCCCTCTCATTTTCTTCTCCCTGAAACAGCACCAAAACACCAACAAACTCTTATATGTACTTAAAATCTTTTATCAATGATCTCTGTTTCCAGTGAAAATTTTATTTTACCCAGACTATATAGCTCGTCCCACCCTTACACTCTTATTTTTGTTTCCACAACTAAGTTTTTCATTTCTACATTACAAGTTATAACTTCAATTATCAACCTGTCTCTGGAGTCCCTCTCTATCCATAAAACACATATTTTTCAAGTCATGAAAAACCTATATCAATGATTGTACTTCTATTAATAAGCTGCTTTGTAATTATAAGAGTGAGTTCCTTTTTACTCTTCTAGAACAATATCTCAAATAGTTTATATGGTTGGTATCTGAAATACATCATTGCAGCTGAATTAGGATCACTGAGGAAAATATAGATAAAATACTGAAGTAAATTTATACATGATATTAAAAGCCAGTTAATGGAGATGAGAATTTGAATAATTTTTTTTAATTTAAACTTATAAAATAATTAATGCAATTGTGATGTTATATGTTTAAAATATTTAGTTTTTATACAATGATAAATTTTGTTTTATATTGTTTTTTTGAAACAAGGCATTATCTGTCCTGGACTCACTTTGTAGACCAGGCTGTCCTAACTCACAGTGATCCACTACATTCTTTTTCCCTGGGATTATTGGCATCCACTATCATGTTCAGTTTTAAAAACTGATTTTTAAGGAAATGATTAAGATTAACTTTTATATTTTTTTACTATCATTAATACATGCTTATGAATATTCCTTCAATAAATTAAATATCAGGGAACATAAACTTTTAAATGTATTTTCAGTAAAATTGTATTGATATGAGTATTCCTTCTAGTGTCTTCTGTGCCAATTGGTACTGTTTAATTTTTTGTAGTGGAATATCTTGTTTTCTCTCTCTATGGTGATTAAATATTTTGCTGTGTATAGTAGTCAGGGCTAACATCTCTAGTTTTTTAGTATCTGTGAGATATATGACCATGTCCTTCTGGCTTTTAGAACTCTGATAAGACATCAGGTGCAATTCTTACAGGTTTGCCAGTATAAGTGACTTGGCCTTTTTCCCTTGCAGCTTTTGTTTTGATTATTATTTGGTGGGAGGGTTATCTTCTTTTTAAAAGTCTTTTTGTTTAGATTTATTTATTATTTATACACTATTCTATCTGCAATTGAAGCAGCAAGCCAGAAGAGGACTCCAGATCTCTTTATAGATGGTAATGAGCCACCATGTGGTTGCTGGGAACTGAACTCAGAACCTTTGGAAGGATAGCCAGTGTTCTTAACTTCTGAGCTATCTCTCCAGCCCCAAGGTTTTTGTTTTGTCATCCAATATATTTGGTGTTCTATAATCATCTTGTATGTTTATAGTCATCTCTTTCTTCAGATTAGAAAACTTTTCTTCTACAATTTGTTAAAAATATTTTCTGGGCCTTGGAACTAAGAGTCTTCTTCTTGTATTATTTTAAGACTGTTTTGTTTATAATGTCCAAGATTTTTTTTATGTTTTGTGTCAGGAACTTTTTAGATTTATCTTTTTATTTATTTTTGGCTGATATATCAATTTCATCATTTGTACCTTCTACACCTGAGATTCTCTCTTTGATCGCTTGTATTCTGTTGGTGATGGCTATATATGTAGTTTCTGTTCTCTTTCCAAGGTTTTCCATTACCAGAATTGCCTTTGATTAAGATTCCTTTATTGCTTCTATTTAATTTTTAGGTATTGAGCAGTTTTATTCTTTTCCTTATCCCATTTGGTCATAGTTTCTGTATTTCTTTAAGATATTTATTAAATTCCTTCACCTTTTTATTGTTTTTTCCTGTATTTCTCTGAGAAAATTATTTTCCTCCTTTAAGGCCCCTATCATTTTCATAACCTGAGATTTAAGTTAATTTTCTTGCCCATCAAATATGATAGTATCTGCACTGCTCTCTGTGATAGGATGATAGGATAGCTGGTTTCTTGTAGTGTCATATGGCTCTTGGTTTGTTGCTTTTGTGATCTTATTCTGACCTGTAGCCATCTGGTTTTCTCTGATGTACCAGGCCTGTGGTGCCCTGATGGGCAAGTTGTTTGTTAGATATCTAAGCTTCATGTAGTTCAGACTGCTCATAGGCCTGGTGGAACACAGATGATATGGATATGGAGCCTGAGTACATTTCACCTCTGCTAGTCTTGTCCAAGATAAGTCAGGGAAATCAAGAGTCAGCAGGGGAGAGAGGTCTAAGCTGCATGTTGCTTGGGCTTCTTACAGGCCTTCTTAGGAAGTCAGATAATGGGGATTGGGTCCAACATACAGTTCCCCTCTATACTGGCTGTGTCCCAGATGGGTCATACAGATCAAGAGGCAATCTTTCCTTCTTCAGCTAGTTTGTTTAACTGTCACCATGCAGGGGAATCAGCTTCCTGTGTCTTCTGCACTGCTGTCTTTCTATGTCTCTTCCTTCTTTGAGTTGTGCCTAGTATGTGGAAGCATCTCTTACTCAGATCAAATCTTTATCTTTCATTGCCTGAGGAAAAATAGACAAAACCTCTTCCCTAATGCAGCATATTCCCTGACTTCCATTCTCATGTTAAAGCATCTTATAAATATACACGTTGGTTTAATTCAGCTGTTTTTCTACAATCAAGTACCTTTCAGCTAATCTTCTCCCTTTCTATTTATCAAAGTACAATTAGATCTTTATGAATCTACAGAGATGCACTCACATTCCATGCCTAAGTCCATGAAAACAAGTCATGTTGCTTACAAATTTACACACGGAAATTATCAACCATATTACATAAGATGGAAAAAAGACAGCATCTTCAATAAATAGTGCTGGACTAACTGGATGTCTACTTGTAGAAAAATGCAACTAGACCTTTATTTATCACCCTGCACAAACTGAAATACAAGTGTATTAAAGATCTCAACATAAAACCAGACACACTAAATCTGTTAGAAGAAAAAGTGAGGAAGAGCCTTGAATTCATTGGCACAGGAGACATCTTCCTGAACAGAACACCAGTAGCTCAGGCACTAAGATCAACAATTAATAAATGGGACCTCATGAGACTGAAAAGCTTCTGTAAAACAAAGGATACACTCAAAAGAATAAAATGACACTGTACAGTCTGGAAGAAGGTCTTCATCAACCTCATAACTGACTGAGCTAATATCCAAAATATATAAAGAACACAAGAAATTAAAAACCACCAAACTAGATTATCCAATTAAAATGTTGGGTACAGAACTAAACAGAGAATTCTCATCAGAGGAATTTTTAATATCTGAGAAACACTTAAAGAAATGCTCAATGTCCCTGGTCATCAGGGAAATGCAAATCGAAATGACTCTGGGATCCTATCTTGCACCTTTCAGAATGGCTAAGAGAAAATGCTCTACCACACAACAGGGACATATGCTCAACCATGTTCATAGCTGCCTTATTTGTAATAGCCAGAACATGAAAACAGCCTAAGTGTCCCTCAGTAGAAGAATGGATAAAGAAACTGTGGTATGTTTACACTATGGAATACTACTCAGCTATAAAAACAAGGAATTCCAGAAATTTGTGGACAAATGGATTGAACTAGAAATTATCATAATGACTGAGTTCACCCAGAAACAAAAAGAGACAAATGGTATATACTCACTTATATTGATACACTAGTCCAAGGGGTACGTCTCATGAAAAACTTTACTTACCAGGAAAGTGGGTCAGAGGGGAGAACATCCTATTGGGACTTTAGGGGAGAGAAGCATGGGAGAATGGGGACATAGTAGGATCCAGAGGGTCTTAGAAACCTACATGAAGAACATTATGACAGGCGAATCTGGATCCTGGGGTCCTGCTCAAACTATGGCACCAGCCAAGGAAAATATAGGCAGTAAACTTCGAACACCTACCCAGACATAGCAAATGGACAGGACATTCTCCACCACTGAGTGGAGAGTGAGGTCTGACTTTTACATGAACTCTGGTGACCCATATTTGACCACGTCCCCTGGATGGGGAGACCTGGTGGCACTCAGAGGAAGGAGAGTAGGCTACCAAGAAGAGACCTGATACTCTATGAGCATATATAGGGGGAGGAGGTCCCCCTCAGTCACAGACATAGGGGAGGGGAGTAGAGGGGAAGTGGGAGGGAGGGAGGAATGGGAGGATACAAGGGATGGGATAATAATTGAGATGTAATTTGAATAAATTAATAAATTATATTTTTAAAAACTCAATTGATAGGACATGCTAAAAAATGATGTAGTGAAAGGGGAACACGCCTCTATGGCTGGTGGGAGTATAAACTTGTACAACCACTTTGGAAATCACTCTGGCTCTTTCTCTGAAAATTGGGAATAATGCTATAGAAAGACCCAGCTATTCTACTCCTGGGCATATACTGAAAGGTGCTCCACCATACAAGGACATTTGCTCAACTATGTACACAGCAGCCTTATTTGTAAAAGGCAGAATCTGGAAACAACCTATATGTCCCTCAGTTGAAGAATGGATAAAGAAACTCTGGTACATTTACGCAATGGAAAATTATTCATCTATCAAAAACAAAGAATTCTTGAAATTTGCTGGCAAATGGATGGGACTAGAGATGGTCATTCTGAGTGAGGAATCCCAGACTCAGAAAGACATGTATGGTATATACTCACTTATAAGTGGATATTAGCCCAACAAAAATGTCCTCTGAGAGACTCTGCTCAGCAGGGGATCTAGACAGATATTGGGACTTTCGGCCAGACTCTGGGAAAAGAGCTGAGAGTTGGATAGAAGATTTGGGGAATGGAAGAATGGGGTGTCGTTGTCAGGAGCTCCAAAATTAGACTGTCATGGCGGGAGGAACTGGACCTGCACAAACTGATATACCAACCAAGGACATTGCAAGCAGAGGACCTAGACCTGGTAGTTTATAGCTGTAAATTTGTTACTGTTATGAATCATAATTAATTACCTGATGTGCAGGTTATCTGATATGTTATCTCTATGAATGTACCTTTCAACTTTGAAGGGTATTGTGACCCATAGGTTGAGATGAAGAGCCACAAGCAATCAATAGCTGTTAAGAGAGGGAGAATGAATCAATATTTATCCAAGAGCAGCAGCCTAAGCTATCCAGTTCCAACTGAATAGTCCCAAAGCATATGCACAAAAAGAACTATGCCTAATGTACGCAGTAGGTGACATATGTATACATGTGATAGACAGACAATAATATGTATGGAATAAAAGGTCATGAGTTTGAATGGGGCTGAGAAGGAGTTGGAGAAAGAGATGGAGGGATGAAATTAAAGGGTATGTATTACTTATACATGAAAAACTTAAAAATATATTATTTGACTCAATAATATTTATGTTTTTCATAGAAAGTATTCGACATATAAGTCATACAAAAGATACATAAATTATTCTTGAGATGGCTCACTGTGTAGAAGTGCCAGGTGCAAAGTCTGATGACCTGAGTTTAATCACTAGGACTGACATAGTAAAAGAAAAATTTCGGTTCCCACACATTGTGCTCTGAATTTCATAGGTATAGAGTGGACACACACACACACACACACACACACACAGAGAGAGACAGACAGACAGACAGACAGACAGACAGAGAGACAGAGAGGCAGAGACAGAGAGATGGCGAGGGAAGAAGGGAGGTAGAGTGAGAGGGAGAGAGAAAAGAAATACAAAGTCAAAGAAAAAGAAGCAAAGACTAAGACAGAACTGAATGAATAAATAAAATACAATATAAAAATAATAAAATAATGGGACCTAAGATCCTATTTAAGGTAGAAAAAAATTACAGGCTTTTTTTTTGTGACAAGGTTCTCTGTGTAGTTTTGGCTGTCCTAGACTCACTTTTTATACCAGGCTGGCCTTGAACTCACAGCAATCTGCCTGCCTCTGCCTCCCTAGTGCTGGGATTAAAGGCGTACACCACTATGTCCAGTCTTAGGCTTTAAAAGGTGATGAACACTTGATGACCAATAATTTATGTAGGTAGTGAGATAAAAGCACTTGAAATAAGACATGGAGTTCTGAAAATAAAGGAGAGAAGGAAGAAAATGAAAATATTTAAGGACACAGGTAAGAAAAGAAAACAGAGAAGAAAAGTAGAGGGATACAGAACAGGGAGCTAAAAAAGATTGAAGGAGAAAGATTCAGAGGATTGCTTTTCATTCACATAAAATTAAATATTATTTAACTTGGTGGGAAATCAGTAACACCATTTTAAGTCAACAATATAATTCAAATACCAGTTTAATAAATGATAAAAAAAATCAGTTGATTTATTAGTCTGAAAACACCATAACAAATACATTTGGGACAGGTAATAGTATTCTCTTTTTAGTATTATGAACCATGGACAGTGTTATCTGTTGTTCATGAAAAAAAAAAAAAGGGCAGAAGCCAGAGTGGTGAACTAATGAGGAGTCAATAACTATAATTTCACAGTATGTGCCTTCTAATTTGAGACTATTGGAGAACTCAGAGAACAGGTGTTTGAAGATGTGGATGATATAAGAACTGACAGAAAGCGAAGTTAGAATAAAAAGGATGTGAGAATTAAAAATTAAATATTCAGAAAAATTTCATGTTATATTGATCAGAAGTGAGTAATTTGTTCTTTTAATTAGTGTGTTAGGAAGTAAATTAAGAACTTTGGAAAGCATCTATAAATATAAGGCTATAATGAGGCAAATGATCACATGAAAAGGGAAAAATAAATTTGGTATAGGAGCTAATTGCCATGTTTTAGTCTCTACCATATCCTAGCTATCCTACACTAGAGTGATAAATTTTGCCTCCATTTTCTTTTGTAAAGTGATAACGTAACATTTGCTAACTCTATGCCACCTTCAGAGGGCCTACTGAAAGACATAATTTATTTAAAACTGGATTGCAAACTTCACAACACTGTCTAAATTCAAATGAGCCAGTGCAAATTCTGCCTCACTCCTACAGATTAAAATTTTGTTGATATTTTTTATTATTGTTTTAAAAAATGACATATGCCTTGGTCTCAGTGATACTCTAGAAACATGTCTTAACATAAGTTGAACTATTTTGTTGTGTTTTGATGTTTAATACTTCATGTTTTTTTTCAGTAACTGTGATGAGAAAGTAACCATGGCTTTTTAAATGTTAGAAATACCATTTCACTGTGCAAACATAATGGCAGGAATCTTTCCATCCTTTTTACTATGAGATAAGTATGTGTTTTCTCTTGTTTTTAAGTGAGGACTATTAAACCAGATTTTTTTCAAAGTAAATACACTTGAACTCAAATGTCACTATATTTTATTTGTTTGTTTGTTTATTTGTTTTTAGGTAGCATTATCTTCTCTAATAACATGAAGGAGTAATTAACTGTGTCTTTCAGTTTGGAAAGCAACCAGATTTTCTATATGTTTTCCACTCTGGATCATTGTCAAAAAGATTGTTTTTCTTTGTGTTTGTCAAAGTTCAAAGACTGTAAGATTGCTTAGGTGGAAAATTGAAATGATTATGTCATTGTAGTTTGTTGTTGAATAATAAAATTCTGTTATAACTTTCATTTTGTTTCTGGGTACTTTAGATGAAAACATAAGCAGTGTAGCCTCCATGAATCTGTATATAAATTTATATATGGATAAAAGGATGCTATGACTAGAACTGCTGTTATTAGCTGATGGCTAGAGACTCAATGTTTTAAGAGACTTCCTATATATAATAAACAGAATAGTAGTTAGAAGTTCAAAACATTAACTAGCCCATGCTATATGGTATAAATTGGTATAAAGTTCTAAAATGGACTTCAAAATCAATAAAACTTAGTAAAAATGTCAATTGTTTAGGCATGTGTGTGTATTTCAATCATAACATACCTATCCACATAAGTAACTTCATCAAAATCCTCTTTTCTACAAAATCCTTTTTCCTTGAAAAGATTAGCAAACACGAGAACATTTATGTCTTTATACCTTTAATCAGAGAATAATCTGTCACCAAGGACATGTCAGAAATTTTCAAATGAGTTTTGAAACTCAAGGATATGGCTGTGATGTGGTTTTCAACAGGAACTTCCCACCTTTCTCTTTCTCTAGCTATGGAGTTTATTTAGCATTCTAATTCTCAGGCAAATAATGAGGAGTCCTAACTTACAACATCTATGTTAATCACCCTAAATGATCTTCACTCCAGGATGCCCAATTCATGGTATTGAGTGGTGAAATCTTGATTGGATCAAGTATTTTCTCTGGAATTTGTCTATGTAATTTTCCTTATGGTCTCAATTGTTGTATCATATAACTACAGATAATATTTCTTTAAAGATTTCTGAAAGACAATCACACTATACCAAATACAACATGAAAGTACCAAAATCTAAAAACAAAGCAATGTCAGGTAAGGTTGACAGACAAGATATGAACTCTTTGCTTCCATCTATGTGATATATTAATTTATCTATTTATTGAATATATATACTAACAAAACTGCATTGCTATTAAAATTATTTTTATGTGAGATATTAAATTATGTTTTAATTTTTGTGTTAATAATATAGAGAATCCAAGATTTTGTATTTGTTATTACTAATCAAATGCTTATTGTCTCCAATGCCCTATACAAACTACTGTAGAATTTTAAAATTAGTTATATTCAATATATATAATTAGAGACAATGATATGCTTTACTAAGACATATTGGTACATCCATAATGTATTTTTATCATATTTGCACATAATCCATAATCCTATCTTTTTTCTATCTTCTTGCTGACTCCCTTTTTCTTCCCAAATAGATGACTAAGCCTCTTTTATTTTTGGATTTTTGAAGTGTGTGTGTGTGTGTGTGTGTGTGTGTGTGTGTGTGTGTAAAATGTACATATTACAGAGTAACAGTGAGCTTTTGAGACTGTTTATGTTATATGTAGTCAGAGGTATATGTACTATTTATTACTTTCTGATAAATGTGTTTCCACAAGAAAGACCTGTTCATTTTACCACTACATGACAGTGCCTCACTGTGGTAAGGTTAAGTATAACACAAATACAGAACACTTCAAATTTTTTAGTCAGCAACAATATTATTATATTTATAATTTTATATGTACAGAATAGTATTTTAAGTATTTTTACATTAATATAAATAAATTGTCCTACATGAAACAATTTTATGTAGAAATATTGATGATTCTTTATGTTCTTCTTCTTCTTCTTCTGTTTCTTCTCCTCCTCCTCTTCTTCCTTGTCCATCTTCATTTTGTTTATCAACACAGGGTTTCTCTGTGTAGCCTTGGCTCTCCTGGACTCACTTTGTAGACCAGACTGGCTTCAAACTCACAGAGACCTGCTTGTCTCTGCCTCCCAAGTGCTGGGATTAAAGGTGTGCCCTACCACTTCCTAGTCTGACCACGGAAAGAGTTCCCTTTCCTTTCTTTTCCTTTCCTTTCCTTCTTCCTTTCTTTCTTTCTTTCTTTCTTTCTTTCTTTCTATCTTTCTTTCTTTCTATCTTTGTTATTGTTTTGTTTTGTTTTGTTTTTCAAGAAGGGATTTCTCTGTGTAGCCCTGGTTGTCCTGAACTCACTTTGTAGACCAGCTGGTCTCTAATTCACAGAGATACACCTGACTACCTTTCCCTGAGCATTTGGATTAAAGGCATGTGCCACTGCACCAAGCTGCTATGCTGGTTTTAAAATAAAATTTGGATGGGGACGCCTGATGGCACTCAGAGGAAGGATAATAGGTCACCAAGAAGAGACTCGATACCCTATGGGCATATACAGGGGGAGGAGGTCCCCCTCAGTCAGAGACATAGGGGAGGGGAGTAGGGTGGGAAGCGGGAGGGAGGGAGAGATGGGAGGATACAAGGGATGGGCTAAAAGCTGAGATGTAATATGAATAAATTAATAAAAAATAAATAAATAAAAAGACAAAAAAACGTTTCAGGGAATGTTCTGATGTAAGTGAATCAATGCAGAATGAGGGAAGAAATAAGAGTGACAAAGGAAGTGAGAATTCTACTAAATGGAAAAGATAAAAATTTACTTATTAAAGCCAAACATATGCCAAATATAATAAACTTAAAGTAAAATACTTTGATGAGTATGAAACAAAACATATATTTTATTTTCAGAAAAGTTTATCAACCTAATATTTTGATGCATCTTTGACTTGTCGAAAAGTATTTTAGAAGCCTTTGTGAGGATCATCATAGAGTCACAAGCAGTGTTATGTTGCAATCTGTGAATTTATTTATTTATTTATTTATTTATTTATTTATTTAATATGACAAATGGCACATGATGTTATGATTATTGATTAGCATGATTTGTAAGATTAGCTGATTTGAATCACCTATTTACAGATGGCTCAAGTAAGAGAAAATAAACTCTTAGAGGAACTTTAAATTTTTAATAGTTGTGCTATAAATTTTTAAAAGTTGAGAAAATTGGACAGAATTTGTTTAGATGCTTCCAATTTATACTATGATCTAGGATGCTGTGGAGAGTTACAAGTTGAAACCATGTTGATAGACTGTTATAAATACAATGGATTGTTCATAAAGATTTGGAAACAAGCAGTCCTTAGAAAGCAAATCACTCCTCAAAGCAATGGTGTAAATAGAAAACACTGAAATAAAATTGTGAAGGCATTTTTAAATCCCATGTAAACAAAAATATTAGAAAACATGGAAGGAATATAAAAACTAGGATTTCAGGGGTTTCTTTGTTAGGGTAATGATAGTTGTTAATACAACGTATTGTTTTTATTTATTTCTGATGATAATCTGACAGACTCAAGCTGTTAAACTCTTGGAAGGCAACAGTCATCTTCGAGACATGAAAAGAAAGCTCAAGAAGATGTAGACGTAATGTAGCAACTCTGGAGAGAAACAGTAGAGAGGGAAAAACCTTCACCAAAAAAAGAGCATCTCTATGGTTCCCAAACCTAGTGGCTTTATCTCTCTTCTGTCTCTGTCTCACCTCTGTGTCTGCCCCACCCCTGATTTTTTATCTTACTGTTCAAAAGATCGTTTCATGGGTTAAAAGGCAGACTTCAAAATTCAAGCAAGGTTATAATTATGAGTACTGTAAGATTTAGAAATGGAATACTGGTGATATATATATACATATATATATATATATATATATATATTAAATACATGTCACAAGATTATTTAAGTCCCTAGGAACAAAACATTATTAGTTTCTGTAAAAATTAACCTACACCAAAATTTATGAACAAATATAACAAATAAAATAAAGAGCTATATTTAAAACTGATAAAACACCTTTTCCTTATTGCTCTTCAGCAGAGGTCATAAAGTCAATGCTTTGGAATTCCCATGTGCTTTGTGTATACATAGCTTTGAAATCAAATATCTGTCTTGCAAAATGCTCAATACAAATACCAGATAAACCACTTTATGACATTTAGCCTGGATATCCAACAAATACTATTTTTTCAGAAGATTCTGATCAATTCAACCTTTTTATCAACAGAAGAAATCAAATATTATACAAGTAAAAGCATTTACTAACTATTGATACTCTCTGGGATACAAAATAAACAAAGACAATTTTAAATAGAAGTGTATAGAGACCAAAGGAAAAATAAGAGTTCTTTTAAAATAGTTCTTAGCCCCCATAAAATTCATATGTGGAAAAACAGAGGAAACAGGTATGTGTTTTATTTCTATACATGTTTGTCTGGCTTCTAGAATGTGCTTTGAAATGCACTAGTCACTGAACAATACATTAAGAGATAAATGAATTGGAGACAAATAGGCAAACTGAAAAGTGAGCAAGAGACTAAGTGCTAGAGTGATAATTCCCTGTGTCCCTGTTAAGGAATGCAGTCATGTGGGATTGAAAAATACATTGGTTTAGCAGTTACATGAGCTTATGTGGGATCTCAGCCTAGTCCTGAGTGGAAGAAATAATAACTTGAGACAAAAGCTTGCTAAAATAAATTTGTTTTATAACAGGTGAGTAAAGGGAAAAAAGAAATCAATTTTTAGAAATACATTGTCAAAGAAATTGAATCACAATACCTGACAGCTTCTGTTTACAATCTCCATGTCTGTGGAAAAAATGTTTTCTATGACAGTCTCAACATAAAGTCTTCTGAATTTTCCTGAACATGTTTTAAAAGGAGCTGATATCCAAAATACAGAGCATTGCATTTGTAAATTATACTTTAAAAATGATCTCCTGGACAGGGGCATCCAAGATGGCAGCAACAACACACACCTTGTTTGATCAGTAGAACAGCAATGACTGAACATCAACATAAGGCTCAAACTGAGATATAAAAAACACCCAGGCTGGTGAGCCCCAAGTGAGACAGGTTCACAATGTGTGGCACACAGGGGTGTGTGTGTCTGTGCTCTGGGCACTTGGCTAATGCACAGAGAGATCCCAGGGTCCCTTTAGTCACAGGCACAGGCTTCAAGGACTAGTGGTATGCCTGGTTGTGCACACAGTACCTGCACTCTGTGTCTCAGAAGAAATTATGGGCTACAAAAAAGCAGTATCTGAGTCTCCATGTAGATAGGAGAAATAATGGCATGAAATACAGGTAAACCTGACCTCAGGTCACCCTACTGATCCATGGAAAGTTCCCATATCTGATCTCAGGTCACCCACCTGATTCACCAAAAGAGTTCCCTGATCCCCACAAGTGTGATGTGTAAACCTATACCCACATACCTACTAGCTGTTCTCAACTGCCAGGGAAAGACACCAGAAACTACCATTCAGTGCCAGAGACAGCAATATGGCTAAAGGCCAGCTTAAAAACACAAACAACAAAAGCCAAAATAACATGGCATCTCCAGAACCTAGTTTTCCCAAAGCAATCAGGCCTGGAAATTCTAACATATTTGAAACAAGGGAAAATAACCTCAAATCTTTCCTAATGAAGATGATAATGGAAGAAATGAATAGAATTCATAAGCAAATACAGGAAAATACAGTCAAACAGATTGAAGCCCTTAGAGAGGCAATAACAGAGGCCTATAGAGAGGAAATGAAGAAATCACTGGAAAATTTTCAGGAAAAGGCAAACAATCATGTCAATAAAACAGTTCAAGAAATGAAGATGAAAATGGAAATAATAATAAAAGTACAAACTGAGGAAAATTTGGAAATAGAGAATTTAAATAAAACAAGAACTGCAGAGGTAAACATCATCAAAACTTTCAATAACCACAGATGGAGAAAACAAGATATTCCACAACAAAAACCAAATTTAAATTGTATCCACAAATCCAGTCCTACAGAAGATATGAGAAGAAAAACTTCAACCCAAGGAGGCTAACTATACCCAGAAAAAATACAGGAAATAGGTAAGTTCACTTTACCAAAACAATATTAGACAATCACAGAAACACACTACTATAACCATTATCAAAATAAAACAACCTAACAGTCACTGGCCATTAATCTCTCTCCACATCAGTGGTCTAAAGTCTCCAATAAAGAAACACAGACTAACAGGAGGGATTCCTAAAGAGGACCCAAAATTCTGCTGCATACAAGAAACACACCATAGCCATAAAGAGAGACATTACCTGAGCATAAAAGCCTGGAAGAAGAGCTTCCAAACAATGGAAACAAGAAGCAAGCTAGAGTGGCCATTCTAAACTTTAATAGAATAGACTTTAAACAAGAATTAATAAAAAGAGATTATTAGAAAGATACTTCATACTCACCAAAGGTAAACACAACAATGATAATATAAAAACTCTGAACATCTATGCCCCAAATACAAGGCTACCCAGAATTGTAAAAGAAACATTAACATTAATCCCCACACATTAATAGTGGTATACATCAACAATCCCCTTTCACCAAAGGCTGGGTCAATGAAACTGAAGCCAAACCAAGAAATACTGACACCAACAGATGTTATCAATCAACAGAATGTGATAGATATCTACAGAACTGTTCACTCAATCACAAAAGATTATATTCTTATCAGTAGCTCATAGGACCTTCTCCAAAACTGAATATAAATGCAAGCCTCAACAGATACAAGAAGATTTAAATAATACTTTGTATCCTATCAGAACAACAAGGACTTAAGCTGGACCTCAACAACAACAACAACAACAACAACAAAGCCAACACAAATTTGGAAACTGACCAACTCTCTACTCAATGATAATTGGGTCAGTGAAAATAATAAAGTAAGAAATTAGGGACTTCCTAAAATTCAAAGAAATTTAAGGTGCAGCATACACAAATATATGGGACACAATTAAAGCAGTGCTAAGAGGAACATTCAAAGCATTAACTGCTTTCATAAAGAGATTAGAAACATTCCATAAAAGCAATCATATAGCAAATCTGGAAACCCTAGGGAAAAAAATAAGCAGAAACACCCAAGAGAAGTAGACAGCTGGAAATCATCAAATTCAGATCTAAAAATCAATGACTTAGAAACAAAAAGAGCAATTCAAGTAATAACTGAAACAAAGAGTTGGTCCTTTGAGAAAATCAGCAAAATAGACAAACCCTTAGCCAAGCTAACTAAAAGGGAGAGAGACAACAGCCAAATCAACAAAATGAGAAATGAAGAAGGAGACATAACAACAGAGACTGAAGAAATCCAAAAACTTGGGTCTTACTTCAAAAACCTTTATGCCACAAAATATGAAAATCTAAATGAAATATACAATTTTCTGGATATATTTCACTTAACAAAATTGAATCAAGTCAGGTAAACAAATTAAATAATCCTATACCTCCTGTAGAAAATGAAGCATTCTTCAAACATCTCCCTTCCAAAAATAAAAATAAGATAAAAGCCTAGGGGCAGATGGTTTCAGCCCAGATTTCTACCAGAACTTCAAAGAAGAGCTAATACCAATGCTGTTCAAATTATTCTACAAAATAGAAATGGAAAGGAACATTACCAAATTCATTCTCTGAGGCCACAGTCACCTTGATATGTAAACCACACAAAGTCCCAACAAAGAAAGAGAATTTCAGACCAGTTTCTCTTATAAATATTGATGCAAAAAGATTCAATATAGTACATGCAAACTGAATCTAAGAACATATCAAAGCTAGTATTCATGATGACCAAGTAGTCTCCATGCCAGGAAAGCAGGGGTGGTTCAATATACAGAAATCCATCAGTGTAATCGATCATATAAATAAACTGAAAGGAAAAAAAAAACATGTTTACCGCTACAGATGGTGAAAAGCATATGTCAAATGTAATGACCATTTGTGTTTAAAGCTTTGGAGAGATCAGAGATACGAAGGCACATACCTAAACATAATAAAGGCTATATACAGCAAGCCAATAGCCAACATCATATTACATTTACAGAAACTCAAAGAAGTTCTTCTACAATTAGGGACAAGAAAAGGCTGCCCACTCTCTCCATATCTCTTCAATATAGTACTTGAAGTTCTAGCTAAATCAGTAAGACCACAGAAGCAAATCAAGGGGATCCTCATAGGAAATTAGGAAGTTTAAGTATTGCTATTCTTAGATGATATTATAGTGAACATAAATTAACCCCAAAATTCCACCAGAAAATTTCTAGTCAAGAAACAACTTTAGCAATGTGGCCTGAAAAAATTAGTTAAAAAAATCAGTAGCCTCCCTGTATATAAATGACAAACAGGCTGAGAAAAACTAAGGAAACCACACTCTTAACTCTTGCCACAAATAATATAAAGTAACTTGGTGTAACTCTAGTCAAGTAAGTGAAAGACTTGTATGAAAAAAACTTCAAGTCTCTGAAGAACAAAATTAAAGAAGATATGAGAAG
This sequence comes from Acomys percivali, assembly GCA_907169655.1. Taxonomy (NCBI): domain Eukaryota; kingdom Metazoa; phylum Chordata; class Mammalia; order Rodentia; family Muridae; genus Acomys; species Acomys percivali. Next base: position 93,543,341 of record OU015760.1, read on the forward strand.
ATGGAAAGATCTCCCATGCTCATGGATTGGGAAGATCAAAATATTAAAAATGGCCATCCTACCAAAATCAATATAAAGATTCAATGCAATCCCTATCAACATATTTACACAATTCTTTACAGATCTTGAAAGATCAATTCTCAACTTAATATGGAAAAACAAAAGACCCAGAAGAGCTAAAATAATCATGTACAATAAAAGATCTTTAGAGGACTCTCCATCCCTGATATCAAGCTGTACTATAGAGCAACAGTAATAAAAATGGCATGATACTAGCAAAAGAATAGGGTGGTTGATCAACGGAATCAAATCGAAGACCCAGAAAAATAACCCAGACATCTATGGAAACTTGGATTTTGACAAGGAAGTCAAATCCATACAATGAAAAAAAATAGCATTTTCAACAATGGGTGCTGGTCCAACTGGATGTCTACATGTAGAAAAATGACAATAGAAGCATATTGATCACCCTGCATAAAACTCAATTCCAATTGTATTAAAGACCTCATCATAAAACTAGACACACTAAATCTGTTAGAAGAAAAAGTGGGAAAGAGCCTTGAACTCATTGGTGTAAGAGACAACTTCCTGAACAGAATTCCAGTAGCTCAGCTCTAAGAGCTACTATTAATAAATGGGACATCATCAAACTCAAAAGCTTCTCTAAGGCAAAGGACACTATCAACAGAAAAAAAAAAAAAGAACACAGCCTACAAAGTAGGAGAATATCTTCACCAACCCTTCACCCAACAAAGGGATAATGTCTAAAATATATAAAGACAAGAAATCTAAACACAACTAAATTAAATAATCCAATGAAAAATTAGGTATAGAGCTAAAAAGAGAATTCTCAACTGTGGAAGATTAATCATTGAGAAACACCTAAAGAAATGCTCAATGTCCTTAGTTATCAGGGAAATGCAAATCAAAACGACTCTGAGATTCCATTTTACACCTATCAGTACTGCTAAAATCAAACACTGAAAGTCACAAAACATGCTGGTGAAAATATGGAGAAAGGGGAACACTTCTTTATGCTGGTGGTAGTCCAATCTTATAAAACCACTTTGGAAATTAACTTTGCACTTTCTCAGAAAATTGAGAATAGTCCTACCACAAGGCCCAACCATACCACTCCTGGGCCTGTATCCAAACAATGCTCTACCATATAAAAGGACATTGACTCAATTATGTTCATAGCTCCCTTACTCATAATAGGCAGAATCTGGAAACAACCAATGTCTACTGAAGAATGGATAAAGAAACTGTGCTACATTTACACAATGGAATACTATTCAGCTATTAAAAACAAATGGATAGAACTAGAAGTTGTCATCCTGAATGAAGTAATGAAGATGCAGAAATGCATGGTATATACTCATTTATAAGCGGATATTAGCCCAATATAGATGTCCTCTGAGAGACCCCAGATCAGGACATATACTGGAACTTGCGGCAGGACACTTGGTGAAGCACTGTGAGTTGTATGGAAGAGTTGGGGGATGGAAGGACAGGGAGTGAGGTGTGCAGAGTCAGGAACTCCACAAGGAAAGCATAAAGACTGGAAAATTTGGACCCGGGAGGTCTTGCACCAACTCATGCACCTACGAAGGTCATTTCAAGAAGAGAACTTAGATGTGCCTTTTCATATATAGCTGATGGGCAGCTCATTCTCAGTGGTTATAGAGGGAGCAGGAACTGCCTCTGACATAAACTCTGGTGTCCCCAAGTTGAAAAATTCCCTTTGGTGGGGCAGCCTGGTGGGCACAGAGAGGAAGGGGATGCAGTCTATCATGATGAGAGCTGTTAGGCTGTGGTCATATAGGGGGATAGGAAGTCCCCTTCTGTCAGAGGTCAAGGGGAAGTAAATAGGGAAGAAAAGGGAGGAAGGGTCAGAAGAGGCAGATACAAGTGATCAGATAACAATCAGGATATCTTTGGATTAATTATATTAAATTAAAAATAAATTTAAAAAATGAGCGCCCTTTATATTGAATCCAAATACAAAATTTCCAAGGCTTTTGCACACAGCACATTATAAAGTATGTTTATATGTAAATTTACATAGATAAACTGGAAAATAGTAACTTAACTACTTCCATTAATCATTTTAGATTATTGAAGAGAGTTCAAATATAACTATGTTATGTAACATAATAACTCCATTTTGCTTTTGCACCAGCAAATCTGGTAAGTTTCCATTATGTTTGAATCACCAATGAAACTACAACTGATTGTAACCAGTCAGAAAGTTATGAAATTCCACTAGAGAATCATCTCCTTTGTTGTAAATTCACCAGAAGAAATATCTGTTTCCATAAATTACAATCATCAACATAGATTAACTTTGCCTTTAATAGCTAATTGAATGTTGAATAATTTTTATAGTCTACAGTACTGTTTATTGCAACATTCACTACCTGTTTACTCGGAGAACTTATTTTATTCACCTTCTTCAAAGACACATGCAAAAAAGATAATTGTTTAGTAATGTGATGACCTTTAGTGTCCTACCATAAAATTCATCATCCAATAGAATAAAATCATTACTATATGAATGTGTTGAAGTGATACTTGTTAATTTTTCCTAATATATGGACTCATATTAAGTACCACTTATCAGCAAGTGTATGGATAAAGAAAATTAGTATGTATAGACAATGGGATGTTATTCAGACATAAACAAACAGGAGTGCTTACCATTGACATCAAAATGGAGGGAACTGGAAGACACTATATAAAATAAAATCATCTAAAACCAGAAAGACTTGTATAAGAACTCCATGAGTACTATAAATTTTGGAATCTCAGAAAGGACTGAATCACATGATAGTGTTATTAGTAGCAATGAAAAGTAGCAAAAGCAAGGTAGATAAAGGGTATTTTTTTCAAATGATTCCCATATTTATGTACGGAAATGTTGCATTGAATTATCAGCTAATAAGAAAGGAAATTTTATAGTGCTTTGAAAATTGTCCCACACAGGACTTCTAGTAAACCTGGACTTTCTCAACGTTTAGAAACTGAACCCCAAATGCAATTCTTGGCTTCTTTAACCCTTTTCCCAAATTTCATTTGGTCCCCTACAAAAGTATCATTTTCCACAAATCAGTTAGAATAAACCTTAAGAAAATGACACTCTATTTCCCCTGAGGGGTGGTTGGGTAGGTTTTCATTTGTTCTCTTGGGCTACATATGTTTATTTTCATTGGGAGTTGGTTACACATTATTATTGCTCTTATTCAGAGAGAAAATGAATTTGGATCAGAGATGCCTCTCTTTTCCTTTATCATTCTTTCATAGGTATGGAGATAGGTGTTGAAAAAAAAGTAGGGGAGTTATAGAAATATATAGGGATGATAGAACAAAAAGTAGATCGTTGAATTTACTCCTCAACTTAAGGCCTTAATTGTTACTCACAAGGTAATTTTAATTGACTGGTATATAATTTTGTATATAGAGGCAAAATAAGTTTAACTTTAGATACATTCACTAGAAATCAAATTTAAGATGATTTTTCATACACTATACATACAATACATACATACATATTTTTCTACTCTAATATGAGGTTTTGTACCCACACAATTCAACTGGAATACAAGGATTAGTTCCAATACTTTGAAAGTGCTATTGTGGCTGTTTAGGATCGTTAAGTAACACAAGTTAATTGTTAATTGATCAAATTATGGTCATTTCAATTACTAGTCTATTTTTATCACAATAATATACATCTTAGGTTTAAAACATATGTATGATTCTATAGATAGGTAAGGTAAAATAGTTATATAAAGTCTTCAAAAACCTCAGTCTTACAGAATATGGAATTTAAAGATCTTTTTATTATTTTAAAGATTTCTTTGACAACAAGACAGGTTAACTCCTGACAACACTCAGCCTACCTCAAAGAAAATGATGAACATCAAAGAACCTCCTTATGGATCTGGCTTCGAATGTGGCAAACAAGCCACTGGGCAAAATGTCCTCATTTCTGTTACAGACAGAACTCTGCCTGAAACTGGGCAAGCATAGATGCAGGTAAGTTGATGGCCAAACTCTGCGAAGACAGGATAAACAAGTCCTTAATAGTTCCTGCCTTGCAAATATGTCTGTCAAAGATATTGGGCTAGAAGGCCAAAGATGATGCTCCAACATTATAGAGTTCTGGGTGCCTATTCAAGCAGTAAACGGTCTCAGTAATTTTTCATTTTGGAAGCTGCTAACTTGCACTTCCAGTTCACTAAAGTATTTAAGTTTTATTCCTCCTCAAGTATCTGATGGGGTGGAAGACCAGATGGCTTAGTCTTACAATTGAGCTTAGTTGGTTAGAGGTTAAGATATTTTTAGATCAAGAAAGATGTTTTAAGTTAATAGAGATGAGGTATGATAGATATTTATTTTCATTCAAAAATTTAGACCTAACAAGACAGGAAAAAATTTTACTTCAAGTTTGACAAATACAAATATCCAACCACTATGAATTTAACATTTATATAATTCCTGATTGCCTCATGGTTATTCATGCTGTGTGTAGTTTATTTTATTCATGTGTAATAATAGTAAAGTATAAGATAAAATAATAAAATTTAAAAAGCAAAGCAAATTCAAAGATCTTCTGAGCAAAAATTCATTGTTTACAAAAACATTACCTCCATTACTGTTACTATTGTCCATTATATTATAATAGAAAGAATTAACTCTTGTTTGTGACTCAATAGCAAAGTTAGCTAATGTCTTCATACTAAGTACATCCTATACTCTGTATAGCTAAAATTATAGTCAAAGCAAAATTGCAGGCAGGTGAAAAAACATTAGATCACTGATATTCTTAATCTATGGATCTTTTAAAAATTACAGCTATAATACTAAGATATATTCAATGAGTTATATAAGAATAATCTTTGTAATAAAATAAATCATTGCTTCTCATTATTCTGAAGAAGGAAAGTCTAATAATAGTGTGTCTGTGTCTGGCCAAATTGCTTTTCATTATTCACAGATGTTAAATTCTTGCTATTAGTTTACAATTAGAAATCATAGTAAGTATTATTTCTAGTCCACTGGTTTATAACTAGAGACTACTGCAGGTACATTTGTAAGGGAATCATAGAGATTAATTAAGAGTGACCTGTCCTGAATGCTACTGGAGTCACTTTATTGGCCCTAGGGCCTACATGCAATAGAAGTAAAAAAAAGAAAGAAATTAGCAAGAAATCATATTCTCTTTTTTAAAATTAATTAATTCTAGTTACATCTCAATGGTTATCCCATCCCTTGTATCCTCCCATTCTTCCCTCCCTCCCATTTTCCCCTTACTCCCCTCCCCTATGACTGTGACTGAGGGGGACTTCCTCCCCCTTTATATGCTCATAGGGTATCAAGTCTCTTCTTGATAGCCTGCTATCCTTCCTCTGAGTGCCACCAGGTCTCCCCCTCCAGGGGACATGGTCAAATGTGAGGCACCAGAGTATGTGTGAAAGTCATACTCCTCTCTCCACTCAACTGTGGAGAATGTCCTGTCCATTGGCTAGATCTGGTTGGGGTTTGAAGTTTACGGCCTGTATTGTCTTTGGCTGGTGCCATAGTTTGAGCAGGACCCCTGGGCCCAAATCTGCCTATCATAATGTTCTACTTGTAAGTTTCTAGGACCCTCTGTATCCTTCTTCTTTGCTATTCTCCAATGCTTCTCTCATCTAGAGTCCCAATAGGATGTCCTCCCCTCTGTCCCAGTTTCCTGGTAAGTGAAGGCTTTTGTGGGACATGCCCCTTGGGCTAGTATGCAGATATAAGTGAGTATATACCATTTGAGTCTTTCTGCTTCTGGATTAACTCACTCATTATGATCATTTCTAGCTCAATCCATTTGTCCACAAATTTTGGGAATTCCTTGTTTTTAATAACTGAGTAGTCTTCCATAGTGTAAATGTACCACAGTTTCTTTATCCATTCTTCTACTGAGAGACACTTAGGCTGTTTCCATGTTCTGGTGATTATGAATAAGGCTGCTATGAACATGGTTGAGCAAATTTTCTTGTTGTGTACTGGAGCATCTTCTGGGTATATTCCAAGGAGTGGAATAGCTGGGTCTTGAGGAAGCCCTATTCCTAGTTTGCTGAGATAGCACCAGATCTCAAGCTGTACTATAAAGCAATAGTAATTAAAACTGCATGTTACTGGCACAGCAACAGCTTAGTTGATCAGTGGAATCGAATCAAAAACCCAGATATGAATCCACACACATATGGTTACTTAATTTTTGACAAAGAAGCCAAATCCATTCAATGGAAAAAGGATAGCATCTTCAACAAATGGTGCTGGGCTAACTGGAAGTCTATGTGTAAAAAAATGCAACTGGACCCATATTTGTCACCTTGCACAAAACTCAAATCCAAGTGGATTAAAGACCTCAACATAAAACAAGAGACACTAAGTCAGTTAGAAGAAGAAGTGAGGAAGAGCCTGGAACATATTGGCACAGGAGACAACTTCCTGAACAGAACACCAACAGCCCAGGCCTTAATGTCAACAATTAATAAATTGGACCTCATGAGGCTGAGAGGCTTCTGTAAGGCTGGAGACACTGTCAAGAGAACAAAGCGACAGCCTACAGACTGGGAAATGATCTTCACCCACCCTACATCTGACAAAGGTCTAATATCCAAAATATATAAAGAACTCAAGAAATTAAACACCACCAAACCAAATAACCCAATTGAGAAATGGGGCTTGGAACTAAACAGAGAATTCTCAACAGAGAAATGTCAAATGGCTGAGAAACACTTAAAAAAATTGCTCAACCTCCTTAGTCATCAAGAAGTCATATTCTCATTTCCTACTTCTTTGCGAATGCACTTTATTGTTCTTACTTTACATTGAGGATTTTCCTATGTAATGTGTACCCAAAATACTAAATTAAGTAGTGAATTTGTATGGCTGTTTGTCCTGCATGTTTGTGAACTATGTAGTAGCATGCATTCTGTATGTTAGGTATCCTGCGCTATCACCCCTCACTTAATTCTATAGGCATTGAATCAAAACAAAGCATGTTTACATCCACTATATAATTCCTGTTAGACGAGTTCTTTGACTGCTGAAGAATTCTGTTGATAATATGTCCTAGGGCTAAAAGCATAACAGAGTACTTAAGAGTTCTTGCTGTTCTTCTACAGTAGATGAACATTTGTTCCCCGAAAGTTTATTGGACAACTCACAATTCCTTGCTACTCAAGTTTCAATGCTATGTAAGACTTTCTTCTGGACTTCATGGTTCCAACATACACATGGCATACACTCATACAGACACATACACGTAACTGATTTAAAAACAGAGGATCATGGAACTAACTGTGAAATTTTGTTTCCTAGTAATATCAGAAACTACCATAAAATCTCCCAAACATGACTGCGTACACATGAGGTGAATATGGATCCTACATGATCTCATTTCCATGTAAAGAATTATATACAATCAAGAAAAGCTGGGAGAGTAGTGGTGTTCCCTTGGAAGACACCAATTGACTTTGTAGGGTGAACTGGTCAGCCCTGATAATAGTAATATAAATAACATTATAGGGAATCAGTGTGTGAAGTGTGCAGTGTGTGTGTATGTGTGTGTGTGTGTGTGAGTGTGTGTGACAACAATTGGTGAAAATAAGCTATAAATTTGATGGAGACTAGAGAAAGGTATACGAGATGGTTCAGAGGGAGGAAAATGGAGAGGAGATGTTGTATTATATTATACTCTAAAAAAAACCACAACAGAAACTTAGAAATATTGAAATATAAATTTTAAAATGTATAAATTTTCTCATAAAGTATTAGTTATAAACTATGTTGGTAGATTTTATGTGAATTGTCTGTGTATACCCTTATACAATTCCTAATGTACACATTTTCCTTACTCATTTACAATTCTGATATATTTTATTCATTTTTGTAACTTATTGTTTTGTTTTTAAGTGACTTTTAAATGTTTATTAATTAAACATGTTTAATTTTATACATATACATTTATATCATTACACATATATACAATAGACTACCTGTAGCAAAAAGAACTATGCCATAATCAGGAATTATATAAATGTTACATTCTTAGTTACATTTGGCTATTTGTACTTGACAGCTTGAAGAAAACATCTTTCTTATCTTGGTGCATCTAAAATTCTGAATGTAAATCAATCTCCATCTCATATTGTCTTTATTAAATAATAACATCTGTCTAGACCTAAAAACATCTTAAACCCTAAACAACTAAGCTTCATTGTAAAACTAAGCTACCTGGTCTTCAACTCCATCAGAGACTTGAGAAGGAATAAACTTAACTTCCTGAGTACTCTGGTAATGCAAGTTAGTAGCTTTCCTAATGAGAAGATGACAGAGACAGTTTGCTACCTGAATAGTCAGATATAGAGTAAAATGTGAGTGTTGAGATTTTTATAAAAATAGAAGAAAAGTTTAATATATTTTTACTAATTAAAATATTGTTTGTTTTCATAGATTTTTATTAAAAGTACAGAAATGTTTGCTCTATTAGTAGTATTGTTCATTTTTTATCATGAAAGAGTTAAGGATTTGTTTTCAATTTTTTGTGGTTTAATTATACATTGCATTGTCAGATCTTTGAGCTGCATTATTCTGTTTCGTATGCATTTTTAAAAACAAAGCATGTTACTTATTTCAGTAGATAAATACCATGCTTTCATATAGTCTTCATTTGTATTTTTTCTAGGTTTGTTTGTAAGCAAAGTTATTATTAAGTTTATATTGATCAAAGAGATATCTTTTTATCTTGCAATGCTACTGTCTGGCACTCGCCTTCCTCACTGAATGAGTTTCATTTTCATTTAGGTATTATATATAAGCTTTTAGGTAATTCACATTGATTTAGACTTCCAGTTTAGTAGGATTCAACATTAAACCATTTTTTCTTGAATACAACAAATCAGTCCTAAGGGAAAGAAATGCCTACTTAAAAACAAAGGTCAAGAATAATCTAATGCTATACCTCATGGATTTAGAAAATAATAAACTAATTCTTTTTATTAGGAAATAAAGGTCAGGCCAGAAAAAAAGTCCAATAAAGACTAAGAAAAAAGTTTGTAAAATGAAGAGTATCTTTTTAAAAATATACACAATATAGACAAACATTTAATTATACTAATAAGGTAAAAGAAGATTTATCTATTAAAGAAGACAATAAAGGCAAAACACACTTTACAAACAGTATTGATATAGTACAATGAAGCATGAGAACTCACTATAAATAATAATAAAATTAAATTACCTCAGTAATCCTAGAAAAATAAATAAATTCCTATACATATATGACCTCCCTAGAATGAGTAATGAATGAATAAAAATGGTGAATAGACAAGAGCAGCAATAGAAAGCACACATTGAAAAATTTCAGGATTTGCCCCTTTTACTGTCGAAATCAACCCAATATTTGCAGAATACCAAATATGTATGGTATTTGTAATGTTCTCTAAACAAAAAAATGCTTGCAAAATCAAACTTTCTAAATCAGCATTTTGTAAAGACACAAAACATACAAGAACATTATAAGGAAAGAGAATCACAGGCTAATAACTCTGATGAGTATGGCATTAGTCATTCTTTCCATTGCACTGACAAAATATCTGACATGCAGTACCTCAAGAAAGGAAAAGTTTGTTTTGATTAATATTTCAAGAGTAAAATCCATCATGGCAGGGAAACTATAGTGGTGAGAATAGAAGGTAGCTTGTCACACTGCATATGAAGTGAGGTAGCAGAGAGAGATGAATGTTGGTGTTAAGCTCATGTTTCCCTTTTATTGAGTGTAGAACTACAGCCAATGAAAGTGATATATTCTACAATGAAATACCTGAAAATATATATACTCCTTGGTAAATGATATAATAAGAATGTAAGGACTAGAAAATTAAAAAGACCTAATAAAATGGTACCTAAAGAAGCTATGCATTTTTGCATTCAAAATGATTATTGCTATAGCTAGGAAAAAAGTAAATGGTTATTTTGCTACAGTATACAAATTTTTACGTGCACGTGCAAAAATTAAGCACATATCTTCATGAAGAAAGATATTCTACAGTATATTTTAACATTGTAAATTGTCTATATACATGGTTCACATTTTTTTTTAATTTTTGATTTATTTTTAACCACACCATTTATCACTTCCCTTTTCCCCCTCCAAATCCTTTTATATGGTCCACCTTACTCTCTTTCAGTTTCATGGATTCTCATTTAATTAAAATACTTTTTTTTTTAGCACAATGTTACTTCTCTGTATGTTTTTATGGTTGACACTTAGGTGTTGGATTGCCAATTGGGGTGTTTTTCCTAGAGAAAATTCTTTCTCCCACTCTGTTTTCCATAGTTGCCTGTAGTTATTTTTGTGTAGAGTTGAGACCTTCTGGGCTTTCCTTCTTCCACTTTGGCATGCCTTTTGTTGGTGAAGTAAATTTCCCTGGAGGGGGTGTTTGCACATGTGCACATCAGAGTGCAATTTACAGGACTCAGTTTTATTCTTCCACTGTCTGATAGCTCTTGATAGAATTCAGGTCCTCAGGTTTAGTGGAAGCATCTTTTAAAACAAAGAGTAATCTTGCTGACAATATCAATATTTCCTACTCACAACTTCCTTCTTTCTGTAAGAATCATATCCCTTTTTCATTTAGTTAGTGTCGGCATTTAAATCCCATGGGTGTCAATGTAAATGTTTTTCAGTTCTTACACTAAGTAAAGAAATAACAACTTAAGATTACTTTATTTTTGGGCTGAGTTTTTTCTTCCTGACCAGAAGCTTCCAGAATAATAACTCATAAGACACAAAATATTATTTACAAATACCTAGGCATATAGCTAGTTTCTACTCTGAATAGTTCATAACTTAAAATGACCCATTATACTAATCTATATTTTGCTACGTGGCTAGTTAACTCTGTTCAGGTACCATGTGTCTGTCATCCTCATGTCTTGCTAGTCAAAACTCGCATATTTGTCTCTATCCCAGAATCCTTTCTGCCTGTTGGATGTCTACCTTGTATTTCCTGGATCAACTACAGGCCATAAGCTTTTTAAAAACCTAAAAACATAGTTATTAATTTTTCTTCCATTTATTTATTTAATCCCTTTACATCCTGATCCCAGCCTCTACCATTCTCTCCTCCCAGTCCTACTCACACCCTCTCCTCCCATTCCTCGTTCTCATTACTTCAAAAGAAGAGGAAGTCCTCAATTGGTATCAATCCACCCCAGTATCTCAAGTCACTGCAAGACAGTGCACGTCTTTTCCCACCGGGAGTAAAAAGGCAACACAGCTAGGCGAATGTGACCCAGAAGCAGGTAGCAGATTCACAGACAGCCACTAATCCTATTGTTAGGGGACCGACATGATAGACAAACTGTACATTTGTTACATATGTGTAAAAATTCTAGGTTCTGTCCATGAAAGCTCTTTAGTTGCTGGTACGGTTTCTGTGAGCCTCTATGAGGCCATTAGCTTTAAATTGACAGGTGCTGCATCCATACAGTACACAAGATAGTTTCGCAACACTTTATTTTTCTATGTGTCTGCTGGCTTTCAACAGTTGAATGATGAACATGTATCAAATGTCCATAAAGCCCAATTTTCTTCCTTTCAGTACAGGATGAGATAGATGTACCATATGAAGTTTAAACCTTCCTTATTGGTTCATCTGAGATCTTTGTTGCTATTTCAGAGCTCTTTCTTTTTCACTATTGTTATGCTGCCTATTTTACTGCTTCACATATGCTTTAGCCCAAACTATATTTTAATAAATGGAAACAAATTTTGCTTATTAGAATTTGTTTATTCAGGAAACCTAACTTGCATCATTCCTATAAGAATTTAAAATTTTTCAGTGAGAGTAAAGTTCCTGCTATATAATCCTGTATAAATAAAATTTATTACATTTACTTCATGAATACAGTATAATGACATGTACTGAAAAACAAATTATCCATTTTGCTAATTATACTAAAATACAAACATCAAATAAAGTAAATGTATCACTGACATATGGAAACTAAGAGACAGTTTTAAAACATGTGTTATTTTCCAATAACATAAGTATAATAGGAAAAGTATAATCAGGGAATGAACACAGTCTCTCTCTCTCTCTCTCTCTCTCTCTCTCTCTCTCTCTCTCTCTCTCTCTCTCTCCCTCCCTCCCTCCCTCCCTCCCTCCCTCCTCCCCTCTCTCTCCCTCTGTGTCCATGACACAATTTCTATTAGGTTCATTCAGGGCTTCTGAACCAATCAATGTATCATCATGCATTCTCTGGCAAAAACTAATCAGTATCCTACGATACCTACGATAATGAGCTTAGCATTGCCCATGTTTGTTAATAATACTCACCCAAATAAAGATTTCTGTTACATATATCGTCTATGTTCTATTCACTCTCAGTAAGTTGACTTAATGATGTTCTAGGATGCTGTATGCTAACCAGATAGTATTCTTTCACCATCCAGTTACCTAACAGTCCACGAATCATTCATTATTTTGCATGGTGTGTTCATAGCTTTTATCTTAGAGTTTACATCATTTTCTTATGTTAAAAATCTTCAATGATGTTAAAATCTTCAATGATTTCTTTATTTTGAGTTCTTTTGTAGGGGTGGTTGTCTGCACAGTTATGTAAAGGCAATGGAATAGTATCTTTAAAAGGAAATGATAAAAGCTATATTCATTTATCTCTCTTTCCTATATAGAATGTGGGGCCTGGTAATTCAACAATAAATTGATTTACTGTATCTACAAGTCTAGTATAACAAAGCATGATTCAGATGTTGTAGAAACAAACTTCATATGGAAAGCAAGATAGAGGTATATATTGAAGTATTTGAGGGAAAAGTTAGTGGTAGATATGATCAAATTACATTGTATAACATAAGATAATAAAGTATTTTAAAAATAAATTAGGATATGGTAAAAAGTAATGAGAAAGCCACAAACTGTACTACTTGCACTTTTACTTAGCAAAAAGTAATACATATTATTCTAAAACTAGTAAAAAAAAACAGTTAATATAAGCAAAATCTTCTGAATGTTGCAGAAAGCCAAATAATATTTAGAAATATTAAGGTACTGAGAGTAAAAGGTTTAATGATTGCCTCATGTAGTTAGTGCTTGCATTGAAATGTCAAAATATTGTAGTGTCATTATTTTGTCTTTGATTTGTTACTAAAAAGTAATTGCCTTATAAAATTTTGCAATTGAAAAACAGAAAAAAATACACTAAAATGTCTTCATTCTTATGTTTATTTCTTACCAGGTTGATCTCTTTTATTTTTATCTCGTTACATAGATGATGATGTACTTTATTAAGTCACTAAAAATACTATTGTTTTATTTTTACAGTGTATTTAAATTTCTATTACTTTTATATAAACATATTTAGTAATGAATAGGTTTCAGGTGTTTACTTGTGGCGATTGCTATAGGAGATTGGTATTATTACCTATTGCAGTTACCAATATGAGAAATTTGTGTGCTTTAAGAACTATTAATATTTTTCAATCCATATTGCTACCAATGGCAGATCCTGGAGTGGGCTTGTAATTATTGATTCTCAATAGAGTTTAAAATCTTTTAATAATTTCATATGATAATAATTAATGCCCTTATAATTATTTTAACACCTTATTGTTTCTGCCATGAGATTGTTTTTATATAAAGCAAACTTTGCAAAAGTACTTCATGAGAAGTACTGAGGCAGATTTTTGAAAGCTTTTCCAGTGATTGGTAGAAGCACAAATTCACTCCATTAATTTTACATGTGAATATATTTTCAAATGCTCATGCCATTTTTATCTTGAAAATAATCATCTCAAAGATTATGGATACATAAAAGGTAAACTACATAAAATTTCTAAGTGAAAGAAAAACTAATTTTTCCACCTTGGGTCTTTTTCTGGTTTAAATAGTAAATACAAGAATCAATTGTTATTTTGGTGACTACATCTTTTTTTTAATTTTTTTAAATTTATTTTATTAATTTATTCTTGTTACATCTCAATGGTTATCGCATCCCTTGTATCCTCCCATTCTCCCCTCCCTCCCATTTTCCCCTTATTCCCCTCCCCTATGACTGTTCCTGAGAGGGATTACCTCCCCCTGTATATGCTCATAGGGTATCAAGTCTATTCTTGGTGACCTGCTGTCCTTCTTCTAAGTGCCACTAGGTCACCCCCTCCAGGGGACATGGTCAAATATGAGGCACCAGAGTACATGAGAAAGTCATATCCCACTCTCCACTCAAGTGTGGAGACTGTCCTGTCCATTGGCTAGATCTGGGTAGGGGTTAAAATTTTACCACCTGTATTGTCCTTGGCTAGTGCCTTAGTTTGAGCGGGACCCCTTGGCCCAAATCTGCCTATCATAATGTTCTACTTGTAGGTTTCTAGGACCCACTGGATCCTTCTACATTGCTATTCTCACATGGGTCTCTCATCTAGAGTCCCAATAGGATGTCTTCCCCTCTGTCCCAGTTTCCTTGTAAGGGAAGGATTTTTTAAAGTTGTTTGGTATTATCATTTTAAAATATTCTTTGAGAATTTTATGCAATAGGTTTTGATAATATTCATCCTCTTCCACTATCTTTTATCAGATTCACCTCCACTTCCCTGTCTATACAAATTCTCATTTGTGCTCTAGGATGTGCATTTTCTACTGGATATTGGTCAATTTACCAGGACCAACATTCTTATAGAAAACTCACTCTCCCTCTTTCAGAAACTAACAATTGCCAATAATTTCATGGCTCAGGGTGGGTTTCATGCTCAACTCCTCCTTAATTTATCTGTTTATTTCTCATAGGTAAAATTTTCCTTTAATACTTATCTTTATTCATTTATCTTCTTTATGCAATTTTGAATTTTGTAACAAATCTGTTCAATAGAAATTTTTTATTTACAGTTTTTACTATTTTTACATATACATTTATAGTATTACACACACATACATAATACATATATATATATATATAAAATAAATACATCAAGAAAAACTATAGAACAATCGGGTATTACATTCATGTTACATTCATAGTGTATTGGCTATGTGTACTTGGCAACCTTGAAGAAAACATTTTCCTATCTCGGTGAGTCTAAAATCCTGAATGTAACTTAATATCCATCATATCTTATCTTTATCAACTTAAAACAGCCATCTAGACATAAAAACATCTTAACCCCTAAACAACTAAGCTTAATCGTAAAACTAAACTATCTGGTCTTCAACCTCATCAGAGACTTGAGAAGGAGTAAAATTAATTACCCACGTTAACAGGAAATGCACGTTAGCAGCTTCCAAAGTGAAAAAATTGACAGATAGTTTTCTGCCTGAACAGTCACAGAAAACTCTCTATAACATTAGATAAAAAATTCAAAAACCTCAGATTCCTACAGAATATGGCATTTAAAGAGGTTTATATTCTTTTAATGATTCTTTGACAAGACAGGTTAACTCCTGGTTAACACCCAGCTTACCTCAAAGATGATGATGAACATCAAAGTACTTCCTTATGGAGATGGCTTCAACTGTGGCAAATAAGCCACTGGGAAAATGTCCTTGTTTCAACCACTAACAGAATTCTGCTAATACTTGGCAAGTTTGGATGCAGACAGAGTCGACAGCCAAACTCTGCCAAGACAGGGAAAGCATGTCCTCAATAGTTCCTGCCTCATAAATATGTCTGTCAGATATACTGAATAGAAATTTTGATAGTGGAAACAGTAAAGTGCTCACTGAGGAGAGCCACCCTAATGCAACCTTGAGAATCTAAGGTCAATCAGCAGATATCACAGGATGACAGGAGAGAACCAATACCATAGAATTGTCCTCTGATCTCTACACATATGATGTGTGAAATGCTACACATGCTCTACATCCACATCCACATCCCCCAGTCACAAATAAATGACTGAATAAGTGAATAAATAAATAAATAACTCAGATCTCATTTCTAGTACCAAAGTGAAAACTTTCAATATGTTGTCATAAAATATTTTATATTGTAGTTTTGTGACATTGTTATTAAATATTAATAAACTAAATTTCTATTTTAGCTTAATAATGATGAACTTCATATTAATAGGCATTATATTATAGCAAAAAAGAAACAACCTATGTGTTATATTTTACTGTAACACAAAGTTAAAAATGGTAGAAAGTCAATATATTGACAGAGTATAACTAAATCTCTGCAATTTATATCAAAGCTTTTAGTTAGGAAATAGTTGTGTTTTAACAAACTCATAATATCATGCACCAACTATTACAGTTTAATATAAAATTGTTTTATTATCTTCATATACCTTCTTCCCTCCATCTCTAATCTTTTGGCTATTATTTATATTTTCACTTGTATCATCAGCTTTCCATTTTCCAATAATTCTCTTGCTCTGAGTAAAAACCCCAAGGAGTGACTTTCTAGGATTTCCTGTAACTGAAATACAATAGTCTTCTTGGATTATATGTGTTCCTAAAAGAATATACTTTAACAATTCATTACTGTCTGTTAGAATTTGATATGCAATTCATCTTTCATTTCTGAGAAATATTCTGTAGTGTGTAAATACTACATTTCTGAGTCCTGTTACCAATTGATGGACATTATTTCTTTCAACTATTAACAATTATATAGGAATCTGCACCAGCCATTTGCATTTTAGGTGTGTGTGTGCATGTGTGGTATGTGTGTGTGTGTGTGTGTGTGTGTGTGTGTGTGTGTGTATCAATTGCTTGAGAAAAAACTTAAATGAAAAACTTATAGCTAGTGTAGTTAAACCGTGCTTAGTTTTGTATGCAAGTGTCAAATATGATTACTTCAACCATAAATCAATTTAAATGGATTCATGCATTTGGCAATGCCAAGTGAGAGTTTTATTTTCTTCATCTAAACAACCTTTTGATGTTTACAAGAAACTTTTTCATATTATAGCTGTTTCAACTTACAATTCATTAATAGTATGTTATATTTCTAAATATATATACTTATTTGGATAGGTATATCTTCTTTCAGGGGGTTTTACCAATTATCATTAACTTTTTTTCTAATCTTGAAATATAAAATTTTTCTATATTTTAGAGACATATTTTGTAAAGTTTGTAGTTCGTTTGTCAATTCTTTTAAAGGAGAATTTTTCAGAAGTATTTTCAAGAATGAATATAACATTTTAGAATATGTTATCAGTCCCAAGTCTGCCTAATTATTTCCTTTATCTGTTATGGAGATGGAAGGCTATTTGATGTTTTTTAATGTACATTTATGATTTATTTGGAATTATTTTTGTAAACTCTATACATTTAGTGCCTAGACACCACTTGCTAATTTTTGCACTTGAGGTGGACAGGATTTTGACAATTTTATCTCGGTGCTTAGAATTTCCTATTATACAGCACAAGGATGACTCAATCTCTTGATTCTTAGATGATAAACACCATCACCTCTAGTATCTATAAACCTATGTAAAATGTGGATATATGTTCCAGCACTATTTACTACCAGTTTGTTATGTGCATTGAAATCTCTTTCTGAGATACTGCTTCAACTCCATTGGTTTGCCTGTTCTTTTGTCAATGACTCATTGTGTTGAATACTACAAGTGTCAGCTATGTCTTGACTACAGACAATGTGTGTCCTTTATTTTAGTGCTTTTTCTTAATTGTAGTGCTGGCCACTTTACGTGTTGATTTTTCATAAAAATTTGAGGATTAGCTTGTTGAAATTCACAAACAAAATTGGAAGAATTTTGAGCATCTTTGGATTAAGTCCATAGATCAATTTGGGAAGAAATTTCATCATAATGGCTTGCAATCTTAATATCCATAAATGTCTATATTTTCCAAGACTCATCTGTTTTTCATATGTTTTTGTTTTGCTTGTCGTGTAGACGAATTTATATATCTGTCAACTACAAACATTTTAAAATCGCTTGCTTTTACTTAAGGAAATACATAACTAAATCTTTATATTACATACAAAATTGACATTATTAAATGTTTATGTTGAGAAAAAGCTCTATGTCTTACATTAAAATGCATTCTTTTTACTTCGTCACCTCATGAAACCATGTTTTGATAGATCAGTGAATGTTTATATAATCCAATAAAACATTATATATGATTTGCGCAACACTACTGTCTTGTTATATATTTAAGAAAAGTCTATGAAGCCAATACTCTGGGAACAGTTCTTTTTATCTTCTAGAATTGTGCTTCTTCTTCAGTTATTCAACTTTTAATTTTAGTAGAGATTGAGTAAAACATTATGTTTTATATGATGAATGTATAAGTTCCATTATTTCCTGATTTCAGGTGATCAATAAAGATATTCAATGAGTATTATACCTCAGTGATGGCAAAAGCCTTTGTGGTGATGTTTATCTAGCATTAATTGGTACTTTTCGGGGAAGTAATCTGTTCAAGTAGTATCTATCAATACTTTTCATGGTATAAGAAAAAAAGTTGATGGTAGAATAATTTAGTGAGTTATTTAGTAATGGAACTAACTACTTATTAGTCATTGATATTTTTCACAGACAATTTTATATATGTGAAGAATGGCTTGCTTGCACTCATGGTATCGACTAATAAAAACATTATGTACTTTTCCAGTATTCTTTCTTATATGTTTTAACTAGTATTGAAAACTTAAAATATTATTCATGGAATAATAATGCACAGGTTTAACTAGTCACGAATTAACTTCAAGTAGAATAGGTATATGTTCATGACAGTGTTGTTTTTCCTTGAGTTTGTAAGTACTCATAAATAAATAAATATTATGAAAGAGTATCTTCCTCTAGGCCTCAGAAATGGGGTTAGATATCATGAAGATTTCAGCATTTTGGGGTATGATTTTTTTCAAAAGAGAAAAATATCTGTAAATGTTTTAACTAGAGTAAAGATAGTGGAATGAAGTATTATGGACCTTAGTTATATAGAAAAAGAGATAGGATACACTTTTCACAAGTTATCTCAAATATTTACTTCTTTCTAATTAAAATCTACTTATTGAGCAATCATATGAGATGTACAGGTTACATTGGCATCTTGGTAGAATCAATGTAAAGTAAGTATATAAAGCTTATAGAAGAAAATTCTGTCATATATTAGACTGGGCTCACGTAATTGAAACCAATTGAGAATTGTAAGCATGAGACTTAAATTAAGTGAATAAATTTTGTCTCTGCATTAGCAGTTGTGCAAAAGGATGACAAAATGTGGCAATTCATTGGCTGTTAATGGATCCTTTAATAATCGACTTGCTAAGATGTCTTTTTACCTAGTGAAATCTGACCTTTAAGTAGATACTAGCCTTTTAAATAGTTTTACCTTGCATCTTCAAAAGTTCTTTGGTTACACATTATGTACTATGAAAGTTTTAAGAGGCATATATGAATATACAGGAAGATAATAATCCACATCAAAAGTAGAAATATACAATTAATTTTAGTTACACTAACTGAAAGAAAAATTGACTGTAGTCATTAAAGAAGGATCTTGTTTGCTGGATTTATTATCTTTTCCTCTAAGCTCATTAAGAAAGAGTCCAGCATAGGGCCAAGTTCTCAATTAATTTTAATGGGCATGACCAAGGTTTAATAGAGTGTGTGTTTTAATTGCCTTGGGAGTAGGTCAGATTGTAGCCTCGTTTGCTAGTGATAGAAATGGAATTTTGATCAAGACGCAAAAGATGCTTTTCTAACAGAAATTTATAACACTGTTCACATTTGTAAAAAAATATTATCTTATCTAGGAATAATATTTACATATATAAACTACAATATGTGAGTAAATTCAGTGGAATCTTGAATATTATAGTTTCATTTTTATTATAACAAGTAATGGATTTGAAAAAAATGTATTTGCCCAAGGAAGATGCTTGAATATCACTGAGAACAGGAAATAAAATAAACATTTGAAGTAGATGGAGGGAGGGAACTACATAGGGTAAGGTTTGGGGAAGGTAACAGGCTATTGGGATAAGGTGTGCAGAGAGCAGGGAA
The DNA here is from genome assembly GCA_907169655.1 of Acomys percivali. Classification (NCBI taxonomy): domain Eukaryota; kingdom Metazoa; phylum Chordata; class Mammalia; order Rodentia; family Muridae; genus Acomys; species Acomys percivali. The sequence goes on from OU015760.1 coordinate 93,563,388, forward strand.
AGAGATATGACAGGGAACACCAGAAGAGAGAATGGAAATCTGTGGGGGGTCATTTCTGGGACAGGAGGTGACCCTTGTTCATACTCTATGCAGTGGGGGATAAGGAGCCTAAAGTGACACATCCTATATCCAGGTGGGACTCCCAGGAAGGAGGAGGACACCAACCCACCCATGAAGCATTTAACCCAAAATGTGTGCACTTCTGGCTTACAAGAAGTGTAGGGGTGAAAATGGAACAGAAGTTTAAGGATACGGCAAACCAACGACTGTCCCAACATGAGACCCATCTCATGGCAAAAAGTCAACCCTTGTCACTATTAATGATACTCTGCTATGCTTGCAGACAGGAGCCTAGCATAATTGTCTTTTGAGATTCTTCATCCAGCAAGTGATGGAGACAAGTGCAGAGACACACAGGAAACAATAGGCCAAACTCCAGGAATTTTATGGAAGAGTGGGAGGAAGGATTGGGGGAGCCTGATGGGTCAAAGACATCACAGGAAGACCTACAGAGTAAACTACTTGGGCCTGTGGGGACTCACAGAGACTGAACCACCCACCAAAGAACATGTTGCATGGGCTGGATCTAGACTCTATACACATATGTAGTAGGTGTGCAGCTTGATCATCATTTAATTCCTTTAACAATGGGAGTAGAGGTTGGCTGCCTTGGATCCCTTTTCTCTAGCTGGGCTGTTTTTTCTGCCTTCAGTAGGAGAAGCTGCCTTTAGTCCTACTGTGACTTGAGGTACCAGGCAGGGATTGGTACCACATAGGGACCTCCCTTTCTTTGAGAAAACGGAGAAGATGGAATGGGATGGGATGAGGGTGAGAATGAGAGGAGAGGAGGGTGTGGGCTGATATCAGGCTATAAAGAGATTAAATAAATAAATAAATAAATAAATAAATAGAAATAAATAAATAGATGGGAAAAATCTATCTGCCATCAAATTGCTCATGAACACAGAGTTAAACCTTGCAAGGCCCAGAAGGTCTGTGACATGGAAAAATAAATAAGCATAATAATCCAGAAATTAGCCAATCAAACTAGCCAGTAAAACATTTAAGTGGGAAATGGATATTACTTTTTTAAAATGACATTATGTTAAATGATAATTTATTTGGATATGAATAACTTTAAAGTTTATTTAAAGTGCTTTTGGCCAGTTTCCAATATGATAAATATTCCAATAATTAGTTTCTTGTTTAATACTCTTGGCAAAGACATGTGTTTGAGACATTTTGGAAAGATCAACTTCCAAAAGTGATAAAAACAAGATCATTTTCCCCAAATGATTCTATTTCATCTTTGGTAAACAAGCAAATTAACTTTTTTGTGTGTATGTGAAAAGAAACATGTATATTGTAGGCAGACATTATTGAATGCTCTGTATTTTAAATAATGAATAATTCATTATTCTTTTTTGTTTATACAAGTTATATAATTCTATTGAAGTATACTTTTGATTTGTTCAGTTTAGAAAGCAATGATAACGAAAGTAGGTGTGTGTTTGTGTGTGATTGTGTGTGTGTGTGTGTTGAGAAAAGAGAAAGTTTGTAAAGAGGTGTTGATGAGTAATTGCACCTGTCAACTTGGCCTAGACACAATTATTTCATCACATATCTATCCAGTCATTAGCACAATTTGTTATAAGATTAACATTTATACTTAGCTCATGGTAAGACAAGTTAGCCCCCCCCATAGTATGTGTAAGTGCAATCTAATCAGGTACACTTCCTAGGACCAAAGACTGGACTGTCATAAGAAATATAGTGAGGAGAAAATACCTTCTACAGTACTAGTAAAAAATTATCCAGTATAACCATGACGGAAAACAGCAGAGGCTTCATTTTAAAAGTCTAAATTGTGTTATTATATAACCTACCAATTCTAACATTGGGTATATCTCCATAATAAATTACATCATTATGTTTAGGTTATGCTTCCAATTACCTTATTATATTACTCATAAGAAATTTCATTGACTCTGTAAAGTGCTTCTGAGGTGAGATGGTCATATTGACAATATTTCTTCCATGAACTCATGGATATTGAAGGTCTTTCCAACTTTCCATTTTTTCATATTATTATGATTATGACTATAGAGGTATTTAACCTTTTTGATGAAGTTTATTCAAATATATTTTATTTTATTTTTATTTATTATAAATTATTTACATTATATCCCTACTGTTATACAATAGCTCCTTTCTTCCTGTTCCTACCTGCGTTCCCTCTTCCTACCTCTTCCCCACAACTAAAGCTCTGACAGGGGTTCCCTCCTCCACCACCATCTTACAACAGCCTATTGGGTCTCATAAGGATAGCCTGCATCCCCTTCAACTATGAGCCCCAAGGCCACTCTGCCAAGGGGAACTTGTCATATTGCTGGCACCAGAGTTCACATCGGAGGCACTCCACATTTTTCCCCATCCCCCTGACCCACTGTGATGAATGAGCTGTCCATTGGATATATCTGAACAGGGGGTCTAGGTTATCTGCTTCCGATGTCCTTGATTAGTTTATCACCTTGTGTAGGCTTCCCCTCTGGTTCCAGGTCAGGCCTTAATATTCTCTTGTATACTTCCTGATACCTCTGGGTACTTCCATCCCCCTACTCTTCCATACAACTCTCAGTGCTTGCACAAAATCCTGCTGCAAATGCCAGCATCAGTTCTGATCCCCCTCTGGGTATAGTCTCTCAGTGGACATCTACATTTGGCTAATGCCCATTTATAAATGAGTATCAGTCTTAGTCTGTGTTATTGCACTAAGAATGATCTTTTCTAGTTCCACCCATTTGCCTGCAAATTTCAAGATTTGATGTTTTTAATAGCTTAGTAGCATTCCATTATGAAAATGTACCTCAGTTTCTTTTCCATTCTTCAGTTGAGGGACATGTATTTTCTATCCAGATTCTGGCTATTATAAATAAAGCTGCTTTGGACATAGGTGAGTAAATGTCCTTATTGTATGGTGGGGCATCTTTTAGGTATATGCTCAGGAATAGTATGGATGGGTCTTATGGTAACACTATTCCCAATTTTCTGAGGAAGTGCAAGATTTATTTCCAAAGTGGTTGTACAAGTTTGCACTCCCACTAACAATGGAGGAGTGTTCCTCTTCCTCCACTCCCTTACTAGCATGTGCTGTAACTTGAGTGTTTGATCTTAGCCATTCTAATGGGTGTAAAATGGAATCTCAGAATCATTTTGATTTGCATTTCCCTGATGACTAAGGAAGTTAAGCATTTCTTTAAATGTTTCTGGCCATTTGATATTCCTCTGTTAAGAATTCTCTGTTTAGTTCTGTACCCCATTGTAATTGGATTACTTGGTTTAGTGGTGTTTAAATTTCTTGACTTCGTTATGTATTTTAGATATTATCCCTTTGTTGGATGGAAGGTTGGTAACAATCTTTTCCTAGTCTGCAGGCTGTCAATTTTGTTCTATTGACAGTGTCCTTTGCCTTATAGAAGCTTTTCAATTTCATAAGGTCCCATTTGTTAATTGTTGATCATAGAGCCTAAGCTATTGGTGTTCTTTGCAGGAACTTGTCTCCTCTGCCAATGAATTCAAGACTCTTCCCTATTTTTTCTTCTAACAGACTTAGTGTGTCTGCTTTTATGTTGAGGTCTTTAAATCATGTGGGCTTTAGTTTTGTGCTGGGTGGTAAATATGGATCTATTTGCATGTTTCTACATATCCACACACAGTTAGACTAAGTATAATTGTTGAAGAAGCTTTTTTACATTGTATGGTTTTGGGTCCTTGTTCAAAAATGAAGTGTCCTTAGGTGTGAGAGTTTATTTCTGTGTCTTTGATCCAATTCCATTGATCAACCAGCTCATTTCTATGCCAGTACCACTCCATTTTTATTACTGTTGCTCTATAACACAGGTTGATATCAGGGATAGAGATTCCTCTGTAAGATCTTTTATGTACAGCATTGCTTTACCTATTCTGTTTTTTTGTTTGTTCATATGATGATGATAATTGATCTATCAAGTTTTGTAAATAATTATGTAGGTATTTTGATAAGGATTGCATTGAATCTGTAAATTTCTTTTGATAAAATGGCTATTTTTACTATATTATTTCTCCCAATCCATGAGCGTGGGAGATCTTTCCATCTTTTGATGTCTTCTTCAATTTCTTTCTTTAGAGACTTGAAGATTTTTTCATAAAAGTCTTTCACTTGTTTGGTTAGAATTATACCAAGATACTTTATATTATTTGTGGCTATTGTGAAGAGTGTAGTTACCCAAACTTCTTTCTTAGTCCTTTTGTCATTTGTATTAATGAAGGCTACTGATTTTTAAAAATTAATCTTGTATCATACCACTTTGCTGAAGGTATTTATCAGCTGTAGCCACTCTCTGGTGGAAACTTGGGGGTCATACTGTCATATCATCTGTGAATAGCAACACTTTGACTTCTTGCTTTATGATGTGGATTCCCTTGGTTTCCTTTTGTTTTTCTATTGCTCTTGCTAGAAGTTCAAATAACAATATTGAAGAGATATGGAGAGAGTGGGCAGCCTTGTCTAGTTCTCAATTTTAGTGGAATTTCTTTGATTTTCTCTCCCTTTCATTTGATGCTGACTATTGGTTTCCTGTATATAGCCTTTATTATATTGAGGTTTGTGCCTTGTATCCTAGTTTCTCCAAGACTTTAAACATGAAAGGGTATTGGATTTTATCAAATGCTTTTTCATCATCTAAGGAAATGATCTTATTTTTTTTTAATTTTAGTTTGTTTATATGTTGAATTATATTGATGGATTTTTGTATATGAACCACCTCTATATGCCTAGGATGAATCCTACTTGGTCATGTTGAATGATATTTTTGTGTGTTCTTGGATTTGATTTTCAAATATTTTATTGAATATTTTTGCATCAATGTTCATAAGAGAAATTGGTCTTAAATTCTCTTTCTTTGTTAGGCCTTTGTGTGGTCTTGTGTCAATATGACTGTGACCTCAGAGAATGTATTTGGTAATGTTCCTTCCATTTTTATCTTGTGGAATAGTTTGAAGAGTATTGGTATTTCCTCACCTTTGAAGATTTGCACTGAAACCATCTGGGCTTTTTTCAGTTGGGAGAGTTTGATGATTGCTTCTATTTCCACAGAATGTGTACAAGTATATAACTTGTTTATCTGATCTTGATTTAACTTTTGTAATTGGAACCTATCAAGAAAAGTATCCCTTTGATTTAGATTTTCAAATTTTGTGGCATATAGGCTTTTGAATTAAGACCTAATGATTCTTTGGATTTCTGCACTCACTGTTGTTATAGCTCCCCTTTCAGTTCTGATTTTGTTGATTGTATAGTGTCTCTCTCCTTTTTAGTTAGTTTAGCTAAGGGTTTGTCTATCTTCTTGATTTTCTCAAAGAACCATCTCTTGCTTTCATTGATTCTTTGAGTCATAGTCTTTGTTTCTAATTTATTTATTTCAGCCCTGAGTTTGATTACTTCCAGCCATCTACTCCTCTTGAGAGTGTCTGCTTAAAGGAATTTTACTTTATTGAAGCTACTGTGAATGAATTTTTTTCTCATTTCTTTTTCAGTATGTTTGTATCAATATATACAAAGGATACTGAGTTATATTTTGTAATACATTTGATGCAAGTGTGGGTCACTACAAACATTAATAATTTGATATTTTTTCAAATTGTAACTACTGTATTTCCTTTTATTGTTTTCTCATTCTAGCTAGGTCCTTGGCTAGAATATTTATTAGGAATAGTGAGAATTGGCATCCCTGTTTTGCACTATAATTTTATTTAATTAAAAAAGATAAATTAGAAAATATGCTTATGAATGAATATAACTGTAAATAAAAACCATACTATAGAAGATAATCAAGATGTAAAGAGACAAAAACCGTATGTGTCTCTTATGGTTCTTCCTAGCTTCACATGATCAGATTTCTACATTTAATTTATAGTACCTTTAGAAACTAGAAAACTAGAAAGGAACATTGATGGTACATGGTGTGCTTTGTTAAGTAGGATAAGGGGAAAGTGGAAGAATGAAAAGAAAATATGTGACCGAAGGATGTGAGGATAGAACAGAGGGCTATAGCTGACAGACAAATATCAGTAAGGATATTTTTAAGCCATATGGAAACCTACTATTTTGCAAGAATCTTTTAGAAAGTATTGAAAATGTTTTATTTGAATTGACCTACATATAGGAATAATAGTCTTCCAAGAAATCATAAATTATGAAACAAAAGGACATTGTGCAAGGTCTGGGATACTCCTTATTAAGTTGTTATCCAAGGAATCCCATATGCCTCCCAAAATAGTTCAGGCTATTTTCTTTGCTGCTGGTTATTTATTGTCTTCATGACAAGACCTTGTGGCAGAAGATATCACATACTTTGGGCATAGGGTATGAATTATTGAACTTGTACTGACCTAGAAGCATACCCCTCACTGGCTACATTGCATGCTGTTTGAGGAGAAAATTTTTTTCAAAAGAATCATTTAGTTGTGATAATTGTGAGCTATAAAAACAACAGCCAAGCAAGATATGTTCATTGGTACAACAATGGCATAAGATTTGTGTGGATAAAAAGTAGCTTTCTATTTGGAGTTAGGACCTACTTCATATGAGAAATTTCTGTCTGCTATTAAATACCTACCCAGTATATTCTTTCATTCATAATTCCCTAGCCCAAAGGTTTCCTGACACCCAAGTACAATTATACTGTTTAAACCATTTTTTTGTAACAAAAAGTTAAATTATTTTCATATTGTAAAATTTCTCTGTGAACAAATAATAATTATTTATGATCAGAATTTGGCCATCCCCTGTCTATTTTCTCATCAATGTATCACATCCATAAGCCCACTCACATCACTGTTTCTTTTATTTATTTCAACTTAGTTTGCCTGTTTTCACCCAATTTGACAAGTTTTTTTCTAGAACTCACTCAATTCCTTGTCATGCTAGTTCCTTTTCTATCAGATTTATACAATATTATCTAATATCTGCTGTGATGATTAGTTTTGATTGTTATCTTGATACCTGGGAATGCCAGCTCAATGGTTAGTTGATAGCACTATTCTGTAGACAAGGTATTTTATGACAGGGTATATGAGTAGAAAAAGCAAGCTGAACATAAGCATGTAAGTATTAATTTATTGCTGTTTTCTTTCAAATGTAGATGTAATGTGACTGGTTATTCCAAGTTTCTGCCACCTTGACTTAACTAAAATTGGTTTTAACCTAATACTATATACCAAATAAATCCTTTCTCTCTTAAGTTATTTGGTCATGGTATTTTATTGCAAGAACAGAAAGCAAACCAAAACATCAATGGGAAAAGAAACTTACTCAGGAATTGGTACCAAAATGTGGAGCAATTGTGAAATATTGAAAATGACATTTACTAAATATATATTTAATAAGTCATAGTGGTCAAATGTTATTTGATTCCTTATTTTATATTTGGAATTCATGGTTTAATATATAGTGGCCCAAAAGAGCTTTAATACACATTCCTCCTGCATCAGACTTCTAAGTGATTGGATAACAGGGATTTGTTACTACATTTGGACTAAATATAATTTCATTTGGGGAAAATATACTTGTATTCATTGATTAGTTTTATGTCTTCTTTTTCATATCTAGATTTTTATTCAATTTGCAATAAAATATTTATAAAAGTAATGTCAAATATATAATAAGATAAAAATTTAATATTATCAAAGAATATATAAGTTATATACTTTCAATAAGGCAAATAAACATGTTTTTGTATACCTTCAACAAATATAGACAACCAATATATTCAAAGGTGATTGAAATAAGCAAATGTTATATATCTGAGGAAATAGTTATTTTAAGATGGTTAACATATTGTATTAACTATACATATATAAGAATATCAAATATTACTTTATTTTTAGTATATATTATTTCCTTTTATAGGTTAAGATCAAATATATTTTATATAAGAAAACAAATATTTCAAGTTAAAAATCTCCTTCAATTGTCTTATAAACATTTTCTATTTTAGTCTAATATTAAGTATGAATTGCTATAAAAATAATATTATATGAAGTAAAGAACATTGTTGTACTCTTTTAACATGGCACATTTAGAACACAGGGAGAGGAAAACTACATCTCTGACCTTAATATGAAATGGCCCTTTTTATAGACCATTCTGTTTGTGTTAGGAATGCCAATCAAGTATTTCATGAATATATTTCAGCAGCTGTAAAATTTGATTAAAATTTAATGTAGCCTCACTTCTTCTCTAAGTCCAAATGCATTTAGATGATCAACTATCTGTGAAATTGTGTTTTTACTTCTTAATTGTTCATGATCTTTATAGGAGGGGAAGTTACTTTTACTTTATTCCAAAATCTAATGGATATTATATTTAACTTGAATGTGGTTTTATGACTTACGTACTCTGAACAGAGTATTAACTATGAAAAAATTAAAGATAAAGCAACTTTCTTCAGGAAGGTCAACAGTAGCAATATATAAGAAGGCTTTCATACTTTTAAAAATTTAGTTTCCACAGTACCTTTATGTCATTAAATAAGGACCTTATGTAAATTAATGCACATTTTGCAAATTATAAGATATTAACACTCAAAAATATTGACTACTGAACAGCAATTTGTGTCACTATATAAAAAATGTTGTGTTCTGGAAATAAGCTAAAAAGAGTTACTCATAATAGATGCGGAATCCTAATCCTCCTTCATATGAAGAGGAGAAATCTACCTTCACTACTAAATTAAATCACAAAATAGTTAAGATGTCTGAGATATAGGATAGTATTCTTATCCTACTTATATCTTATGATGATTTTGTTGTAATATTGACCTCTGTTGTGAGAATATTATGTATTTCGATAGACAATATAACAAATACCTGAATGATGATTTTTAATTAATTGAACTGTTCTTTATATATAATTTATTTTCTGCTGTGTTCTGTTTATATGTCCTTTAAGAAATTTAAAATCTTTTTTCCCTCAAGGAAATAAAAATACTTGAAAAATTGAAAACATGATAGTCTGTTAATTTTTAATAGCAATATAATAATTTATCAAAGACTTTTGCTAATGTTACAAACATATTAATTTATTGAACCAAAAAGCTATGAGTTAGATGTCTATGCGTAGTTGTCTGGGTTCTTTTTCTTTGTTATCAAAATAATCAAGTTATGACTTTTTCAGAATAGGTTTGTAATCTGGAGAATAGGAGGGAAACAAACTTAGGTCTCAAGAAATATTGTTGAAGAACTAATAACTTTAAGTTTTTAAACAGAGGCCTCACTTTCTTTGCTGGTTGTCAGTGCAGTCCTTTTCAGTTCCTAGAGGTTGTTTGACTTTTTTGGTGCATATGTGTTCCAGATCAATCCAGAAATGCAGTTTTGAGTTGTATGGATTTTGAAATCTCCATGATCTTCTACTTTATGACAAAGGCAACCACATATTATAATTTTCTACTATTTTTATATAAAGCTAATACTTAAATTAGCTATAAAGAATGTATCTTGAAGATAGTATGGAGTAAATTATTATGAATTTAAATTCAATCTACAAATTGCTCAACCTTTTCATGAGTGATTTACTTATAATTGATGTATTTATTATATAAGATGTGTATTTTCTACATTTCAGTTGTTTCTCTATAATGCATATCTTATCCATTCATATACTTTTCATGACTGTATTCTTTGTGTTAAATAAGTTTTCCTTAAATATTGAATTCCTTGTCGTTTTATATACCCAGAATATGTTCCACCACATAATGCTCAACCATGTTCATAGCAGCCTTATTCTTAATAACCAGAACCTGGAAACAGCCTAAATGTCACTCAGTTGAAGAATGGATAAAGAAACTGTGGTACATTTACACCATGGACTACTACTTAGCTATTAAAAACCAGGACAATCCTGAAATTTGTAGACAAAAGGATGGAACTAGAAATGATCATACTGAATGAGTTAACCGAGATGCAGAAAGAGTCAAATGGTATATACTCACTTATAATTGGACAGTAGCCTAAAAGGCATGTCTCATGAAAGTCTTCACTTACCAGGAGATTGGGATAGATGTGAGGACATCCTATTGGTACTCAAGGTAAGAGAAATATAGGAGAATGGGGAAATAGAAGGATCCAGAGGGTCGTAAAAACCTACAAGAAGAACATCACGATGGGTGTCTCTGAGCCCAGGTGGGTTCTGCTCAAACTACTGCAGTAACCAAGGACAATACAAGCAATAAACATTGAGCCCCTACTCTGATCTAGCCAGTGGTCAGGACATTCCCCATAGTTATGTGGAGATAGGGGGCTGACTCTGACATGAACTCTGGTGCCTGATATTTGACCACTTCCCCTTGCTGGGGAGGCCTGTGGCATTCAGAGGAAGAAATAAGCAGGCTATCAAGATGAGACTTGATAGCCTATGACCATATAGTGGGACCTAGGGGAGGGGAATAGGGTGAAAGCAAGAGGGAGGGAGTAACAGGAGGATACAAGTGATGAGATAACAATTGAGATGTAATCTGAATAAATTAATAAAAATAAAATAAAGTAGAATAGAATCATATATATAAGGTATTTCCATAGGATTTTAAAATAACACTAAAGCAACCTAGTTTTATTACTAAGTTAATTTAAATAGAATAGAAAGCAACATTGTTCCAATATAGTCCATTTATTTCCCCTCATTTTGCTGATATTTTATATTATACAAACAACATATAGTCATTAAGTAGTGAGTAAAATATATATACTTGCTTATGACAGTTTTTATTGGTAGATTTGATTTATTGTTATATGAACAACATTTCCATGCTTATTACATTTTAACTGAAATCAGACCATTTAAATAATTCTGTGTTCCAAAGCTGGAAGTAAAATACTAATTCTCCAAGGCCTCTCATTGTTACTCTTCCATTTTTGCTGCTGCTTTTGCAACTTGATATTTTAGAGATTTTCTTAGAGAAACTCTGTAAAGGCTCCAGGCTCCCTGCTGTGTGGGAAGTGATGCCTTGATCAATTCAGTGTAGTTAGTAATTAGTCAATGATTGGATAGGGATTTCACTAAGAATCTTTAGCAAGTAACTCTTCCTCTCTTTGCCAATAAATACTATGTTCTACATGCTCAGTTGTGTTTTTAATGCCTGATAGGCAGTTTAGATTTCCATCTTAGCCTTTAATTTTGTTTATACTGTTCCTCAGAATCATCCAGAGGTGACAGATTTTTGTCATTGTTGAGACTGTTGTAGACATCTGCATATGTTAGAACATGTAAATTTCATTTTAGAAAACCAGAAATATGTCAGAGTCTCCAATTCTCTCTATGGGCACCTCACCTCATTCCACAGAACAGCTTATAATTTTTAAACCTACCTTTCTGGATTTTGCTCAATCATTGTAGGACTAGAATTATAGACCTATACTGGGACTAATGATATCTGTAGATATCTTGTTTCTTGGAATTTTTAAACTTCCTGCTCATTCCCCATCTTCTTCCTCTGTCATCTAACATTTTAATACAGAAAAATATCACTATTTACTTTAAAAGTCACCTTCAGTAGGTAATTACTACACTTTTAGAAAAGAGCAACCTCAAATTTTCATACATTATTTCTCAATTTTTTCACTAAAATTTCTATCTTTTTATTATAAGTTCTTTCTAATAACTATTCTCAATAATATAATTCTATACTCTAATGGAATGTATTCATATACTCAGAAGTGTGCATATGGAAAATATCCTTCATATTCATTCAACCTACTCTTGCTTGATCTTATTCCTCTAGTATTTTTTCACTGTCTAGTAATTGCTTTTCCACTTTCAGGTATAATTATTTTTGTTTTGCTTTGCTTTTCTCATAAATGAGAAACTACATTTCATACTTCAATTTCTTTGAATATGTTATTTTGTTAAACATGATTGCTTCTAGTTCCATCTATTATTGTTAAAAACAACAATAAAATTAATATTCAAATTATTTTCAAGTTTTCCATTCATCATATATTAGTTATTACAGTGTTGCAGTAAACATGTGAAAACATATGTCGTTATGCTGAATTGAATTCCTTCCGTGGTTTAGCCAGATGATATATTAATTCTATTTTTAGATTTTAAGCAATATTCATAATGTATCCCACAGCAGTTTCATTATCTTGAATCCCTACCACTAACTAATATATAAGATTCTTTTTTTCCTGCATGCTTCTCAAAACTGATTTCTCTTTGTGTGTCTGCTTTTTGTCTTAATAATAACTGTTCTAAGTGGGCTAAGATGGTATACACTTGCATGTTTTTATTTTGCATGGTTGCTTGACTTTTATGTGCCATTACGCACATTAAAATATGAGGCCAAAGTTTGAGCTTGGGTTTTGTGTCTTAATTACTCTTGTGTTTCTTCCTTCTAGTGATTCTATTTTTAATTTCTAGATGTTTTCCAAATTTTATGCTCTATTAGAATTTCTACAGGTAAGATTACAATTTTGTGTCTATCACGGATATTTGGTTTACATAAGTCAGATCAAAATTTGTATAAAGATTATTATATGTCTCTTGAAGATACAGTTCTTCAGAAGAGAACATGACTTCTACTTTGCTCTGCTTCTTTATTTGCTTTTCAGGGTTTTGTTTTATTTGATCATTGCATCTCTACACTGCTGTTGTATTCTTTTTCCACTGATGAAATAGTTTTCAATAAGTGGACATATTCAATGTGATGCAATTTAAATAGTAAATTAAGTTTACAGAAGCCATTTTGTGCAGTATTATCAAATTATATTTTATCTGTATAGAACTATACAATACTTTACAAAAATATTCAGTAATTAATAAACATACTGACTGCTAGTAAATAACACTACACTTATAGTTCAAATAGGAAAAAGTAATGATGTTCAAATGCTATAATACCAGAAATCAACCTATCTATGTAAAAATATTATGTAATAAAAGAATTAAAAGTATAATCTGATCAATAAGTAAAAGGAACACATAAACATAGGCCTTTAACTTTTGATTCTATGTGAAACAATTGCATTTCTCATTTTTATTAATTTATTCATATTACATCTCAGTTGTTATGCATTTCTCATTAAAAAAAACATGAGTTTCTGCTCATGTTAAAAAAACATTTGTTATATTTATTCACTTAGTGTGTGTGTGTGTTTATACACATATGGTTTGCCTCATGTGTAGATGTCAGAGTTTCAGAGGACGCATGGGTTAATCTTTTTTTTTTTTTTAACAATTTGAGTTATTGTTATATAGCAGTTTTCCACTTAGATTGAAACATTCTACCTTTCAAGAAAATCCTTTCAAAAACAAAAATTAAAATGCCTTCAGGAGGTTACTAAAATTGACTGCATTCACTAAGCCCATCCTCAAAAGTATATACACAGTAGGAACTGGTGATAGTCACTCTCAGGCAAACTAAGTTGAAAGAAAGACACTCAAGTAAGACTAGCAACCCAGAAAAAACAGTGACAATCCTGCCACCTGGAAAAAGCACTGACAATCCTAACTGCCTAAAAGGAACAAAAAGCCTAGACATATGCATTCAAGAGGATCAGACCAACTGAGCCACAAAAAAGGACAGTGCCAGCTGCTGAGCATTCTACAAGTTGTGCAGTATGTTACATATTTCTTCCTTTCCTAGGCTGCCACCTATGCTAGAGTAGGATTTAGTGATGTAGCTGTCTGAGTCATTTTTGTTCCATAATACATTTTCACACTTTTTCATGTAAATAATCCCATAAAATTAATTTGCTCACTGAGTTGGACTTGGTGCTATATTTACTTTGCTTTGCTGTCAGTTACCTATCTCTACCTATCACCTGAAATAGTGTCAAATAAGAAAGGGATCAAACTCAGGTCATTAGGCCTTGTGTCAAGTAGTTTTACATGTTATCTTAGCAGCCTATGTATTTTCTTCTTCCTCTGAGTGTTTAATTTCATTCATATATAAAAAAGATAGGTTTGCTACTCTTTTATTTTTATTTCTTTACATTAAATTAAATTATAATTACTTAATCCTCTCTAACTCCTCTTCCATAATCATTGTATAACCTCTTTAATCATGTCCCCTAAAACCTACAGAACCTCCTTTTTGTTTTATATTCATGACTGAATATATAAATAAAGTCTGTGAATCTATGTACTATTGGCTACAGATATATATTTCTGGGTCTGACTAGTTCATATTGGATAATCAGTCAGAGTGCTTATACATAGGAAAGATTAATTTTCCTCTTTCAGCAGTTCCTATGTGTATTCATCTAAAAGAAAAACAATAAAAGTTATGTGTTTACAGATTTGATACAAGTTTAGTAGATTCTCTTTTAAAATTGAAAATAGTCTCTCAAACAATATGTCTGAACCATAGTTTCCTCTCCTTCCACCCCTCCGAAGTTCCCCCAACTCCCTTATTCCCCAGATCCATTCTCCCTTCATTTTCCTTCAGAAAAAAAGCAGGTCTCCCCCTGTATATGCTCATAGGGTATCAAGTCTCTTCTTGGTGACCTGCTGTCCTTCCTCTGAGTGCCTCCAGGTCTCCTCCTCCAGGGTACATGGTCAAATATGAGGCACCAGAGTTCCTGTGAAATCCCCCTCAGGCACAGTCATAGTGGAGGGGAATAAGGGGAAAAATGGGACGGAGGGAAGAATGGGAGGATACAAGGGATGGGATAACCATAGAGATGTAACAAGAATAAATTAATAAAAAAAAAATTTTAAAAAGCAGGTCTCCAAGAGAAGACAGCCAATTAGGACAAAACAAGATACAGTAAAACAAGGCAAATTCCTTCCTATTGAGGTTGGGCAAGGCAACCCAATAAGGAGAGTCCCAAGAGCAGGCAAAACAGTCAGAGATAAGACACACCTACTGTCACTTTTAGGAGTCTCACAAGAACACCAACCTAAAAGTTGTTACATATATACAGAGGATGTGGTCTAGGCACACACATGCAGGCCTTGTACTTGTGATTTCAGTATCTGTGAGACCATATGAGTCCTTCTTAGTTGATTTGGATGACCATGTTCTACTTGTGTCTTCCATCCCCTTTGACTCCTGCAATCTTTTTTCTCCCTCTTCCATGGGATTCTCCAAACTCTGAGGGATGTATCTGACTGAGACATACAATTTCAATTCTTTCTTCATTATGTTTGCCTCTGGGTCTCTGTATCACCTTCCATCTGTTGGAGGTTGGTGTGATGTATTTTGATGCTAATTACTGCTTCCTTTCTCTATGCCCCACCTTTACCTTGCCTAAGAGCCTAAACTGTTTGATTAATAAAAAGCCATCACACCTGGGCAGGGCAAATGGGATAAGTAGGGCTAAGGTTTCAGGACTGGGAGAGACAGAATCTTGGGAGGAGAGACAGGAGAAGAGGAGGAAGAAGGCTGTGCCTTGGGTTAGGTTGAGGAGAAACACATGGCCAGTCTGGATGGAGACTTGGCCCAGATGATGGTAAGTAGCAAGTATTTGGAATTATAGATAGGCAGTGGTAGCTTCATAGAAATTATTGGAAGCAGATGGCATGAGATTGAGGAAGGTATCCCATACCTGCCCCACTATGGGAAGTAGTTTAGGGGATTAATAGCTGCCCTTCCCAAGGTTAACTAAGGCTATCTTAAAATATAACAAGTGTCTGTGTCTTGATTGATTGCTAGCAGATTAGAAATTACTACCATAATTAGGCCATACTGATAAAATAACTACAACACCCAACTGCTGCCAAAATATACTTTTTTGATGATGACTGAACAAGTCACCGATCATTCAGCATACAGAATACCATTAGAAATAATTTCACTTTTTAATGTTTTTGTTTGTTTTGTTTTGTTTTTGTTAGTAATTTTTTTATTCTACTCTAAGATGGTGAGTTATTCAGTGTCCAGTTCCTGCCCACCTAGGCAATGTGGTTTAGGCCTCAAGTTAAACCAAACAACAGTTGACTACTCCCACAAATTCTACATCACAATTACCTCAGCACATCTTTCAGGCAAGACTGATTGTAGGTCAAATATTTGTGACTGGGTTAGTGTAAGGGTCTTCTTTTTGTACCCTGCAGAGTACCTTCTTATGCCGAAGCAACTAGAACATAGAGGTAAAGGCTCAAGATTAGACTTTATTTGCTATGGAAATGCGACACTAGTTTTGTTCATTAATCATTCGTTTCATGTCTAAAATTTAATAAAAATAATATTTGACACATTTCATGTCAACATTCAGATTAACAAATTATAAATTCATGTTATTACCAAAAAACTCATATTCGTGGATCATGGTTGATTTTGTCAGACTTTTGCTGTAACAAATACCAGAAGGAAGCAGTTTAAAGAAGAAAATAGTTCTGGCTTTTATTAGTCATTGGCTCAACTCCTTCTAGGCTTTGTGATAGACCATGTGAGGAAGATGTGTGATGGAGAAGAGCTTTTCAATTTTTATAATCCAGGAGTCAGAAAGATAAGAAGGGGCCAGGACAGCCTCCAAACTCCAAGAGCTTCCTCCTAATGACATCTCAATTTTCCGGTAACCATCAGTTGGATACCAAGTATTCAACATGAATTTGTAGAGTGCACCTCATATTCAAATCATAATAAAGAAATGTTCTTGGTTTATGTTCAAGACTTCAAAAGCCTGGGCAGTTAAGTGATTATCTGAGATATTGTTAAATGTAGAGAAACTTAGCATTTTTCAAGTTCAACTAGACCCATTTAATAATACTTTACATTTTGAAACATACAAATTAAATTGTATGCCTATGCATATGTGTGTGTGTTTTGTATATTTGTGTGTGTACATTTAGGGAAACTATAATTTAGTAAGTTCACATTTCATTATTGAAATTACTATAAATTTTATTCATAGAAATACTACTAGCTAATATAATTTTACTTGAAAAACATCTGAAAGCATTCCAGTGATAAAAATCATTAATTGTGCTTATCTCCCTATTTCGCACACTAGTTTCTCATCTTGTCTTTTAAAAGCACTGAACATAAAAGAATGCTAATAAAAGATACTAAGATATGTAGGACTAAACAGATATTGCTATTGTATTTTCCTGAGTGATAGGTACATCCATATACTCCCTGTGTTGAACTACTACTCTTTATGATTACTAGTGTTTTTAAGTATAATTTTAATTATACGTCAAGTTTATACATATGGGATCATTCTATCATTTAAAGAGACGTTCTACTCCCATTTTCTCTTGTCATTAACAGCAGGGCAAATTTATCAAAATATTATTCCAATGCTATTATCTAAATTATATAAATTTGTCTCCATATGTACATGTGTAGGCACTTTGCCATGCACATGTGTATACAACATACAAATACACTATATCCATGAATATATGTGCATATATACTTTAAACATAAAACAATCTAATATGTTACATTTGAATATTTAATATTTTACATTATCCTCAATGAATATTTGTTTTTCACAAAATAATAAATCTCCCTGTTTCTACATTGTAGTTATGAAGGAACTCACAATGAGCAACTCACATTTAAAGAAGCTGAATGATATGAACTATTATCTTGATATTGAAATGTCTACATAAATTATTTGGAAGTCTAATGCAAACGATTTGTGCTTTCCTTTCAAGTTCTCAGTTTATTTACTTATTCAATAATTTATACCCATCAGGGAGATAGACATCAGATCACAGATGTTTATTTTTGTGTTACAATCCCATTATTTATTTTTTATGTTCACTAAATGTGTATCCTAAAGCTCAAAATTTCCAACTATAACTATGTAATTATTTTCAGTTGAACTTCCTTCCTTTCTTTTTTTTTTTTTTTTTTGAAACATTTTGATTCCTTTCATTCTTTGTCCTTGGCAAATGTAATAAAACAACTTAGAAAGAGCCAAAGGGAATGGAATTTTTTTATTTGAACTCTAAAAGATTACTGTGATTTTAATGGGTATAAGAACTTGATTCAGACTCTCAATGCCTGTCATAAAACTGGTACACTGCCTGTAGACCTTCTCCTCTCTCTCTCTGATCCCCAGGATCCAATCTCTCAGTCTTATCCCTAGATCTAAAACAGAACACATGCTGCAGGTTTCCTCCTGCCTGCTAACATCTGTGGATCCCTCAAATCATCTCTTTCTGATCTGCCTCCTCACTTATTGTTGTATCTTAGCCTTGAACACTAGCAGGTATTCCCTGTAAACATACCAGCTGAGGTCAGTAAAACAGGCAACGCACAGCTATTAAAATCTTTGAAAATCCAGAGAAGAAACAGAAGCTAAAAAACAAAACACCTGCTCAACAAAGACCAGAAATCAGTGAAATACCAGAAGAACTAAAATTGAGTTTCAGGGTCATGGGGCAAAGGTTAAGAAATAGGCCTACAGGAGATAATCTGGCTAGCTGCAGGGAGTAACCAGCAACAAATCTTGTTGCATTCTTTTCTTCCTACAGGAGATAGGGTTGCTAGGAAACCCAGGCCTGGGAGAGAGCAAAGAAAACCAGAACCATTTGTGATTTTGTTGCCCTCTCACAACCAACCATTTTAAAACACAATACCCCTTTCCTATCTCAGCCAATAGGCACTTGCCAGGCTGGAACTGCCCAGCCTTGGGCGTGCTGGGAGGGAAAGGAATCTATAAATTTACCCTCAGCTCAGAGTTTGGGCCTCTCTTTCATTACCACAGCATTGGTGACAGTCAGAGCTTGGCTTGAGTTGAAAATTAATGATCCTTTTTTGTTTGTATCAGTGTCAAGTCCTGGTGGTGTTTTGGGTGTCTCACAATCTGGGCACAACATTAGCACCTAGATTTACGTTCTCCTGAACCTCAGATACCTAAACACAAGAGTAAGAGCACAATTGTTGCCAAGACTCAGGCCCAGGACCTGGGGATGAGCTGATGTAGATTCAAGGACACAGACTCTGGAAATCAAGTGAGTGGCAGAGGCAGACTCCTTTATTTTGGAACTAGGGCAAACCTTTTTACTGCCCCCATTGTCCCATTGGCTCCCAAACTGTTAACTGCTGCTGTGGCTCCTTCTTGGTTCCCATCATGAAATCACCAATCTATTGGAAGTCAGTCTCTGGGCATGCCCGCGCATGTCCAGACAGGTCTCAGGCTAACTCTATGTAAAGACTCCCTTCTGTGCATGAATGCTGCTAGACAAGCCTTATTCCTGCTCAAGGCATATCTTGTTCCTCCTACATAAAATCAATAGCCAGATCAATATGTCTCCACTAGCACCCATCTATCCTACCTACCACAGCAGTATTTGAATATTCCAATAGATGAAAGAAAAATATTTTAAAACAAAATTTATGAAAATGACAGAGGTCCTTAAAGGTGAAATAAATAAATTTCCTAAAGAAAACAAACAAACCATTGCAGGAAATTAATAAAAATGTTCAAGACCTGAAAATGGAAATAGAAGCAATAAAGAAAATCAAGTTGAAGAAATTGTGAAAATGAAAAATATACAAATTCAAACAAGAACTAAAGAGGCAAGCTTCACTAGAAGACAGAATTTCAAACATTGAAGTTACAATAAAAGAAATGGATACATTAATCAAGAAAATGTTAAATGTAAAAACTTCTGATACAAAACATCAAGGAAATCTGGGACACCTTGAACAGACCAAACCTAAGAATAACAGGACTAAAGGTAACAGAAGTATCCCAAATAAAATATTCAGGAAATATTTTAAATGAAATCATAGAATAAAAATTTCTGTTTGTTGGTTTTTGTTTGTTTTTGAGGCAGGATTTCTCTGTGTAGCCTTGGCTGTCCTGGACTTGCTTTGTAGACCAGGCTGACCTCAAACTCACAGAGACCCGCCTGCCTCTGCCTCCCGAATGCTGGGATTAAAGGTATGTGCCACCACACCTGGCTAGGAATAAATTTTTCTGAATAGCAAATAGATTGGAGCATAAAAGAATGTTGCCTTGCTACATAATAATTAAAATATTAAACATACAGAACAAACAAAGAACATTAAAAACTGCAAGGGAAAATGACCAATAACATATAAAGGCAGACTTATTAGGTTATACCTGATTTTCCAGTAGGGACTCTAAAAGCCAAAAGGGCCTGGACAGATATGTTGAAGACCCTAAATATTCATATTGCAGCTCAGACGACTATACACAGCAAAAGTTTCCATCACTATAGCTGGAGAAAATAAGGTATTCTGTGATAAAGTCTAATTTAAACAATGTCTATCCACAAATCCAACCCTACAGAAGATACAAGATGGAAAACTGCAACCTAAGGAAACAGTTAACCACACACATGAACATACTGGAAATAAAGAATTTCATACCAGCAAAACCCAAAGAAGGAGGAAACAGACACACGCATTCACACACACACACACACACACACACACACACAGAGAGAGAGAGAGAGAGAGAGAGAGAGAGAGAGAGAGAGAGAGAGAGA
>OU015760.1:93596468-93618352 GCA_907169655.1 Acomys percivali
ATGGGGCTCAAAAAGCACATGTACTTTATGGGTACATGAGTCATAAGATGGTCACAATGGCCATGAGTCTTCAAGAGTTCCCTGTATTGCATGATGTTTTTTAGGAGGAAGAAGATGACTGATGCTTTTTTGATACTTCCATAGAGTATTAAAGAAAATCACTTAAGGTATCCTTGTGATGATAAAGTTATTCCATGTCTTGGTTATCTTAATAGTCATATTTCATTTGTGATATATCGGTGTTTTAGAAGATATTTCTTTTGGGTTAAAGTGTCTAATCATGTAATAAAGTACAAGGAAATACTGCTTTTCCATAGAACTACAGTTCACTCTACATTTGTCCAAAATTAAACATTCAGGCACAAGTCATTGAAAATCAGTTATAATCTATCTACTTCAAAAATTAAAATTTCAAAATATATTGGGTATTTTTCTCTCATAGAAAAGTTTACTTCTACCTTTATTTTTATTTATTCATTTATTTATTTGGATTTTTGAGGAAGGGTCTCTCTGTGTAGCCCTGGATGCCCTGGACTCACTTTGTAGACCAGGCTGGCCTTGAACTCACAGCAGTCCGCCTGCCTCTGCCTCCCTAGTGCTGGGATTAAAGGTGTGCACCACCACGCCCGGTTTCTACCTTTATTTTCAAAGGAATAATAACTCCCCCATGAAACAAACAAAAGATTGTATTATGCAATTTTATGCACCTTGTAAGAAAATATACCTCTTAATTTTTCAAATACGTTTTTAAGTAATTCTCCAAGCTACTGGAAGTTGTAACTATTTGCAACATTGATTCTCAGTCTGCCATGTGTGCTGAACAAGTTGAACATTGGCTCTGGGATTTGGCATATACATTTGTTCATTCTGTTCAGTGATTTTGGATGACATCCAAGCAAACTTATGAACATAATAGTCAGAACAAATTTCTTTTTTCCTACTTAGCTTTCTCAGAACACATAAATCACTGTTATAAATTTGTATTTGGATACATTCTACTTTCCCATTTTTTATTTGTTTGTGTTAAATTAAAATTTTAATTTAAATTGGTGTATAGAAACATTGCAACTGTATGTATTTATGTACTATTTCTGAGACATTTTAGTATTTGTATTTATTTCATAATACTTATATCAGTTTAAAAACTATCTATCTTATCAAGCATCATTGATAATTACTTCATCTATCAATATACACATTTTGTTATATAACAAAAACTATTGCATAGAAAACCAAACCAGCTCCTTCCTTTAAATGTAAACGTAAAATACATGCTTTGGGAAATAGTATAATGGGCAAAGAGGTTGCTTCATGTGTCTCTAATCCCGAAACTAGATAGAGGAGAAAATCCTGAGCGTTCACGTACTAAAAACATACCCTAATGGATGAGCTCCAGTTTCAGTGAGAGATTCTGCCTTGAAAACTAGGATATAATGAAAAAAGTAAAGAGAAAAGACTCTCAGCATTGGCTTCTGGCTTCTATATGCATAAGCATTAGAGAACACACTAGGAAACACACACACAGACACACACTCACAAATAACTGAAATACACTTTAAAAGTAGAAGTTAAAAATAGTATGTCTGCTGTGCATAAGCATTAGAGAACACACTAGGAAACACACACACACACACTCACAAATAAATGAAATACAATTTAAAAGTGGAAGTTGAAAAACAGTGTGTCTGCTGGGCAGTGGTAGTGCACACCTTCAATCCCAGCACTCAGGAGGCAGAGGCAGGTGGATCTTTGTGAGTTCAAGGCCAGCCTGGTCTTCAAAGTGAGTCCAGGAGAGCCAAGGCTACACAGAGAAACAATGTCTCAAAAAACAATAAAAAAATAGTATGTTCTCTAGATAAACACTTATTAATGAATCTTTTATTGAAATTTTTTTATTGAAAATTTCAATGGTCAGTTAGCACATAGGTCTCTATGTCCTACAGCTCCAACTCTGTAGCAATATCTTTTGATCTTTGTGCCATAGGTAGTTATCTCATACATGTAAATTACCTATTGCCCCTTGTACCTGTATTGAGTCTTCAATGACCATGCTTTGAAATTTTATATAATTAAAAAAATTATTTCAGCCTTTTAAATTTTTATGAGATAAACTAACATAAGTAACATTATGACTATACATACAATCAAATTTGCATCAGTAGATGGAATGTTAAGAGCATGATATTGTCAATTTTTAAAAGTTGACACATTTGGTAAATATAATTTTATGTTACGTTACTAAATTTTAAGTAGCGTTTTTGTGCAATGTTATTAAAGTGGATTATTCCTTTTACACACAGAAAACATGTATGTTATAATGTTTCAACTTCATTACATTTAAGATTATTTTTATCTGATACTTATTATAGCATCTTTATAATTTTTAAGCTGTTAATGATACCAAAGAACAAATCATCTATATTATAGATGTGCCTTATTTTTTATTTTGTTGTCTGAAAATTGTCACTTCTTTTGAAACATAGTTTTTAAATATAAGTTTGATACATATTCAATATAAAATATATAAAGCATAGAAAATGAAAGAGAACACAAATCCACAGACAATTCAATTAATCAGGAACAAGTATTTAACGTTATGATTATTGTTGCCTTTAGTTAAAGACATATTTATTTCAATGTCACAAATAGTACAATAATTCAAGAAAATATTTTCATTGTCAAAGAAGTTATTTTTCTTTATTTTGTAACCTTATGTTTTAATAATTTGTTATTAATTTATCTTATTATTCTGGTTCACAGAAAGCTATCTTCATGCATATATGTAATATATTTGAGCATAGTCTCCCTTCACACTAATAACATCCCTTTCACAGTTTTTTCTCTTGCAGTAAACACTTTTCTTCCCTTGCACCTAGACATTTTTATTTCTACTTTTATAGCATCTTTAAATATTTGACTTTGTGCATCCATATGAAATTTAAGACAGACAAATGAGAGCGAACAAACAAATGATATTTGTCTTTTTGGGACTGACTTAGTTCACTCAATATGCTTATCTTGAGGTGCTTGTATTTTTCCCTCATTTTAATTAAATAGACTGGTGTTTTCCCTTTCATTCTGTAGATATATACTTCCAAATAAGTTTTCTAATCATGGTGATCTTTTGTTATCACATTGGAAAAATTAGGATATCATTAGTTGAATCACAATGGTGAAGAGCCTAAGAAACTATTTATATATCATTCTTTTCATATTAACTATACTTTAGTAATAATTCAATAAATATTAGTTTATATTAATAATATAGTATTAATGATGTTTTTTGTTTTATGTCCCGAAATTAATTTATTCTTTAGAATTATTATAGTAGAGATTCTTTCAGGATATTAAAAACTTTATATAAACTTAATTTAGTGGATATATATAACTAAAATGGGTTGACCTTAATATTACTTATTATCAATACTTTCATAAACACCTTTAGAAAGAAAATGTACTTTAAAGTCCATATTATTTTAACTTTCTATTCTTTATGAATTTTACATCCCACAGTCCAGTCCCACTCATCTTCCCCATCCCCTCACATCAGCCCTATGCACTTGCAAACAACCCCTCAACAAAAGAAAATAAAAAATAAACCAACAAAAATAAACAAAACAAGCATAGAAAACATCTTGTGGAAGTTGGAGTGTATCACAGTAAGTCTCACAGTATACCCTTCTGTCCACACATCTTCACTTGCAAATGTTTATTGTGATGAGTCACTGGTCTGGCTCAAGCTCTATGGCTTTTTTGACACTATCAATATTGATTCTTCACTTGGACTCCTTTCAGTTATCTTGTGTTATGGAGATCCTGTAGATTTTAATCAGCAGAATCAGCCATTTCACAAGTCCAACAGTTCACAGATGAGGTAAATTTAGAGGTGAGAAACTAAAAGCCCTAAACTATACCTTGGTTATTTTGCAAATATTCCAAGACACACTGCATTGAATAAAAGTTCAAAGAGCTTTAAATCAGTGATGATGATGATATATATATATATATATATTTATATATATATAATTTTTTTAAAAATTTTATTTTATTTTATTTTATTTTATGTGCATTGATGTGAAAGTTTGAGAGTCCTTGGAACTATAGTTACAGACAGTTGTGAGCTAACATGTGAATGCTGGGAAGTGAACCTGAGTCTTCAGCAAGAACAACTAGTGTTCTTAACCACTAAGCCATCTCTCCAGCCCCTATTCAATATGGCTTTTTATAGAGTAAAAGTAACTACATATTGCAATGACTAAAGTAAGCTTTCCCCTTACAATCCAGGTAATGTATAAATTGTAGATTATGCATGTGAAGTTTAAAGTTTGGTACTTGTTTTTGTGATTGCATATACATGCTGTTGTCCTAGTTTTCTGCAAGAATATTACACATCCAGTTTTATATATCTGTTTGACTGTTTATATCACCTTATAATCACACATGAATCTCTAAAGCATTATAGGAATGTCACTCCACAGTTACTGTTGGTAGTATCTATGTACTATTTTGGATGAAAGTTTTGAATCTGTTAAAATTTGTCTATACAATGCTGTTCCATGGTATTATGAAATTGCATTTTGAAACTAGGCCATATCTGGGTGTAGTAATGGGAGGATACAATGAAAAGAGGAAGTGAGTGGCAAAGCTGATTATAAGATAATTTGATACAGCATTTGGCACATGGAGTTAATTATAAATCTGTAAATGGCAAGCTGTAATATTAAGAAGAAAATAAATACACCATTTGTAAATTTGTTTACAAAAGTCATCTACAATGTTAAGGCTTTTCATAACTTGTATCAACTGAATGTTTTTCAATGAACTCAAGATACATGCATAATCTTTGGTAACTCCTATGGCTACTTTATATATATTACATATGCAATAAGGAAATACTTTTCACAAATAGAATGTATAATATTAAGAATGAAAATGAAAATAATAAACTTAAATTTAAATGAATAATCATATTTTTTGCAGATGATTTATAAATATTAAAATAAAAATACTTTAAAATGGAAAGTTAAATGATTTATTAAGTCATAGAAATTTCAAAATTAATATTTTCAGAAGAATAAAAAATATATACCATCCTCATAAATTAATTGCAAACAACACTGATTCTTGGTAAAACTGAAGTTTTAGTGAAAAAACAAAAAATTATAACTGTTTCACATTATGTGAAAAGCAGCTGCTAGGCTTGGAAGGCATTTAAAAATACACCTATAAAGAAAGTCTGTAGCTACAAATTTCAAAATGGTAAAGATAAAATTACAAATGTGTGTAAAATATCATAAGAGGAAAAGCAAAATTCATTGTTTAAAAAGGCAAAATGGCCATTTAACAGTATTTGTATCCACTCCTTATATTAAATAAAACATACGTAGAAATGAAGCCAACTGAAATATTAAACAGGAAGCAATCTATTGATGGTTGGAAGAAGAAAAACATACATGACTGATATAATGGACATGTAGATCAGTGTCATTAATAAAAGAAAAATGAACTACTTCTCCATATAAACTGCTATTCTAAGTAACTTGATTTATTCAATTATAAGGATTTAATAATAAAGAAATAATAAACTATATATTAAACATATTATAAGACCAATACAAAAAGACAAGGAGATGATAGGCAAAGAGTATATACAATGAAATAATGTAAAGTAAGAGGTGATATAACTATATTATCTTAAATTTAATTCAGAGAGTTAAACAATCACATCCTTAAAACACAATCTCCAAAAAGAGATAGACTATGCAGCAAAAGATGGAAAGATATCAAACATAAGCCAGAAGATACTAAATTAATATAAATAAGTAAAAAATTAAAGCTGCCATGTATTTGAAGTACATAAAGAAAAGTAAACATTTGAAAACATAGTAAGGATGTAGAATGACGTTTAAGGAATGTTCGTGGCAGCAAAATACAAATATGAAAACTTTAGAAAGTATTTCTCATAATTATATAGAATATAGAAAATTTAATATATTATGGATAGTTGGTACTATTAAAGAATAATATGAAAGGTTAATAAAATGGAATTTATGAACTATTTACATAAATATAAAATAAGATCAGATAAAGCAATTGACACAAAGTGTTCAACTCAAGTAAACCTTCAACTTGCATTCTAAATAAAACACAAAGCTTTTAAAGATGAGGACAAAACATTTGAAACTTGTATTAGTCTTTTATTGTTTATTATCTGATGGAAAAGTTATGTAATACAGAACGTCTTTATTTGCCTACAGCTTGAGAGCATTGTTCTTCTTTGCACAGAAGGCATAGCAGCAGGTCTCTGAAGAAGCAGTTCACATTGGGTCCACAATGAAAATCCTACCAGCAAAGAGTGCTAATGCTCATTTTGATTTTTCCTTTATATGCAGTCCCAAACCCATGCTATGAAATGGTCTTGCCCATATTTATAGTGGAACTTCTCACCTTAGCCTAATCTAAACCATCAACAGATAGGCTTAGAGGCTAGCCTATTGTTTACAAACACTCACATACCTTCTCTAAATATTTTTAGATTCTTTCAATCTGATATTATTTCCAACCATAATCATTCAAAGAAGTCATCAGAAGTGAAGATGTCAGAGATACTTCAAAAAGTTTCATATAATCTTTCATAAGAATGCAACAAAACAATACCAAAAACTCTTGAAATGTATTTGAAAAGTATTTTATAACAAAGTATGATTTAGATATAAATGGTAATATACAGTGAATTTTAATTAACATAAAATCAGAGTATAAATTTCCAATGAGTTCCTCAACTAATAATTCCAATGAAATATATATATGCATATATATGCAAATATATCTACAAATGCAAATATATTTTATATCAAATTGTTGGTCTGCCCATCAAAACTATGTTCAAGCTAATAAAGAAAACATTGCATATATAGTACCACAAAAGCATTCATATTAGAACCTAAACAATATTTAACACATCTGTTGAGAAAGGCCTAAGATACTAATAGAAGCAAAAGTACAAAATTTTTCAATTGTTCCTTGAGCAGTTTCATAAGTAATACAAAATAATAAGTATTTAAATTATGGCCACAAAAGAGATTTCATAAAATATTAAAAGTAAGGGTTTGTGTTATTTTATGCTATTTGTATGCCAAAACAAAACAAATGATACATCAAGCTCAAAAGAATATGAATGAGGAAATGAAGGAAGCACATGTAGTGCATATTATGGCCGAATTAAGAAAACTTTAACAAACTGAATGATGAAAATCTACCTATGAAGAGAAATACCAAGAGCCACCCTGTTAAGGGAGCTCACTAGAATTGTGGGTTGTCTAGGAGATGATCTGGTATTTGCAAGGTCTTATACAATGATGAAAGAAGACTTGATACCCTATGAGCATACACAGGGGGAGGAGGTCCCCCTCAGTCACAGTCATAGGGGAGAGGAGTAAGGGGAAAATGGGAGGGAGGGAGGAATGGGAGGATACAAGGGATGGGCTAACCACTGAGATGTAATATGAATAAATTAATAAAATATTACAAAGAAAGAAAGAAAGAAAATGTTATATTAAGCAAGTTAATCTGAAGTGAAAGTTTTTGTTCTTTGAAGACTCAGTTGTGTCATGTGATGCTTTACTGAAAGTGTCCTACTGAAAGAGCCAGCCTCTTAAGGAAGCTTACTAGGAATGTGGGCTGTCTAGGAGGCAATGAATATTCACAAGGTCTGTACTCTGATGCACCCCCAAACTGCTTCCAGCCTCTAACATGCTGTCAGGAGCCATTGATTTGGGGGAAGTACAGTAGGCATGAGAGATCTCTGGAGGTGATCCCATATCTTCAACGTCTTTATCATGATGTGCCCCAGAATTGCTTCCAACATCTGACTACCCTGTCATTTGTGCTTTGCAACATCTCTCTAAAACCTGGCATTAGAGCCAGGATTGGTGGTGCATGCCTTTAACCCCAGCACCCAGAGAGGTAGAAGCAGGTGGATCATTGTGAGTTTAAAGCCAGCTTAGTCTACAAAGCGAGACCAGGACAGCCAAGATTACACAGAGAAACCTTGTCTTCAAAAACCAAGATAAAAACATCTGGCATTGGTGTGAGCTGTTACTTTCTGGGTATTGACCAGCTCTGATTGAGCAAACTTCCTACACGATCTTTTGAAGATGTACTGTTTGTTATTCATATGAATTAATCCCTGATTATGGAATTCCTGATTTGATTCAAATAGTTTTAAAAGCTATAGTTAGTTTATGGCTACAATAAATACCTTTGCAGACCTCTAGATGCCTCACTAAGGATAGCCTTTTAGTAGCGTTGTGGCTTCAGATTAGTTTCCACTCCAGATGGCACCACAAATCCTGGTATTGCACCATGAATATAGGCAAGTTTGTTTAAACTTTCTATGAACCTAAGTTTGAATGAAGCTACCTAGAGATGTTTGGGTTTACTCAGTTTCTCAGCATGAATGACCGATAAAATTATTGTCCTGAACTCATTATGAACTAAGAGATAGTTGGATAATATATAGTTAGGACAGTCCTAATTGATGTCATATATTCTAACTTTTAGGCCTTGTCACGCTGAACTCACTGTGAACTTATGAAATGGATACTTAGATAAGAAATGTCTAGATTTAAGACATGTAACCTGTTGTATTCTAGAATTCATCTGTTTTCCTGATTGTCTTTTTCAACTATGGGGTAATATCCCTTTCTCAGAAGTATAAGTATGGTTATCTACAATAAACAGTGATGAAATTGGGAAGCTCAACTTCAGTTGAAGTCAAGATGCCTAATTTCATCTACCTTTTCTCTTGATTATATGTGTATGCGTGGTTTATTTTCTATCTCTTATTTCTTATTTCTCCGTAGAATCGCAAATAAGTTAGCAGACTCAGGGCCATCAGACTTCTAAGGTTAATAAACCTAAGTTCACATTAACTTACTGGAGAACTCTGCATATCTACAGATCAAAGAGCCTCCTTTTACGATCCCACCCCCAACCCCTTTCAGCTTCTGGCTAAAGCTGCTTTTATAGCCTCAGCCATAGGAAAATTGTGGTCAGTATAAGTTCTCCTCCTTTACCACAATATAGCCAGTCCCTAGAGAAGGAACCCTGGGCTTTCTTTTTCCTCTTTCTTCTTTCAATCCTGATCAGTTGCCTGAGCCATCAGCTCTGGCAACCGAAGATATAGAGCGAACTGGAAGGGCATCAGCATCCAGCCCCAGAGACCCTACCCTGGACCTCTTCAGAGCCCCACCTGGGCATTAATTGAGAAGAAGATGCACTTTAACTTGACAACTTATATTAAATACCATTTAAAAATACAAAAAGGTTTAAAAAATTGGCAACAAAAAAACTCTAAATATATTCCTATTCTACCCTGAAGCAAGAAAATGTAAATTTTCTTAATTTTCTATGTCAGAGACAGTAAAAATAAGTTATAAAAATTTTAATAAAAAAATAAGATTAACATTTCTTATATATGGTGTGTGATTATCTAAAAAAAAACTTAGCCAAGTCATGAGAAATGTTCCCAATATATTACAACAGAGCTTGGTGACAATGGTAGTTGCGTAACACCTTTCATTTTATAATTTGTGTAGGAGACATTTCTTTTTTATGGGAAGATGCTTTTGTATTATGTTTGGTTTCTGGAAAATATTAAAAGCTCTGTATCAACTGTGAAAACCAAAATTATGGGACATGTCCCACGAAAGCATTCCCTTACCAGGAAACTGGGACAGAATGGAAGACACCCTATTGGGACTCTAGATGAGAGAACCATGTGAGAATAGCAATGGAGAAGGATCCAGTGGGTCCTAGAAACCTACAAGTAGAACATTATGATAGGCAGATTTGGGCCAAGGGGTCCTGCACAAACTAAGGCACTAGCCAAGGACAATACAGGAGGTAAACTTTAAACCCCTATCCAGATCTAGCCAATGGACAGGACAGTCTCCACACATGAGTGGAGAGTGGGATATGACTTTCTCATGTACTCTGGTTCCTCACATTTGACTATGTCCCCTGGAGGGGGAGACCTAGTGGCACTCAGAGGAAGGACAGCAGGTTACCAAGAATAGACTTGATACCCTATGAGTATATACAGGGGGAGGTAATCCTCCTCAGGAACAGTCTTAGGGGAGGGGAATAAGGGGAAAATGAGAGGGAGGGAATCATGGGAGGATAAAAGGGTTGGGATAACCATAGAGATGTAACAAGAATAAATTAATAAAATAAATAAAAAAATAAAAAAAACAAAAAAATCACAAAATTATATTTCAAGATTTCTAATTCTTATCAATGAACAATTTGGGAATTATGTTCAACTGAGTAAGACTATAAATAATGTTCTTTAAGGAATATTACAAAATTATTAATATTCATACATGGATATAAGTCAACAATCTATCTATTAGTGCCAAAATTATAAGTTCCCTAACATTACATTAGGAACAAATATGTAATCTTTAAGTGGAAATAATTTTAAAACACTAAAAATGGTTAATGATAAAACAATATCCAGTAAAAGT
Organism: Acomys percivali; assembly: GCA_907169655.1. Classification (NCBI taxonomy): domain Eukaryota; kingdom Metazoa; phylum Chordata; class Mammalia; order Rodentia; family Muridae; genus Acomys; species Acomys percivali. The sequence continues at coordinate 93,606,998 of OU015760.1, forward strand.
AAAATTATCTCCCTGACAAAAATATAATAAATCTGGGGAACAAACCTGTTTTAGAACTAATAATCTGAAAAATCAAAGAAAATTTTCAACAGCAAAAGAAACAATTACTCAAGGAAAACAGTTGACTAATGTGTAATGTGTGTATGCTGAAGGAGGGGTCTCAGATCACTTAATTTACTCTGATTCCTTTGCTATTTTATAGTATCACAGTCAGCATCATATTACCTAAATTATCAACTGTCAGCTGAATGCACTTCTCTTACAGGATTTGTGTATGTATGTTTATGTATATATTTATATATATTGCTGTAAGTAAAATATGTTTGATAAACTGTGCAGAGCATGAGATGCTACCATTCATACCATTGAAAATCTCCAATGATCTTGGGATCATAAAAATATGCAAAAAACTTGAAATTAATCTCAGAAGAAAGAGGGAAGAGAGAAGAGAAAAAAACAAAACTCATGCTTCTCAGTGATTTCTTGTCTCTGCAAAAATAGGAAATTAATATTAAGGCAAAATATAGATTTACAAATCAATTGCAAAAGAAACACTCCATATAAACCACGAATAATTCCTAAAAACTTGAAGTGATACCTTGTGAACATGCCTGACTAAATAAGATCTGAAGCAGTACTATACCATTCAGGGAGGAAATTTCATGTGGCCCCACCCACTTTTACACAAACAACTACAGGCAACTAAGGAATAGTAAAACTTGAGGATTAGTCTCAACCCAGAGGAGACTGTTGTTGGGTTATTCAATACCATGTTGTCAGCAAGAAATAATATTCCTATTAGTCATAAAAACAGGTTCAACAGGTTTTATTCATATATTTATGGAGTCATAGCCATGCAATAATAACAAAGTAAACTCAGCCTGGGTTTGGGAAGGAGCAGGGGATAACGGTAGGGGAGCAGTTGAAGGGATGAAAAGAAAAGGAGTAAGTTGTGATTATATTTTAAAGTATTAAAAATTAAAACTTGGAGTGACATTGTGATAGTTGGGTGTCTAAGTATTTCAGGACAACTCTATGGAATCAATAGATGACCAATGGTGAAAAGAACAAGAACATCAATAGATACAAACACAAGAATGCACAGATAAAAAGGAATGCTAAATTAACAACTATCACTATACAATCAGCAAAAAATAAAATAGCAAGCAAAAAAAGGGACAGAGAAAATAAAAATAAAATTTAGACACCCATGGTTACTGTAATAATCTAAATATCTAATTTCACAACAAATTATGAGTGTAGAATATGTAAAGACAATATTTTTTTATTTAACAAAATCAGTATAATATCAATTAAGGATGTAATTTTGGAGATATATTACATAATACATTACATAATTCTATTACATAAGGTTATGAATAAATGTAGTACTACTGAATTGTGTATGATTTATAATGAGGTAGTAAATTAAATGCTATATACATTTGAATACAATACACACTAAAATATTTAAAAATGAGAAATATTTATGTAAAATAACGAACAAAAGGAAAGATTTCCTTTTTTTTCTAATTCTAGTCAACAGCCTACAAAATTCAATTGTAGATTTCTAAATTGTTACCATAAATAACACTAAAAATAATTAATACCATTACTTTAGAACAGTCACTAAAATGAAGTGTTACTTTTAAGCACAGCTTACAATTTGTAGTTATTAGCTAAATTTGTAGCTATTAGGTAGAAATTTAAATCTATGTAAGTGTGTAGACATGCTAAAGAACATCTACATATAGAACGTCATCCTTGGTTTATGTTTTAGAATACTTCATACTAATATGTCACCATTGCTAAACAAGTTTTATATGTTTAATGCAATCATCAGAATCTGGTGCCCCATATCGGACCATGTCCCTTTGATGGGGACTCCTGGTGGCACTCAGAGGAAGGATAATAGGTCACCAAGAAGAGACTTGATACCCTATGAGCATACACAGAGGGAGGAGGTCCCCCTCAGTCACAGTCATAGGGGAAGGGAGTAGGGGGGAGAGCGGGAGGGAGGAAAGAAAGGGAGGATACAAGGGATGGGCTAACAATTGAGATGTAATATGAATAAATTAATAAAAAAAGTAAAAAAAAAAGAATTTTGAATATTTTTTAAAATAGTGGATAACATCTCCCAAAATTTGATATATTATCTGAAGTAAACCTTAAAGTACAAATAAACTAATATACTACAATGGTCCAAGCATATGCATTATAATGTGTCCATAATAACATAATAAAATTTGACTTTTACTTTCTACCATAAATGAATACTAATTAAAAACTAATTGAGGAAACATTTTAGAATTTCAGCAGCTAAACTAGTGGAATAAAACACTAATAAGTCTTTACTAACTTTCAAAACGTCTCTTCAAAACTACTACAATGAGAACACAATTGAAAAATTTTAATAAATATTATGACAAATACTAAATGCAATAATGAGCATATATTTAAATTGAATCACATTGACCCTAAATTTAATGGGCATTTTAATTAAACATAATTTTAAACTGATATATGTTATGTAACTTAATTATATGTTTCAAATGAGAAGTTAATATATAATTTTCATTTTAATAAGAGTTTTTATGCTTAAAGAAGTACTAAAGTATAATGAAACTATAATTCCTAATAAAACTAAGTACCTGAATCCTAGTAATGCCACATTAATACAGAAAACTAAAACTTGAAACAAAAATATCTTCAAATACACATTTTTAAATGTTCCATCTCATCTAAAAGATAAAGCTCATAACTTCTCCAGTAAAAATGCAAAACAGATAGAAAATTAAGCAAAAATATTATGATCATAGTATGCATTAACTACCATTAATAATAACAAAAACAGATAAAACAAAAATGCAATATATGTTTTACTTAACATATGTTATTATATGTATGTATGTATACATCACCTTCTCAATGTAGTAATTAAATTATTCTTAACAATACAGAATGCTTTTGGAACTTAAACCTTATATAAAGTAATGTCAAAAACTTTATATTATAAAACCACATAGATGTTGCCTCTCAACAAAGTGACATCATGGAAGAAGTAAAGTAAAAGCTTTCTCACTGAGGAGTACTTCTCATAATAACATAAGTTATTATGCTAATAGCCAAACTGGATGGCCTTTGAATCACAATCATTTTCCTGGCCAGATATCTATTTTAGCGGTAACCTTCATGACTGGACTGATCATCGGCCCTAGCAAGAAGCTTACTGTAGTTGTTTTAACAAAGGTCCTATCTCAAATAGACTTCAATTCATTTATAAATAGGCCTTTGCTGCTCTCAACTTTGATTAGAGGAGCTTCTTATTTACAATGAGTAGCATGAAACACAAGACTCATGACAGACCCAAATACTCATGTTAAATATCTGTGAGTACTCAGCTCTAGACAGATTGTAGCATGGTTATCCTGTACTTTATGGCTAATATCCACTTATAAGTGACTATATATACATATCAATGACTAAGCCAACTTGAGAGCCAACCCTGTAGTAGAAGATTTGGTTTCTTTTATGTGTTTTTTGACAGCTAAAAAAAAAAAGACTCAGGAGAGGCACATGATGTTTTTCTGTAAGCTCTCTTGTGAAAAGGCATGTGATATTTTGGTGAAAACAGACACGTGAGGGTGTGTGTGTTGTTTAGAAAGAATATAAATGTCACCTATATAAACCCTTTGACCTAAAATTGAGACCTGCTTGAGAGATGTACTGTATATTATTGGAACAAATGTTTTGAGGAGTAACCAAACACTTTTTATCGTATTTAAGCCCCAGTCCATGAGCTATAACTCATATTTGATGCTTCTAAATTGATGAACTCTAGTAGATTAAGTAGATAGGTAGAAATATACTGGTATTACACTATTTCATGCAGAAAGGGAAAGATTTTAGAGCATTCTTCTCTACATGGGAGCACTCATTTCTACAAGGGACATTTGTATCAAGTCACTTATTTAAAGCCTTCAAGGATTTCTGTGGAAGAGGAGGCAAAAATATTGTAAGACAGAGGTGGTGGATGATTCTGAAAAAAAAAAAAAACAGTATCGTCTAGATACAACAGAACTGATGCACCTATCAAATCACAAAATGTAACACCAAAAAATATACCAACACTAATAAGAGAAAGTAAACACAAAATCTCATCCCTAACCAAAAAGCTTTTTGTCATTGATACCAAATGGGAAACAAAAATATAATTTTTCTTGGCATGCTGCTAAGCAAAGTATGTCAGTCATACTCTACAGCAGACCACAGGACAAAACTTTATTTTTGTTTCTTTGGTTTTTATGGTTTTGCATTTTTGTTGTTTTTCCTCTGTGTGTGTGTGTGTGTGTGTGTGTGTGTGTGTGTGTGTGTACAAAATAAAATAAACTGTGGAAGGAAAACTAGATTATCAAAATACATAATATTTTTTAGAATATAAAACTAAAACTTACTTTGCCCTTGCCAGACTCTATCAATGGCCAAAACCTCCTCAGATAATGATCGTATTACCTGTACACCCATGCCTATATAGATATTTTATCTGGCTTGAGCTTGGACACATCTGTGACTCTAGGTTTTCTGTAGATCCTAAGTTTCATGTTTCTATATGTTCTGGGCCTAATTAACATTGCCAGGTATGGTTTTCATCTCACAGAGCACACTTTACATATAGTCAGAAAGTGGTTTGTAAAGTCCATATCATTTGGCATATCTTACTAGAAAAATCATTGCTACAGCTTTAAGTGTTCATAGATGATTACATTTTACTCTTGTAGCATGTCTAGAGTGTTCCAGCACTAGTAAAAATGAAATTTTCCAGGCTATAAGTCATTTGATTTCTCCATGTTCATGACATTTAGGTGTATGAAGACTTACTCATAAGCTACTATCATAAAGTTTTGGAAAGTAATCAAGAGCAATACCTTGTTTGGAGTTCTATAAGACCCCACTGGACAACAACTCAAATAGAGTTTCTTACACTGCTGGCTCATTATGGTGTCTACTCATTATGCTGTCTCCCCATTACAAGGTAAGTTTACTTAAACTCTGCTTTCAAGAAGCTTCTATTGCAGGTTTCCATATACTTTTCACAAAAGGCTTTTAGTCTTAACCCTCTTACACATTCCTTATTTTACCCTTCCTTCCCATTCCATGCCACTTCAGTTCATTCAACTGCATATTCAACTTCCTTCATTATAATAATATATGGGGTAGGGAAAATATGATTTTAAATATATTTAAATTTAAAAACCTGTCTTATTCTGGCTTTAGATCACAAATAGTCATGGTCACAGGGCACAAGAAGTAACTCAAATCACTTGGCCACTGAGTTCTGACCACAAATCATAAAATAGTTGGGAAGACTGTATAATATTTTTAATACTGTAAACATTATTATAAAAGAAACTTTCAAATTCATAAAACATCACAAACCAAAGTTAACCTGATGCAAAGTCTACACAACTCAATGGCAATCTATATTGCAGAGCAGACATTCACAGTGAAAGCTATGGAGCTTCATATTAAATTTTACATTTTCAGTATTGAATATTTTATAAACATTCAAAGAAAAATCCATAACAGAATTAGAATTAGAAACCAATTATCTGTATATACTCTTTAGAATTCATGTCTGTTTGTCTACATTTTCAAAATACTGAAGGAAAAATAAAACACTGTCAAATAAGAGCCTATATCCTGCAAAATATCTTTTAGACATGAAGTCATAGAAACTTTTTTAATCCATAAAATCTGACAGAATTTATTCCCATCAGACTTATTCTTTTAAAAACTGTCAAATGAAGTTGTTCACATGAAATGGGATGCCACCAAGCAAGAAAAAATCATAAGAAATAAAAAACTTACTAGTTATAGCAATTATTTTAAAAATTCTGAATACTGTACCATTGTAAGCACAGTTTGTAGCCACTCCTTTCTTTATTATAGATAAAGAAAAATAATTTTAAATGTTTTAACATACTATGTGATGGTCAATTCAGACTGGTATATAACAATTCAATAAATGAGGAAAAATTGAATAAATCTGATAAGTTTTGGTGATTATGTATGATCATCTTTTGTCTATGCTATGCTTTTATTTCTGATCTTCATGATCATGATAAGTTGCAAAACAGGTTGTAGCCTTTGTCTCAGCTGCCAACTCCCACAGGAACTGCCTTGAAACCCTTTGCTTATGCTGGCCAAGTAATCTGGAAGGCAATCTGTAGTATATGTCCTGTTCTCTAATTTTAATCATGAATTTTATCCCCAGCTTTGTTGAAGATGACCTGTTGTGGCCTTTCCTTCCTCTCTGACCTAGCTTCCCAGGGTATCCACTGATCCAGAGGAGAACACTCAGCATTTTTCTCTCATATGGACCGACACACCGCATCTCCACTTTCTACCCAAGACCTCCAGTGACAACCCCTGGTAGTGTCCCAGAAGCATTCCCTACCAGGCAACTCACAGCTTGCATACTATCCTAAGAAGGAGAAAGGGCAACAGAATAGTATATTATAGCTGAATGGGGGGAAACTTCAAAACAGCAATTACATCTAGGAGTTAAAGAGGATGAAATAAATCCATTAATAAAATCAATAAAACCATAAAGAGTGTAAGGAAATGAAAAAAAAAAGAGTTTGAGAAACTAAAGTAGAAAGAGAATCACAAAATAGACCACCAAAGCAAAATACTTAATCAATAAATAATGGGAATCAACACATACTCTCATTAATAAGTCTCAACATCAATGGTCTCAATTATGCCAAAACCCCACCGAATAACAGATTGACTTCAAAAAATAGGATCCATCCTCTCTATGTATTCATGAAATACAACCAACCATTAAAGATTGATGTTGCTTCATGATAAAAGAGTGGAAAAAAGATTTTCCCAGAAAATGAACTCAAGAAACAAGACATTATAACCATTTTAATATCTAACAGAATAGACTTCAAATCAAAACTAAAAGATAGAAAAGGAAAACTCAAAAAAAAATCAATTTAAAGGTATTGCAAATCTAAGCATCAATATAGCAAACACAAGGGCACTCAAATTCATAAAAGAAACACTACTAGAACAAAATTACATATCAACCCTCACACATTGATAGTTGGTGACTTCAGTAAACAGAAATGATGAAGCTAAAGATCATCATAAATTAAATGGATCTCATAGAGGTTTACAAAACATTTTACCGAAATTCAATAGAATATAACTTCTCCTCAGCAGATCATGGAACTTTTCTCCAAAATGATTGCATGCATTGACACAAAGCAAGTTTTCAACAGGTTCAAGAAAATTGATATAATATTTTGCATACCATCTAGATACCACAGGCTAAAGCTGGATATCAACTACAGGAGAAACAAAAAAGTTACAAATTTATAGAAACTGAAGAACTCACTGCTATATGAATAATGGGTCACGGAAGAAATTAACAACACTCTAGAATTGAATGAAAATAAAAACATATGGCACCCAAGAAATTAAGAAGCAAGTTAAAAGGTAAGTTCATAGCACTAAGTGACTAAATAAGAGAGAAAGAGAAATACATCTCATATTAGCTCATATTAGTGAGTAAACAGAAAAATTAAAAACTCTAGAACAAAAAGAATACCAGGTAGGAGGCAATTGCAACAAATATTCAAACTCCAGGCTGTAATCTACAAAATAGAAACAAATAACCAAAAACAGTTCAGATAACAACAACTGTAGTGGATATACTCGTTTTTCTTTTGATTCCCAAGTGTGGGATGGGGAACAGACTTGGAAGCGATCAGGTGATGTTTATCCACTAGAAGATGAATGAACCACCTCATGCGGGGCCTTGGTTTTTGCCAGCTGAAACACATCTTAGTACAGACTCTGAGAGGATATGTCTCTATTCCAAAACCTGCGAGTGGATCAGGTCCTCCATGCTCCATATTTGACCACTTCCCCTTGGTGGAGAGGCCTGGTGGCACTCAAAGAAAAAATAAGCAGGCTACCAAGATGAGACTTGATAGCCTATGACCATATAGTGGGGGAGGAGGTTCCCCTCAGTCATAGACCTAGGGGATAGGAATAGGGTGAAAGTGGGAGAGAGGGAGGAATGGGAGGATACAAGTGATGGGATAACAATTGAGATGTAATCTGAATAAATTAATACACTAAAAATAAAAAATTCTCTATACATGGGGACTTGGTTAGGTACCTGGCTTTCTTCTTTTTCTTTTTCTTTTTTGACAGTTATTTTTATTTTATTTTTCTATGTTCTGTAAAAAGGGAGATAGAAAATTATACTTCATGAGGAATCAAATAAAGCAATTAATTAGAACTGTCAAAAAAAAAAAAAAGGCCTCGATTCAGAGGTCATAAATCTTGGTGTTTAAGCTTTTGGTATGTTTTTTCTAACTGTTGTGTTCATAAGTCAGTGCTGCTGTTAGCTTTAGTCAGAGATCTTCCTATTTGCAGTGAGTTCCTAGAAACATGGTATTTAGCTCAGATAGCTGGACACTTGGCTGAAGGTTGAAGTCATTGACAGATGTATTTCAAACATGTCCCATGATTCTTTAATAATTTGTACTTTCATTCCACAGCCTCTTAATACCAACTGAATATTGAGATTGTGTTTTCTTTTACATGTTTTTTTATTTTGAATTTATCTCAAAATATATTGTCGTAAAACAAAAAAGAAAGAAAAGATATCGTATGCTCATGGATTTGTACGCTTAATATAATAAAAATGGGAAAAAGCAATGTGCAAATTAATTGAAGTCTCCAACATAATTCCAATAGTTATTAGCAGAATTAGACAATTTTTAACTTCATATGGAAACAGAGAGAGAGAGAGAGAGAGAGAGAGAGAGAGAGAGAGAGAGAAACTAAAAAACTCCAGAATGATAAAAGTACTGCTGAAGGTATCACCATTTCTACATTAAAGTTCTACTACAGTTATAGTATTAGAAATAGCATGGGGTTGGCATAAAAACAAAGGTCTTGATCAATTGAATAGAATTGAAGATCCAGACATAAATCTACATACCTATGGATGCCTGGTTTTTTTAATAAGCTAGAAATATGCATTTGAGAAAAAAGCATCTTCCACAAACAGTTCTTGTCAAACAGGATGGCTGCATGTACAAGATGCAAATAGATCCATACTTATCACCATACACAAAATTCAACTCCATATCAGTCACAGACTCCAAAATAAGGCCAGAAATATTGAGTCTGATATAAGAGTGAGTTAGGATAGTTTTGAACTCATAGACACAGGAAAAGACATTCTGAATGACTATTGATAGCGCATATATTAAGATCAACAATTCATAAATGAAACCTCATGAAAATGAATAGCTTCTATAGAGCAAAGGACAACATCTTTAGGACAAAGAGACAGGCTATTTAATGAGAAAAGAATTTTACCAACTGCACATCCTTATATAGGATGGACACCAAGAAAACAACTCAGTTGAAAATAGAGCACAGACAAAAATAGAGAATTCTCAAAATAGAAAACCTCAATGGCTGAAATGAACATCTTTCACCATCAGAGAAATACAAATGAAAACTACTTTGAGATTCACTCTTAAACCAATGAGATTGGCCAAGATTGATAAGACAAATGACAGCTCATGCTGGTGTGGATGTGGAATAATCTGCAATTATTACATGTCTGCAAGATGATTTAGTGAAATCGTGACAAATGGCTTGTGCGACTACGCAACTCATATCTGATTTGCTTTAAGACCCCGTCAGTGAGATGGAACCAATCACAACACTGTTTAAACTGGAAAGAACCTGCTACAAGATAGGACATATGTAGGGGAAAACCAAACACTACCATTCTGTTAAAGGAGATGTTTTTAGGTCTAGATAGATGTTTTAATTTGATAATGATAATATGTGATGGAGATTGATTTACATTCAAAATTTTAGACACACCAAGATAAGAAATATGTTTTCTTCAAGGTTGTTAAATACAAATAGCCAAAACACTAAGAATGTAACATTTATATAATTCCTGATTGTGTCTTGGTTTTTCTTGCTATAGGTAATCTATTGTATCTATGCATAATAATATAAATGTATATGTAAAATGTTTAATTAATAAGAAAATAAATAAATAAATAAAATTTCTCCTAATGCTATTCATCTATATTCATAGGTGAGTACTTTGCTCAGATACTATCAGAGAAGAGTCTTTCTGCAATGCATGGGATCAAATGCAAAGATCTATGTTCAGGTAATTTAAGAGAGTGAGAGATATGGTATACTCAGTCCTAATTGGGATGTCTCCATCAAATCCCTCCTCTCAGGTCTCAGGGAAGCTTGAGGAAGATTTTAGGATCCAAAGTGAATGAAGGACACAAAGGAAACAGGACTTCCAAACACAGGAATACTGACACATATTTGAACTCACAGAGACTGTGGTGGCACACACAGGGTTTTCACAATTTTGAGCCAGATAGACTCCTAGTTCTAAGAGTGGAAATAGATACAAGCAACCATGCCGAACCCAGAAGCTAATGTCAGTTTGTCCAGGCCCGCTGGACAATCAACTGGGATCCTCGGACCCTTGGGAGAGAATGGGGGACAAGAGACACGAAGAACGGACAGCAAGTCAAGGAGTCTGATCAAGCTGACACTGTTCATGTTTTCACAGGCTGTTTATATAGTCAGTAAGCAGGAACTTGGGAGGGGGAGCAGAGTAAACATGGCAGCAGGTGTCCAGGATGCTTATCAGGGTGAAGGGAGGATGTTTAGCAGGGGGAAGCGGTTATCCAGGATGTAGGAGGAAGGGTTTCTAAGCAAACCTGACCTCAAGGAGTTATCTATAGTATCTAAACTCTCTGTGCTATTTTCTAAGAAGGTAGTCTGTGCAGGCAGTGGAAACTTACTGAGGGCAGCTGGGTTTCTGGAAAGTACCTTGGGGGAAGGAAAGAAGTCACAAGGCAGTTTGGTCCAGGTCTACTCATCATTTTGACCCAAGGTCCAAAGTCTATGTCCAGCCCTGTTAGGGCCTTGGCTCCCCACATCAATTGATAACTTCTCACAAATGAAATACTGGTTTTCTCCAATGGAGTCCCATTACAGATACAAGCTACTCTTAAGTGCAGGCCTTATGTCCAGTAATAGATGGCCAAAATAAAACAAATTCAATAAGAATTTTGGAGGTTTTTGAGGTATAATATTTTGTCTGGTTGTTGTTGTTGATGTTTGTTGTTGTTGTTGCTAATGTTGTTGTTGGTGATGGTGCTGCTGATGATGGTAATTTTGAATTTTCATGGGATTCCCACATGTGAAAGTTAATGTGCGTGCTTGTGTGTGTGTGTGTTTGTGTGTGTGTGTGTGTGTGTGTGTGTGTGT
>OU015760.1:93618362-93734023 GCA_907169655.1 Acomys percivali
TTTGTGTGTGTGTGTGTGTGTGTGTGTGTGTGTGTGTGTGTGTGTGTCTGTGTCTGTGTTTCTTAGGGGACTTTTTGGATCTTTTTCTTCAGTTTGTTTCATCATATTCTGAATTGTTTGTGTCTTTTTATCTTGTTTTTATTATTAGTCTATTATTAGTTGTTTTCTAAAGAGAAGAACAGTTACTGATTTGGATAGGAAGGCATATGGGGAGGATCTCAGAAGAGTTGGGGTAAAGGAAATTATGATGATAATATATTGTATAAAATGCTATTTTCAACAAAAGAAAGAATAATATATTCCCCTAACTAAATAACCTGTACTCTATTCACAAACATATACATAGTTTCAATTTCAGTTAAAACTTTCAGTAAAACATATATGAAGTTATATAACAATTACATTGATTTTCACTGTTAAAATGCCCATGTATTTTTTTTACCAAGATGTTTATTTCTTTATACAGCTGTGATTTATTGTCTAGTTTCATTTCAACTTGGAGGAGACACTTTTCTTCTGTGGCATTTCTAGTGATAACAGATTCTTTCAGCTTTTGTTTATCTTGAATGTTTTAATTTAGTGTTCTCTTTGAAAGAGTTTATCTAGATATAGGACTTTTGGTCAACAGTTCTTTTTCTTGCAGTGCTCTAAATGAATTTAATCAATGCCTTCTGGTAGTTAAGTTTTTATGTGAAAAAAATTAAATGTAGGTAATTATATTAGAGATTTTTATATATGTCATCTCTTACTGTTTTTAGTGTTATCTCTTTGTTTTTGTCTTGTGACAGTGTAATTATAATTGTTTCTCAATGATGCTTTTTTGTTGTTTTGCTTTACTTATGGTTCATTGGGCTTAATTTGCTTTATAAATATATATTTTGTAAAATTTCACACACTTGAGCTATTATGTCTTCAAATACTCAAATACCTCAAGCTACTGTTTTTGTTTCTGTAGAGGTCTCAGAATGTATTTGTTGGTGTGTGTTATGGTGTCCCACACATTCTTTACAATTTGTCAATTATCTTGTATTCAAATTCAGCAATTGGGTTTTCTTTTATTGCATGCTGAAATGTATGCTTGCATCTTTCTAGCAAGAAATATACTTTGCTGTCTTTGAAATGCTAATCAAATACTCAATGAAATATCATGAATGTTGAAGCTAGACATGGCAACCCAATAGAAGGAAAAGAGTCAGACCAAAACCCTCTCCCACTATTATGAATCTCTCCAAAACATATATCTATCAGCCATTACATATTCATAGAGGATATGATCCAGACCCAAAAAGGCCCTATGCTTGCTATTTCAGTTTCTGTGAGCCCATGTGAACCCTGATTAATTGAATAAGTAGGCCATGTTCTCCTGATGAGTTCTATCCCCTCTGACTTCTACAATCTTTCCTTCTTCTCTTCCTTGGGTTTATCTGATCTCTTAGTGGAAGAACGTGAAGGGGACTTCGAATTTAGACTCTATGTATGAAGTCTGGCGATGGATTTTGGTTTGCCTTATCTTGTTATATCTAGCTTTGCCCTCTTTAACTTGAGCCCTGCTCTTTTCTGAAGAGGAAACAGAGAGTCGTGGATCTGGGAGAGAAGGGAGGTAGGAGGGAGCAAGGGGGTGTAGAGAGAAGGGAAAATGTGATCAGGATGCGTTGTATGAGACATGAGTATATTTTCAATAAAAATATCATAATGAATTAGAGTAAATAAATGGTAAATATCTCATATTAAGTGATTATGAGAAACAACAATAATAGAAATAGAAAAATAAAATAAGATTAGAATATAATTAGTCTCTTACATAGACTGACATTGTTTCATCTGATTCAGAAACGTCACTTCAATATGAGAAAAATGAGCATATATGCATATAAATGTTAATTTATAAATGTTAGTAGCTCTGTTTGTAAAGAGGATATACTGAAAATTAATCAGTGAAACAATATTAATAAAGAAAGCAAAAATGGATAATTTTAAAATGATCATGTTAAATAGAACTAATTTCCATGGATATAAGCTATGTAAAATAAAGAATAATTCATATGGTGGGACTCAAATTAATGTATTTTTGAAAATGGATAGAACAAACAAAGTATTTGAAAAGTATATAAGGAATTTGAGATGGATACATATGTTTATCTTGACTATTGTGATGATTTTATGACATAACGCCATGTGCTAAAACATAGAGGAAAGCATTCAGATTTCATTGTAGTTACTGCTCACTTCACTAATCTAGACGTGTAGGGAGAAATAGCAGAAAGCAAAGCTGAAAGGAAATTTTAAAGTTTGGATAAGGGATGCTCAAGTGGCAATCCCTCTTTAATTTTAAAGAGGTTTACTATAAAATTTAAAGCTTTCATTTTACAATTTGCTTTTGTTATGCATTTTGTTACATCAACCATAAAAGTAACTAAGAAAGTGAGATTGTGTTATGGGAGCCCATGAGAGATGACTGCTCAGACAGTTTATAGCCCACTGAAAGACTTTATTTCAGCTCTCTTGTACCAAATTCAGGTATTTGGGAACCAAACATAATAGAGAACATTTAAAATAAGAGTTTCTTAAGAACAAAAAATCATATCCTGATGTCTTGCTCAGCAGCTGTACGAAGAGGTTTTGTACAAACATACATTTTAATGGAAGCTAAGAGAAGCAGTTATCTGAAGGGGTTGGTTTGTACAAGCAGTCAGTTTAACATATGCCACAGTAAGTTTATTTTAATATCTTGACTCAGGTTCTTAGAACAGATTTGGGTATTTATTTATTTATTTATTTATTTACTTACTTATTTTGTTTTTTGTTTTCTGAGACAGGGTTTGTGTTTGCAGCCTTGGTTGTTCTGGCCTTACTTTGTAAACCAGGCTGCCCTCAAATTCACAGCAATTTGCCTGCCTCTGCCTCCCTGAGTGCTGGGATTAAAGGTGTGCCTCACCATAACTGCCTAAGTTGGGTAATTTTCTATTGGACTTCCTATCAATAATATCAAATTCTACTTAAATCTAAAATGCCTCAGCAAGAACACAAGATGGAAGAACCTCTCTGCTGTCTTGCTTTGCATAAGTCTGTCCATCTTCAGTTAATCACCTGAGTATAAGTGTAAAGACTGTCTTTAAGAGATCATTCATATTCACCATGCAGCTTTCCAGAAATTATACTTATTCACTTTCATGAGCACTCAAAATTTTTGGTGATTCTCATCACTTCATAATTCCTTAATATTGAAGATACTGATGGTTCAGGCATGAGTTTTCTCCCCTTCCTTAATTCCATTTGTTTTTCTCTTTTTTACCAGTATCCAGGTATCCTAATTACTTTTAATTCTTCTTTGCTAAGAACTCCCACTATTATATTTCTAGTTTTGTCCAACATCCTACTAAACTTTTTCCTTTAATTCAGCAATTATTTCAAACTCAACATGTCTGAAACTAAAGTCTTGAATCCCTGCTCTTTTGATAACTTCAAAATTTGAGGTGCTCATATGTAGAATCTTGATATTGGATAGTTTACTAATTCCTATTTTATGCTAATATTTTATGTAATCTAGTAATTGTTGTCTACTCAGTCTTCGAAACATATTTAGAACCTATTTTCTAACCCTACTCTGTGTCCTAATATCTCCTGCACAAATTTGCTTAGCTCTTTTCAGTCCTTTTGTTTCTATATATACAGTCAATACTAGAGCCAAAATACTATTTTAAGAGATATAATTATTCTTTATATTCTTAAATACTTATAATAAAAGTTACTATCATGCTATTAGTTAGAAACCTTACATGATCTGTGTCACATTTTCCATAAAATTATTTTACCTAATTTTCAATTGCTTTGTTGTCAGCTGTTCAATTTCTGTCTCACTTGCCTCCTTAAATTTTCTCTAAATGCAATAGGTATGTCAGGTAGCATACAAGTATTATATAGCATGGGGTCCATTGAGGATGAACTATTTTTTCATTCCTAATTTGGTATCCAGCTACCTGTTCCATGGTAACAGGAGAAATGGGTGGTCTTCCTTTGAATTCAAGCTACCTTATGAAACAGGTGGAAGCATTCAGCCTTTTTTTTAAAATTAATTTTACGTCCTGGTCTTATCTCCACCCCTCCTCACTTTCCAGTCCCATTCTACCTCTCTCTGCCCCCTCCCCTTCCCCTAGTAATCAGAAAAAATGGCTTCCCGTCTACCCCAGCTCATCAAGTTGCATTAAGAGAGAACATCTCATCTTCCCCTTTGGTCTGGTAAGGCAATCCCACTAGGAAGAAATAATCTGTAAGACTTGTGTAACCTCATTTCAGAAAAGGAAAGTACATTTTCAAAATATTTTTAATTTTTTACATATATATTTATATTATTAAACATATATAAAATAAACTATGTATAGTAAAAAAAACAATCAGGAATTACATAAATGTTACCTTCATAGTGTTTTGGCTACTTATATTTGGCAACCTTGAAGAAAACATATTTCCTATCTTGGTGATTCTAAAATTCTGAATGTAAATCAATATCCATCATATCTCATCTCTATCAACTTAAAGCATCTATCTATACCTAAAGGGAAAGTGGCCTTGGCATCAGTTTCAGAAAGATCACACGTATTTGCTTCTATCAACTCACTTCTGATAATGTTGACCATCATCCTTAGCAAAAGACGGCCAAAGGAGGCCAGAGGGGCCAGCTAGGATGCCTTGCCTGAGAAAGATATGGTTGCTTAGCTACTACTTTGAAGATCCCTTAACTCTTGACCAGATAGTAGCCTCAAGAACACCAATCTGTTTGGACTGGTTTGAACCAGTTCAGAGAGCCCCTAGCCCTGGACCAGAGCTCTAACTAATCCCAGATGCACTCTTACTCTTTCCCCTGATCTGTGCAAATAGAAGCAAAGATTACATAACCAACCTTGGAACTTCCATTTCTGGCCTTTAAAAGAGGCCCACACCATCACCGTTTTGTTTTTGTCATTAACTCGAGCTTGCTAGGATAAAGACTCTTTCTTTTATATGACTTCAGACTCCTGGTGGTATTTGAGGTCCTTGTGATCTGAGCATAACAAATCCAAAAGCAGGCAAGAGATTCCATATCAGAGACAGACCTCACTGCTCTTACTAGGGGACCCACATGAAGCCTGAGCTGCTCATCTGCTACATCTTTGTAGAGGGCCTAGGTCCAGTGCATGCAAGGTCCTTGGTTGGTACTTCAATCTCAACAAGCTCCATTGTGCCTAGATTAGTTGGATCTGTTTGTCTTCTTGTGAAGCTCCTGTCACCTTCAAGTTCCTTTCTTCTCCCCCTGACTCCCATTTTTCCACAATACTCCCTACTCACCTCCCAATGTTTGGCTGTGCGTCTCAGGATTTTCTTTGAACTGCTGCTGGGTGGAGCCTCTCAGAAAACAATGAATTATATAAAGGTTACATTCATAGTGATTTGGCTATTTGTATTTGGCACACTTGAAGTAAACATCTTTCCTATCTTGTTGAGTCTAAAATTCTGAATAAAAATCAATATCTATCATATCTCATCTCTATTAACTTAAACATCTATCTAGACCTAGAAACATCTTAATCCCTAAGCAACTAAGCTTAATTGTGAGACTAAACTATGTAACCTTTAACCTTATCAGAGACTTGAGAAGGAATAAGACTCAATTACCAAAGTGAACCGGAAGTGCAGGTTAGCACCTTTCAAAATGAAAAAAAAAAAAAAAAAAAAGACTGAGACAGTTTACTGCCTGAACAGTCACCCAAAATTCTCTATAATGTTGAATCATCATCTTCAGCCTTCTAGCCTATGCCGCGAGGAGTAGGAGGGCCACTACAGTGAGCCTTGAAGCCTAGGGCATCTACCCAGGTGGAGGTGCCGCAGATGCAGATCTTGGTGGTAGTAGCAAGTATTCAAATGAGAATTTTGAAGGCCGAAGTGGATAAGGGTTCTATGTGAATGACAGTTGAACATGGTTCAGTCAGTCCTGAGGAATGGGTGGGCGAGCACCGTTCCAAAGGATATGAGCGCTTATGCATCATCGTAGACATTACAATGAAAGGATTCAATCTGTTTAAAATTTAATACCTAAAACAACTCTAGCACTTATTAGATTTTGGTAGAGCCTCTTTGCCAGATGTTGAATTTCACAAAGTAGCAGATTTCATTCTCTTATTAACTGAGGAGTTAGCCAAGAGCTTAGACATATTCATGTGTCAGTAATAAAGAATTAAAGATGGAAACAACTTGTGTCCATCATATGATTAACATATATATTAGGTTAATCCACCTATAGATTATAATCGTTGTTTCAATGAACTGAAAAACAAAAGTTGATTTTTTTTTATGTAGAGTAACTTATATTCCTATAAGTTAAACCATTTCTAGAAAATTTGAAAGTCATCTAAACTTGTAGTTGAATAATATAGAATATTATACTTACAGTTTTTGCAAAACAAAAATATGAGTTGTTTCTGAGATTTGCATGTGATTTTAAAAAAATACTGGCTGTCGACAAAAATGTTTTGAGGATTTGTATATAAGTCTTTGTCACTAGTGCAGGATTCTTCTCAATCACGCTTTATTGGGAGCGCCATTGAAGCTGAAGCGAAAGACCCCAAGCCCTCGGAGCGTGCTGCTTATATGCAAGCCTAGCGTGGTGTGTCTCTAGCTGATTGGTCCACCGGCCAATGCCTCATTAACATACCCCATGCGGGAGGGGGAAAGAGAAACATTGATGACGTGCCCCTTATTCACGCATGCGCAGGAGCTGAAGTAGGATTGGCGCCACCACTGGGTGTGATCCGCGCCCAACAACCAGCTGTAAATCTTAACATCTGTCTTAAGGAGGAAGATGGAGATGAGGATAAACAAAACAAAACAAACAAGCATCATAATTTGTAAGAAGCTACAGAAAAAAATTGGGAGTCCATTTTTGAGAAACAGTGGTAAAACCTAGAACATTGAGGAAACATGCCTAGGCCTGGAAAAAAGAAATAGGAATAAGAAAATGAAAATTTTTTATGCTGTGCAAACTTGGATTTGCAGAGATTCATAGCTCTGCTCCATAAGCTACTGCTCTGAGTGAAGGGCTTCTAGATGTATAAGCACAGTATATAAGTAAGGGCAATAATTAGTCCTCCCCTCTTCCTTTTCACATCTTCAGATGAATATGGCTTTCTATGGAAGGAAAGCCCAGTGATTTCCATGACAGACTCACACATATATACACACTCTTCAGGGAGGAAATATCAGTATCATATCTCCATTCATGAACAGAGTTAGATCCCAGAGATAGATTTTTTTGACAAGAAGGGAACAGAATTCCCTTAATGGTCCTAAGCAGTGATTTGTACTACAATAGTGCAATGCCTTCATAAAATTAATGAGATAGAAATATGCTTTTATTTGTACAATGTTTTCATTGCACAGTTTATTTCTAGCATTGATTGAAACTAGGCATTGGCTCAAGTTCACAAACAGGTTTTTATACTTTTAAAATTCATTAATAGAGGGCTGTACTATTTTTACTATTATTATCATTATTATTATTATCATTTACATTCATCTTTTCAAATGAATTAATAGCTTAACCTTCGAAAATACAAAGATTTACCAGTTTATTCCATTTACCGTTGATGCTCTTAAACAGTACCATACTAGCTGCTACACTTCAAATCTATTTGTTTTGTAATTGACTTAACTACACATCTCAAATTCAATTTACTTAATCCTTCTAACATTCAGAGAGGAAGGAATAATACCTGTTATGTAAATTGAGGTTGTTTAAAACAACAGCAAAGCTAAACACAGAGGGGGAAAACCCAAAATGTTCTTGAAGGACTTCTTTGGCATTGCTCTTTACTGCTAAAAATAATATGCACATAATAAGAAAGGAAAAGTAATTAAACATACATATAAAATAGCCTCAATCTAATGGTATTAATATCCTTTTGATAACTGAAAGAAAACATTATATATTTGGAACAAATATAGAAATAGGAACCGCACTATAATTTCTTGCCTCTAGTCCTATTTATGTCAAAAATCTAAAATCTCATCAATGAGTCTTTTGTCTTTCACATCAAACTGATAAATGACTTTTATGTTTATGACAACATATCTTTTTCTTTTTAATACTTTTGTGCACATAAAATTCTAATTGCCTTTTTGTTCTCTTTACTACTGTTCTCAGAGAAATATTCAATTCTCAGCTCATGAATCACAAGCAGTAGCATCACCTAGATTCTGTTTACAAGTGTTATCTGATTGATCCGCAACCCAGTTTTGCTGAATGAAAAAGTCTAGGTTTAGACCACTGGTAGTCTGTGATTTAACGATCTCTTTTTAGTGAATGTCTCTGATGATATGAGTCGAGACATATTAGTAGTTTAAGGAAACACAAGTTGAATATGTACTTTAATAGAAACTTTTACTATATTACAAGTTATATAACTTCACTTGTTTTTTGTGTATATGTATACACATTGTTTTTATTAAATATTTTATGTACACCTTTATATTATTACACTTACATACAATAAATTACCTATAGCAAAAAGAACTATGACACAATCAGGAATTATACAAATGTTACAATCATAGTTTTTTCTTTCCTATCTTGATGTGGCTAAAATTCTGAATGTAAATCAATATCTATCATATCTTGTCATTATCAACTTAAAACATCGATCTGTACTTAAAAACATCTTAACCCCTAAACAACTAAGCTTATTTGTAAAACTAAACTATCTGGTCTTCAACCTCATCAGAGATTTGAGAAGGAAAATAATTAATTACCTGAGTATATAGAGAGTGCAGTTTAGTAGCTTTCCAAATGAGATGACAGAGACAGTTTGCTACCTGAGTTGTCACCCAAAAAGTCTCTATAACATTGGAGCATCATCTTCAGCCTTAGATAAGGTCTTCAAAAACCTCAGAGACATACAGAATATGGCATTTAAAATTTGTTTATTCTTTTAAAGATTCACTGACAATTAGACAGGTTAACTCCTGGCTGCACCAACCTACCTCAAAGAATCTCCTTATGGAGATGGCTTCAAATGTGGCAAACAAGCCACTGGGCAAATGTCTGTTTCTACCACAGACAGAATTCTGAATAAAAATGGGCAAGCTTGGATGCAGGCAGAGTAGACAGCCAAACTTTGCTAAGATAGGGTAAGTAAGTCCCCAATAGTTCCTACCTCACAAACATTTCACTTGTTTTGAAGTCCATCACATTTAAACTGGAAATTAAAATACATAGCGTGTCTGGGAATCATAAGGCTTGGTTACACTCAGGTTCTTCATTCAGGGTCATAATTTAGACAAATGGACACCAATATTGGACCATACCTCACAAAGTAGACATTATTAATAAACACTAATATGATATATTTATAATGCAGTTTTAAGTACTACATAACATATCATAAACAGAAAACAAATGTTAATTCCATAATTATATGCATAAATGGTGCCAGATACTAATTAATTTCAAATGATTTTTAAAGTGTCAGTTGACTTAAACAAAAAATATTCTTTTAGTTGTGAGCCAGGTCACTCCTTAAAAACTGAGAGTAGGGCCCAATTGCAAAGGACAACAACCACATGGCTCACTGAATATAGAATGAATATAGAGAGGTCAAACTGGTGCCAGGATAGAGCATTACTGTTATGTTCTAGTCTCTTTGGTACAAGAAGGTACTCTGGAGGTTATGGAAAGAAAAACCTGGACACAAACCCAGCCAAAATTTCTCTACCTTCTGTCTGTCACTTCTGCAAGCTGTGCTGGGACAGTAGTGGTACAGAACTTGTGTGAGTGGCCAACCAATGGTTGGATTAACTTGAGACCCATGTCAGGAGAGAGAGCCAATGACCTACACTGCTGGAAACGCCAGGAATGGGAGATTGCATTGCCCAGAGACCTAAGGTAGAACCAAACATGGCCAGAAAAAATAAATCAATAAAATTTTTAATGATATTCTATTATACTCATAGATGAGTTCCTTGCCTAGTTTCATAAGTAAGGATTTCTCTGACTACAGAGGAGACTGAGTGTAGAGAACTTCAGCCAGATACTACAGAAAGAAAGAGGCTAAATTGGAGGTCTCAATTCACTCCCATGGGAGAGTGGGGCACCCTGTGGAAGATTGGGAGAAAAGACTGCAAGGGTCAGAGGGAATGGAGGATATCAGGAGAATGTGACACAACAAATCAACTAATGAGAGCTTACACATGGACTCAGAGACTTAAGCAGCAAGCAAGGGGCCTGCATGCTTCTGCACCAGGACCTCTGCTTACATGTTCTGGCTGTTAGCTTGATGTTTTTTCAATAATTCTAACGCTAGTAATGGGTGCATCTCTGTCTCTTTTGTCTGCTCTTGGGACATTTTTCCTCTAATAGGGTTGCCTTGTCAAGCGTTTATATTGAAGACCTTTGTGTTGTCTTATTGCCCCTTGTTTTGTCCTGTTGGGCTGTTGTGTTCTGGTGACCAGTTCTTTCCTGAACAGGAAAAGGTGGGGGAGTGAATCTGGGGAGATGAAAGGCGGGGGTAGGTAGCTGGGCAGCGTAGAGGGAGAGGTAATTGTGGTTGGGATGTACTGTATGAGAGAATAATCTATTTTCAGTAAGAACAAAAAAGGGGAAATACTGTTTTTCATTACATTACCTGTTTATGAAATGTTTTTAAAATTAAGTTACTATCTTCATGTTCTATGAACATATTTAGTTTCCTATAATATGAGGACTGAAAAAATCTGCTTATTTTCTTAAAACTCAAATAAGTAGATTTTTTAAATTCTTTTGAAGAGTTTGCTTTTTAGAGTGGCTGCTAACAATCTCCTTAAAATGCTCAATCACTTTTATTTCCACATTTCTAAATCCATAATGCAATCATTTCTTAAGTTGAACTCATTAGGATTGAATTTTATGTACTTGTAGCCTATCATTTCTGAGGATTGCTTTGTATTTTTTATTAATTCATGCCACCGACATAGGGTTCAAAATAATTCATATAGTTTAGGAAACTCAAGACATCTTAAAAAGTGGTATGTATGAAGCATTATTGTACTCTTATTTGCTTTACATAACAATACAAAATCATATTTCTTTACTAAATTGTGCTGGAAAATGTGTGTGTGTGTGTGTGTGTGTGAGTGTGTGTGTGTGTGTGTGTGTGTGTGTGTGTGTGTAGTATAAAATTTGGCAGTTTTCACTTTCATCAAATACATCTAAATATTTTTTAAATATTCACCACAAATTTCTCATCCTCAATTTTCCAAAGCTTTTCTTATGATGGTAACAAGGTGAAGTTAATGTAACATTTTGATGAGTTAGCTGGTTAGATTCCAGATTACAGTAATGCAACTTAATAGAACATAAACAATGTTATTGTTTTCTCCAAAGCGCATAACCTCTGAAAACAAATATGTTTGCAGTATTAGGTTTGGTTTTTAACCTGTGTCAAACCATCTTACTTGTCAAATGTGATTTTGTAAGAATATGTGTTTAAGTGTGAATATAAACAATGATTGAAATGTATATTTTGTTTCAGTACCCGGCATGGTGTTCGATATTTTGTGAATTGGTGTATAGAGACACACAAACAAATTTATCTAAAAATTTCTACCAAAATTTAAATGTGAATCTTGTGTGTTTATGTGAAGCAGGACTTAAAGTTGCTCTATCTCTTCCATTCTCAACACAGCTATGTTTATTAAGTCTCCAGTCTTCAACCTTTAAGATCAATTGCCTCTTTAATTGCTGGATCTGGACAAGTAACTAAGCTTAATGTGTTTGGCTCCTGGAGATGTGTTTCATAAAACTCCGTTTATATAATGAACAAAAAGGAATCTGAGCTAGTTTATCAATGGAAATTTTCATGAACACTTGCTTGTCAATCCATGCTGCAACATAATCAATATAAAAATTTACATATACGCAGACAAATATTTATAAGAAGGAAAAAGTATTCTTTTTATTAAGATATATCAGGTGTTAAACTACTGACAGAATTATTTTCTTCATTGGACTCAGTAATCTTTAATCTTAAATATGTTCTTTCAATGGTATGAATTTTTAGAAATAAGACAGAACTTCTATCTTATACATATACATTTATAGACTAGCCTTATCATTAATAATGTTTAAGTCTTAAGTAAAAATCCAGTAGAAATTGATAAAGTCAAAATGTTAAGATAGTCATGACAAGTTTTGTAATAGTATTTCCCACTTTAAGAACTAAACAGTTATATTATTTTAAAAATCTAAGGACTCTGGTATTTAAAACGATGTCCTAACTGAACAGAGATTAGTACCAGATAACCAAATAATTAAATAATTTTACTGATATAAGAAAAGTTGTGTACATAATGATATCCACTATGATCTCTATAACACCTATTGAAGGATAAGTGTAATGGGGAAAATGTGCATGTTGTAATCTTTCCAAATAATGATGTTTTGTAAATAAATGTAATCATGCACAGAAAATACACTAGATGAAACAAAAGAAAAAAGGGATATATTATTTTTAGCTATGAGCTTATAAATTTAACAGTCAAATCATCTGACATGATTTAACAAAAAGGAGGTGACATTTTATTTTTTAATGTTCCCTTTGTATGAATTATTTTTATTTTCTTATTCTACAAAGACAAAATTAAAAGAAAACCTTTTACAGCAAAATAGTTACAAAATTCAAAAGTTGTTTTGCAAGGTTTCACTTAGTGATATTACAACAGCAATTCTTACTCTAAGACTACAGGGCTAGAAATAATAGGAATGTTATTAATAATAATACTGATATTAAAACTAAGGCAATCATTGATATTGATATCAATCCTAGCATCATTATACATATTAATATTTAATATTATTTGTTTAATAAATTATAATATACATTGAGTATAAAATCATCAATGGTACAAAAATATTGGCATTAATGGTAATTTAGTGTAAGGATTTTACAAAAATAAGACTCATAACTATATCATCACTATATTAAGAAAACTAATATCTTAATAGTTAAGTAATTTACTTTATGACTAACACCAAGAAAATACAGATTTCTTTTCAGATAAATATCTTCTATTCTTTTTACATCATCTATCAGCACAATACGATCACCGTTTAAATTTCTTAAAGCATACCTTATCATTTACTGTATTGAAAAAATATTCACATCAAATTTTATCTGAACTGGTTCATTGTTACAAGTTTCACGTATATGTGTCTTACCCATTTGGAGTTAATTTTTACACAAGTTGAGAGATATGGATTTTACTGATTTTTCCATTTTAGAGAATGTTCTAGCACTAGATGGTAATTAACAAGTAGATACACAACTGAAAAAATGTGCAGGAAATGAGAGACTTTGGAGCACTCAGCTGTAAAAAGATACAGTTTTAATTATTTATTCTATTTCCTGTGATTAAAATAATACATTATTTTCCCTTCCTTTTCCTCTATCCAAACTCTGTGATATACCTCTCCTTGCTTTCTTTAAAATTCATGCTTTTTTCATTAACTGTTGTTAATGTTCATACAAATTTTATTATTATTTAGGAATATATGTACACATATGTATTCCTAAATACATAAATATGAATCACACAATCTGGGAATCTCTATCAAAACCCTCCCCTGAAATTTCAGGGATTTAAGCAACAGAGGAGGTGTAAGGGCTTCAAGATGCCAATGTGGTAGAAGAACTCATGGAAACAGTGACTTTCAGACAGGAGGATTAATACACATATGAACTCACAGAAACTCTGACAACACACATAAGACCTGCAAAAGTTTAAATCAAACAAAATTCGAGCACTGTGAAGGGTAAACGGGCAGAAAAGCAACCACCAATCAAGAAGCTATTTTCAAACCATAGCTCTTAAACCAGAAAAAACAAAGAACTTCGATACTTCTATTACTTCAATATGCCAAACTGGTAAAATACATTCATAAAAAAAGAGAAAGAAAGAAAAAGAGAAAACTGCATATTTTGATGAACAGAGTTACTCAAATTTTAAATGAAATACTTATAAACCAAATAAAAATCAAAAGATCATCTGCTATAATGAAATTGGCTTTATCATATAGATCGAGGAATGAATGGTTCATAAAGCATAACAAACAAATGGACTTAAATACAACAATATTATGATCATCTTAGTAGATGAAAAAAAATCCCTTTTGTAGCAATCAATGTTTCCTCATGACAGAAGTTCTAGAGACAAAGAGAGTGGAGGAGAAGCTACATATAATAAACATATAACTAACATCACCCCAAGTGGGGAATAACTAGGTTTCCTTGAGGAACAATATGAAGACACAACACCATTTTACTGGTGAAATTGAGATGAGAGCCACTGTAATTATAATATTTTAGAGCATGTTTCAAAACATAGCATGGATATTATGCTGGAGTTTGTCTTCCTGATTTGGTCCAGTCTCATAGGTTTGTGATTTACAGGTAATCTAATTCATTTTTACATATATTTTTGCCTTTATTATTGCAAGGAAAGTCATAGTAAACAACATCATTCATTTGAAGATATAAATTCTAAATATTTTGAAGATTCTATTTAATAATTGTGTTTCTTACACATAGTTTCTAATAAAATCCTGAGATAGAGGTATTTTTCTATTTCTGGCAAAGTATGGATTTAAAAATGAGGGTTTTGCTCAATTAAACCATATCTGGTGATATTTTATTTTTATTTTTATTTTGTTTTTTCAAGACAGTGGTTCTCTTTGTAGCCATGGCTGGAACTCACTCTGTATGTCAGGCAAGCCTCAAACTCATAGAGACCCACCTGCCTCTGCCTCCTAAGTGTTGGAATTAAAGGCATGCCAGCACACTCAGTTTATCTGTTGATTTTATTCATTCACCAGGTCCTTTGATCTTCTCAAGTAGACTACTTTCTGTTTCTTGGTCCTCTGTCTGTGTGCATAAGTATGTGATTCTTAGGTTCTAAATGGGAGAAGAAACACATTTTATTTCTAGGTCTGTTTTATTTTGCTTAATATGATGAGATCCAATTTATTTTCTTGCAAACATGATTTTGTTCTTTAGTACTGTATAAAACTCGTGTGTGTGTGTGTGTGTGTGTGTGTGTGTGTGTGTGTGTGTGTATGTGTGTGTAGGGAGAGAAAGAGTGAGAGAGAGAAAAAGAGAGAGAGAGACAGAATGCACATCATTTTCTTTATTCATTCATCTGTTAATAAACATAGAGGAAAATTCTATAGCTTGATTCCTGTTAGTGGTGCCAAAATAATAATGGGATGAACAGATATTATTTTAGTACATTGGCATAGATTCATTTGGGCATATTCCCAGGAGAGGTATAGCTAGATTATATGGTAGGCTATATTTTATGAACTTCCATTC
Source organism: Acomys percivali (assembly GCA_907169655.1). Taxonomy (NCBI): domain Eukaryota; kingdom Metazoa; phylum Chordata; class Mammalia; order Rodentia; family Muridae; genus Acomys; species Acomys percivali. The sequence continues at coordinate 93,633,731 of OU015760.1, forward strand.
TAACTTCAATAGCAGCTGCACTGCTTTATATTCCCATTATAAAATATGTAAAAATCCTTAAATAACCCCCATTCTCAACACCATTTTTTTCTGTTTTTATTGTAGTATTAGCCATTGTCACAGGGTCAAAATGGAATCTCAATATAGTTTTGATTTTAATTTGCCTATGACTAAATTCATTGAACATTTTTCATGCATCTACTGGCCATCTGTACTTCTTTCCTTGAGAAGTATGTGTTCATTTTATATGCCCACTTTTCAAATGGATTATTCATTTTTATAATCTTAAGTAGAAGTATCCATTTAATGTGCAGCTATTTCTCTTGATGCATTTTACTTAAAAAATTCTAACTTAATTCTACCCAGAACACACTGACCAAACCTCAGGAAACATTTTACTATACATACTGTATTTCTAAACATATTGTTTTTTGCAGTGATAGTCACATGTAGTATGATTATTATAATTAAGACTAATGTCCTTACCACCTCAGTTTTCCCTGTGGGATATAATTTCTCACAAACCTGTGTTGTGCATCTATTTTCTGTTTTTAATTGTGAACACGTCATTGTACTTCTAAGTTCTGCTTGTCACAATTGCCCAGTAACATATCATTATATGTTATTTCAATATTCTTACTTAATTCTTCCACATTTTATAATATCTACATATTTCAATTGTGTGACTGTGTAATTTTAAAATATATTCATAGATTCTGACGCAATCATCATTATATACCTAAAGAATAGTTTATCATCCTACAGCAAGACTCATACCTGAGCAGGTGTGCACCACTTTATCTCCTTAGCTGCCAACAAAAATGAACATATTTCCTGTTTTGATATCTTTTCCCATTCCAAAGGATTTCTATTCATGAAATAATAGAAAGACCTTTTATATCTGTCTTCCATTCAATATTTCAGTGTTCATCCTTGTAGCATGTCACAGCATTTCATTTATTTCTTAGAATAAGTACAAGACTTCTATATAAATTTGTTTGATTTTACCATGTCCACCAACTAACAGGCCTTTATACTTTTTAGCTACTCTGAGCAATGTTTCTATGAGCATTCACATACACGATTTTATGTTGACATATATTATCATTTCTTGGTGTGGGCATGTTTAGAAGTTTATTTGCTGTAGCTTATGGTAATATTAACTTCTGAGCAGATGACAAACTATTTTCCAAAGTAGTTACACTTACCTTAATTCATCATATTATTGGATTATAGAACCTCTTAGATATGTGATTTGAGAATATTCTTCCCAGTTTGGCAGGGTGGACCTTACTTATAATTCCAGCACCTGTTGACAAAAGCAGGAGGATCATGAACACATTTGTCTAGAATGCAGAGCCCAATCTTGTGTCACAAACAAAAACATGGTTTATCACTCTGTGGCTTGCTTTTTCACATGCTTACTGACATTTTAAAGATAAAAACAATTTTTTATTTATTTCTTAACTTTAATGCATCATTTATTTATTGTAGCTTCTCCTGTATCTTTATACATGTTAACATAAATGAGCAGTAGGTTATTAGAGTGAGTTTGTCCATGCTATATAGTTTTAGGTAAGAAATAGCCATAAACTTTAGTATGTAAATAGACATTAAAAGATGTTTAAATTTGTATCATACAACACAATGCCCTTTATTTGGATAATTTCCATTTCAGCCAGTCACAATCAGTAACTGAACAGACAGCTATAACCAAGTATCTTTTTAATTCAGATAAGTGTTTTAAAAAATATACCCCCATTGCTCATTCAGAATACAGCCCTTGAAATGCTGTTCTGGGAGCTTCCAAATCCATAAATCATTCTTTGTTCAAAATAACTAGACTAAATTTAATTTAATATTGTTGAATGCTTTCTTGTCAATAATATATGTTTCAGAAGCCATTGATTAGTACCAACTTATATTTACTTCTATGATTTCTTGTAAGAGATTATTTTTAAATGTGTCCTTTGGATTTACTTTGAAGTAATTTTAATGTGGTGAAAGATAAACGTTCAATTTTATTTTATTATACATGGTTATTCAGTTGTCTACTCATCAAATTCTAAAGAGTATTAATTTTTCATTTTATCACATTGTCCAAGATTAATTATTGAAACTATGTTTTGAAATGTTATTAATTTATTGATCTATGAATCTATCATAAAAAGTGTAATATACTTATTTCTATACATTTATAATATAATAAAACAGGAAGTGTTCATTTTTTCCAAATATAATCTTTGATTTTATATTCTTAAACTTTGCAAGATGTAGTATCAAATCCATAATTTTGCATGAGAAATAATTTCACCTATGAGCCTTATATGTCTCTTCCATTATGAAATATTTTGTTTTTGATGTTAAAAATAAATATATACAAGTATTGTTGTGCCTTGATTTATTTTAATGATATCATAAGTGGTATGATGTTAAAATGATATAAAAAACAGAATAATTCTTTTTGTTTATTTAATAATTTGCAAACTTAATATATTAAGTGATATTCCTACTTCTTGTTTCATGCCTTAATCTTAAATCTTGTACATATTTTTTAAAAAATTAATTAAGATAAAATAATTAAGATAATTATTCCAATCTTCCCTCTATATTTTGTTATCTTCTGTATTTGTGATTGTTATGTGATTTTAATGTTATATAACCTGGATTCAAGCTAGACTACACTACACAATAGCTGCATGAAGTTTGAAAGGAACAAATATACTGATAGTGCTATTTGTACATTAAAATTCAGTGTGCTTGACAGAAAACAAATCAACATTACAATAGCTACATATCTTAATTACATTTCCATAGTCTTTTGAATCTAGCATAAATCATTTTATTGAAATTTATCCTCATAATAATTATGCATTGTTTCAAGTGTCACATATATATTTTTCCTTTCCTTATGAAAGACATATTCATTTCAATGTTTTATGAAGCTTAGTATGGACAGATTCCTAAATGATTGGTCCTTAATTCATTAAAATAATTAAACCCATTTCTCAACATAGATCATAAAATAAAATACATAAATATGTGGAGAAAAGTGAGTTACTTCTCCATGTTGTCTGCTGCAATATACCCCTTTTCTGTTGTATTTCTTTAAATGAAGATAATCTCTTTCTTGTGATACAGAACATGAATGTGATCAAATAGTCCATTCTTCTTGTTTTGTGCCAACAAGTACATTTTTGAAAATAACTCCAGAGTCTACATACAATGTTTTTCTTTTTAAGTAAACTCAAGTAGAAGTTAACCTCTGGGAAAATGGTGACTTTTCCCTGAGCTTGCATCAAAATAATATATTTTACTTTTTGAATTCACATATTGTAAGGTAAAAATCAACATCAACACACTCCTAAGAAGAGCATGCTTACAAATTGTAAATAAAATATTGTGCCTCTATATAAGAAATGATAGTGCATTTGTCCTTGTTAAAAACAATAACAAATACAAAGGAATACAAAATATGTCACTATTTGCAAATTGTGTTTGCAATTATTTCTGTTGTTTATAAATGGTAATTTTACCTTTATGACATATAAGCTAATATTTACATGTGTCTTTAGGTACTAGGGATGGATTATTATCTGTAATAATTTCTTTCAGTCTGAGCCAACTGATTGTTGAATGACTTACATGCAATAAAATAGAAGTCTTTATACATGACATAAAATGGCATGTTGTGCAAGTTCTGTTTTAATTTAAAAATAAGTGACAACCATTAGATTCTATATGAATTATGTATCAGTTTCTAAATGTCCACATAGAGGCTTAGGCACTGCACTCTGGGTTTCTGATTGAGAAACTGATACTGTGATTATTTTCCCCAAAGATACCAGAAACTGCTTTACAGTACCCGAGTCCCTACAAAAATGGACATTTTCAAGTCTTTCCTCTGAACAATTATAGAATATAATGGTCTGGAATGATGAAGAGCCAAATATCTGAAAATCCATAGCTATGAGGATGGAAATGAAAATATCATTAGTTTGATATATTAAACATAAATAGTGTACTCTGAAAATATTTCTTGATAAATTTGAAGATGGGTAAATGGCCGTGTAAAAGATAAGATATCTAGTAATAAATGTTGTCTTCCAATAATGAGATGCCACTGAAATCCATTTGTAAAAATGAGACTGAGGGCAAATGATTTGACAACTTTTCAAAGGACTTTATTGGTTTTGAGTTTTTAAAACATGCTTTATTTGGGATTCCTTAATGCCTCTACCTCCCTTCCAACTCACTGACTCTAGGTCCGAGAAAAAAAAGTTAGTAGGGACAGGATATGCAGACCATTTAGACAAAGTTCCTTGAGGGATGAATCGTAGCAGGATTTCAGAAGTCCAGTTAAACAGCAAACTGCAAACAGCAGCACCAAACATCAAGCAGCAAACAGCTGCAGTTAAAATCAACAGCAGCCTCTTCGAAGTGTTCTCCAGAGCATTTCTCTCTTGGAGCATCTTGAAGAAACTTTTGTCTCCCTTTCCCTGTTATCCTATTCATACCCTTTCAAAGTGACAAGGATATTTTTCCAGCTATAAAATATCATACCCTCTGCAGATGGCAATTTTCCAATAATAAAGATTATTCACCCTCTCAGGAGGCTGTTATCAGCTGTGGATAAGCTAAAGGCTTATTTTGGATAAAATTTTGGATAAAAACGAAGCATGCTTGTGAGCCTAGCCTTTAACGGCTGAGCCATCCTGCCCAAACTAAGGCACCAGCCAAGGACAATACAGGCAGTAAACTTTAAACCCCTACCCAGATCTAGCCAATGGACAGGACATTCTCCACAGTTAAGTGGAGAGAGGGATATGACTTTCTCACGTACTCTGGTGCCTCATATTTGACCATGTCCCCTGGATGGGGAGGCCTGATGGCACTCAGAGGAAGGACAGCAGGCTACCGAGAAGAGACTTATGAGCATATACAGGGGGAGGTAGGTCAACTATGTGTGTGATGTGTTGTGGTGGTGGTGGTGGTGGTAGTGGTGTGTGTGTGTGTGTGTGTGTGTGTGTGTGTGTGTGTGTGTGTGTGCATGTTCCACAAATGGAATTTATTAGAGGTACTGAAATAATCTTCTCAAGATCTCTCTGCAAATTTCTTTTGAGTGTGCTTTTCAAAGTATGTACATTATTGAATTTTCATTTCCTCAGTCATTTCTATTCTTAATACTCAATTTCATATATTTATGGACTACAGTAAAATATATTTCTGTCAAAGCAAATACCTTTGATACATCCTGATAAATTTGAAATATCATGGAAAATTTTTTCAAACGGTAGAAAGTATATTAAAGAGTTTTCTTTTAAATTAAAGAAATTAAAGTTTTTATTTAAATTATGTTAGTATCTTAAAACCACACATAAGATCAATAGTCTATTATTGAGGTACTTTTAAATATGGTTAAAAAATAAAACTTCTATGGTTAAAAAGCCATTACTTTTCTTTCAGGAGTTTTGCTAATTAACAACTCAACCTATACTATATAGCTAAACTAACACTTCATAAGAGAGTTGTAATTCCTTCTCTGAGTTAGTCTAATGATGCATAAAGTTCAGTATTTTTTCTTGAATAGTAACAGGTTTGTTAAATGGTATAATTTTTATAAGACTCAAGAATTCCTGGTACACACGTATATAAACCAAATACTTAATTGATTTTCAAGAATTTCTCCCTACATTTTGATTGCAGTTTTCTACTTGGATGGATTGTTTCTTCATTTTTATTTAAAAACCTATACATCTGAAATCTCTCTAAAATTACAACTAATAATAAAATTAGGCCCTATAAAACCGTTCGCATAAATGTACGCATACATATATTCATATGTGCATTATATAATGTATGATCATTATTTAAAGCTTAGTGCAAGCATAGTTCATGGTTACATCAAAACTGTAGTCTCACCTTAAATTTGTCATAATAAAAAAAGTAAAATAGATAAAACAGCTATCATCTAAAATGGAAATATTCCTTTTTACATATAGACCTATCTATTATACAGAGAAGAATCATTCAATGAAATTCCAGAAAATTGAATAAATAATTGTATAAATAAATAGCACATATATTTTATACTTTACAACAAAATGGGTAATTAAGTTTGTGTATTAATTGACTCCAAATAGATTATTGTGTGGTAACAAGGTGGATCACATATGATACCAACAGCCCCTCTGTGTGGAAATTAGAGGTAGAAAAGGAGTTAGGGTGAGATGTAAGAAAAAACAGCAGGCAGAGTTAATGGCCAAACTCTGCCAAGACAGGGTAAGCAAGTCCTCAATAGTTCCTGCCTCACAAATATGTCTGTCACATATATTGGGCAAGAAGGCAGAAGAGGATGCTCTAACATTGTAGAGAGTTATGGGTGACTATTCAAACAAAAAACTGTCTCTGTCATTTATTTTTTATTTTGGAATCTGCTAACCTGCTCTTCCTGATTACTGAGGTAATTAATTTTATTGCTTCTCAAGTCTTTGATGGGGATGAAAACCAGATAGTACAGTTTTACAATTAAGCTTAGTTGTTTAGGGGTTAACATGTTTTTAGGTCTAGATAGATGTCTTAAGTTGATAGAGATAAGATATCATAAATATTAATTTATACTCATAATTTTAGACTCACCAAGAAAGGAAGATATTTTCTTCAAGGTTGCCAAATAGAAATAGCCAAAACATTATGAATATAACATTAATGTAATTCCTTATTGTTTTGTGATTATTCTTGATGTATATAATTTTATTTTATATATGTGTAATAATATGAATGTGTATGTAAATATTAGAAAAAGAAAGAAAGACCAGATAGTATATTAGTAGCTCTGAGGATGTTTGTTGAGAGAAGAGAAGGAATTTCAACAGCTTAAATAACCTTTACATGACAAGGGAAGAGATTTTTCCCCTACAACTTTTATCAGAAATGTTGCAGTTTTTCTGTACCTTGAATTTAGCCAGTGAGACTCAGTTCAAGCTTTTGTCTTTTGTAATGACTTGAGAACCAAATTATATCCTTTTTTTCTTTTTTCTTTTTTTTTTTGGTTTTTCAAGACAGGGTTTCTCTGTGTTGCCCTGGCTGTACTAGACTCACGTTGTAGACCAGGCAGGCCTAGAACTCCCAGTGATCTGCCTGCCTCTGCCTCCCAAGTACTTGGATTAAAGGCATGTGCCACCATAGCCAGCAAAATTATATACCTTTAAGACAACAATTTTCATGGCAATTTGCTACATAAGCAATAAGAAGGGTTGAAAAAGAATTTAAATCCCTTATTTAGATATGTACCTATTATGGTCTTCACCATATAATTGCTTTTAATAAAAGAATTGTATTTAATGCATTATATATAAAATAAATATTAAAATAGAGAAAGTATCAGATATCAATTTATATTTAAGTGATCTTGAAATAATAACATTTTAATAAAATTTGAAATATTAAACCAGTTTTGTCTGTATTAAATTGAGTATTTTTGTAATAATATTTCTTTGGAAAAAAGAATAATATTTCTTTGGATTAAGTAAAAAGAAAGCAACATAACAAGTTAGAAAAACTACTTGTAACAAATATGAGAAACAGGGCCAGTATATTACGTATATAAAGATTTATATCAATTCTAAACAAACTCTATACTGAGGAAAAAATATATGATGAACACGAATCAACAATCAAAAGAGGAAAATAAAAAGATGAACATAAAAAACCCACATATAAATATACTGAATGTATACCATATAATTGATTGACAGTCTGGGTGCTTCAATAAGACTTCCCATGACAAATCCCAGCCCAATCACACTCAATGCTCATTTTATGTTATGTACAAGTGTTACCTAATCTGTCTATGCATAAATATCTTTAACTGTAATATATATGGAAACAAGAATTTCAATATATGGATTTAAAGAGTGAACTAGTGAATATGTACAACAGAGCTATCATTGTTCCTGGTACATGTAAACAGGGAAAATAAGTTTTCAGGTAATAAGTGCAGTTATTAAATTGATATGATGAAGACTATGATTGAAACAGAGTGCTGAGAAGTACTAGACATGTATTCTTTTCCATTGATGATGAAATATAATTAGCCAGTCTTTACATAAACTTAATAATGATGTACAGCAAATGTTTATAACCAAAAGCTAAATTATTTCTGAATAAGTGAGTATAAGATTAAAAATATTATCTAATAATATGTGACAAATAGACAAGCAATAAAGAGGTAAAACTAGGTGGATCTCCCAATCATTGTGTTATGTTAAATAGAACAATTATGAATTTTATTACAGTTCATTTTCATTTACATTATTTTATTGCATTTATATGAAAGGGTAAACTGTAAGGAGAGGTAATAAAACAATATTTTCTAGGGATGATGTTGCAGAGTTGACAATAAGGAATATTTTGAGTATTGGATTCACTTATACCTCATTTGTGGTTGCAAGTATATTACATATTCATTAAACTTATGAAATTTGTGCACCATAGAATCGGAATTATTCTTTAATATATATCATATTAATAAAATCAAAATATGTATGAAGTATTTATAAGATATTATAAATTTCATTACTTACATTACATCTATATTGTCCTCAATCATTCACTTTTTTCTGTGAATATTATAATAGACATAAATGTTTCAAATATATATGTTGCTAGGATATTATCCAATTAGTACAGGTGAGCTGACATTAAAAAAATCATCTTTTTAATAATGAAGATCAAGAGCAAACCACATCTTAGCAACTTTTACTAGCAATATTACACAAATACAATCTCAATTTCTTCCTTCATAAAATGATAGTACTAAGAATATTTGCCTCAATCATCACTTTAGCTATTTCAAATAGATATTACAGAACTTTGCTTGATGGGAGTATGCTTATAAAATTATTAATTCTCCTGCCTCAAGGAATCAACAAAACCTACTCATTCATTTCCAGAGTGGTTAAAATGGTCTGTAATCCCATTAACTGTGAATGAGTGTTCATGTTTCCCAACATCCATGCCAGTATCTGTTGTAGGTTTTTTTCTTTTTTGAAAGTTTGGTCATTATGACTAGGGTATGATAAGATCACAAACTAGCTTTAATTTGCATGCTCCTGGGTTTTGAAGTATTTGTAAGCCACTGGTATTTAATAATTTGAGAATTATCTGATTAGCTTTTTGCCCTTATCTACAGCATTTCTCTCTTCCGAGGTTGTTTTGTTCTGTTTTGGTTTGTTTTGTTTGAGACAGGGTTTCCCTATATATGCCTGGCTTTCTTGCAACTCTGTAGACCAGGCTGGCCTCTAACTCACAGAGATCTGCTTACCTCTGTCTCCCTAATGCTGGGATTAAAGGCATGCACCACCATAATCCACCCTCCTTTTCCACAGTGTTCCATAAGCATTATACGTGTTGTATAAATATCTTAAATCTTATCACATATCTATCATTTATTCTGAGCGACATCTGCATCTAAGAGTTTCTTTTTCACCAACAGTTACTGGCAAGAGAAGATGCTTCACTTAAGTCTGAGAGTTGCATTTGACTATTTGTATAAACATATATATCAAGAAGAAAGTTTTCAGGTGATGTCAATTTTACTAATCAATATCAGTCGGTTACCCCCTAAGGTCTATGATCTTTCTTGTCATGGCACTTTGAGTATATTTATAGATGCAAGATATTTTTAAGTAACATGAAATAAATCACAAAATGATACTTGTTTACTACAAGTACAATGTGCCAAATATGATAGTTCATACTTATAGACAATGGTACATTTACATTAATGATGAGAATTTTAGGGAACAACTGATAATGACTCTGAAAATCATATTGGAAAAGAGAAAGAAAATGAGAAACTGGGAGAGAATAGGAATATTTAATGTTTAAGTCTTGTTGAGAGTATGTACAAAGTCTTTATAGTGTTCATGGTATCTCAGTAACTATGTAGGAAGAACTCTGTGTGTGAGAGTGTGTGCTAGAGGAGATGTGTAAGTCTTTTAAAAAATAACCATTCATTTAGTTTTCTTCTACCAACCGAATTATCACAGTGTCGAATCCTTTATAACATAATATCATTATCTTACAGTTCTGCAGGAAAATTTTATCTATGAATTTCATGGGACTTTTGGGTTAATCTGTTTGTCTGATCATTTACTTTCTTTTTGGTTGTTTATAGCATAAAATGGAGGTCCATCTTTGCTAGTTGGAATACTTGAGAACTGTCATTTCCTTACTCATTGCATCCTTTCTACATCTTCAGAAATAACAATTTCATGTTTATATTCATTATTTCATATTTTTATATAGTACTTTTTTCTTTGAAACTTTCATTTTATGGAATCATATAACTACCTTATACTTCTTTAATAATCAATTATAGAAATGATATCTAATTTTGATCAAATATGCAATAAAAGAATTTACATTTTCATTGAAGGTAATGTTAATAGGTTCCAGAGACTAATAAATGGGCATCACTAGGAGAGAGAGTATCATTTTTCATATACCAACCTTCATGTCCATCTTTTTAAAACAAATCTCAATATACAATGACTTACAGTAGAAACTCTTATTATTTTAACATTATATATTGCTAAGAAATTAAAATCATAAATTGTAGCAATAGAACTGTTCATAAAGATTAAACTTTCACCCTTCTTCAGCATTTAAAGGACTTGGACTCTTTTTTTTTTTTTTTTTTTTTTTTTTTTTTTTTTTTAGTCTTCTCACAATCAGTTTAATTAAACCATGGTAGCCAAGTGTGGTGGCATAATCCTTTAATTTAAACATTCTGGATGTAGCTACATGTCATGGGGGGAGCATCTTAGAAACTTCGAAATCTATCTGATATAGAGAACATGTTCCTTTCTAGCCAAGGAAATACTCTGAGATGCTGTCTCAAACAATAATAAATAAACAAATCATGGAACAATGGAAACAATATGAGATTTGTTGTTACTCTAAGTTCATCTCCAATCCTACTTCTAGTATTTGTCTACAAACTAAAACAGAAACATGACATCTTATAGGCTTTACATGTCAATGGTAGTACATATGAAGATTAGAATTAATATAATTTATCTATAACAGAGGAGAGGCCCTAAATGAATGATGTATAATTGTTTTATGTTTTATTTTAGAGGTCATGAAGAGATAACCAGTAACACTAGAAAAGATAAATTTGTCCAATTTTTAGCAATCAGTTTAAAAAATAATTTAATCCTTAGAATGTGTTTAAAAACTGAACATAATCTTTAAAATGAATTAATATTGGCTATTTTTATCATATCTCAGTCATCAAATATTCCCTTCTGATAACCACAAGCTAGATGTAGTATTGTTGATGGTTAGTTTTCACAGTGCTTCAATATACTTAATTTGGAATCACATCACATCTCTTTATATTAATCGGCTCAGTTCTTATATCAAAAATTCAAAGTAACACCCTGGGAATCCTAATCCAATTACTGTTCACTTCAGGTGGTGTTTAATAAATCTCAGGTTAAAAAACAACCACATGCAACCTGACAATATGTGGATTTTATTCTCAGAACCCTTCATATGGTGATTTATTCTAGCATTGAAAATTGCACTTGGTAACTGTATGGCTAAAAAAGCATTAGAACTTGATCAGAAAAAGTTTATTGTTTTTATACCCTGTACTATGACATTGATTCAAACACAGGTTCATCCATACCGTGGTTAGCTGGCTTGGGAGTGTTACACAATCCCTAGAGAGTAGAGACTAATATACTTGCCTTTATATTTTCAACAAACAACAGAGTTAGGGACATATAAAATACTTAGTGCCTGTTTATAAGAACTTGCTGACATTACACTGAGAATGAGAAAAAGTCACAACACACCATTTTTTTTTTATGGTCTCAGAACATTTTTTAAAATTTTATTTTATTAATTTATTCTTATTGCATCTCAATGGTTATCCCATCCCTTATATCCTCCCATTCCTCCCTCCCTCCCTATTTTGCCTTATTCCCCTCCCCTATGACTGTGACTAAGGGGGACTTCCTCCCCCTTTGTATGCTCATAGGGTGTCAAGTCTCTTCTTGGTAGCCTGCTATCCTTCCTCTGAGTGCCACTAGGTCTCCCCATTCATGGGATGTGGTCAAATATGGGACACCAGAGTACATGAGAAAGTCATACCCCACTCTCCACTCAACTGTGTGGAGAATGTCCTGTCCATTGGCTAGATCTGGGTAGGGGTTTGAAATTTAAGGCCTGTATTGTCCTTACATTTACACTATGGAATACTTCTCAGCTATTAAAAACAAGGAATTCCTGAAATTTGTGAACAAATGGATTGAACTAGAAATGGTCATAATGAGTGAGTTAACCCAGAAGCAGAAAGAATCAAATGGTATATACTCACTTATATCTGCATACTAGCCCAAGGGGCATGTCCCATGAAAGTATCCACTTACCAGGAAACTGGGACAGAGGGGAGGACATCCTATTGGGACTCTAGATGAGAGAAGCATGGGAGAATAGCAAAATAGAAGGATCCAGAGGGTCCTAGAAACCTACAAGAAGAACACACCATTCTTTACATTAACTATATTGAACACTGATATCTAGAATTATTTGTGGATTACAGATTGAACTTCGTCATGACATATTTTTGGCTTTATTACTGAGGTCAGTATCTTATGAATGGTTTGAGCATTTGCAGGCCAAAAATAAACATAGCAAATAAATGCTACATAAAGAAGAAACTGAGGGAATCTTAGAATTTTTAAAATTTGCTCTTTTTGTTTCTGTGGCTTAAATCATTGTTTAAATTGTTCTGGTCATATTGAATGAGGCACAGCCAAATATTTTATTAAAAATGGTATTTACAAGGAGTCTTTTGTTTTATGTAAGAAAACATTTTATTCTGTATATCAGTTTATGGAAAAAAGACTTATCTATGGGTAGAAGCCAGTAGAAATGTTTATTTTCTAAGGATAAGCAATATGACATATTCAAATCATGTTCACAGTGTAGAATTTTTGGCAAATGAGTTCTGTTTTCAGCTTGTATACATAACCTACACTGACTATTACTGAAACTTTAAATCAAATTTAAAAGAAATAAAAGAAAAGAGAGAGAGATCCTTTTTTTCTACAGCACTTGATTCACTGTATTAATCCTTTCATAGCAGAACAAACACCACAGGAATACTTCAACTTTTCATTGCTTTAAACACATAGACAACAACAAGCTTGTATGCATCAATCCCTTGCCTTAGCATAATTTATTTTTCTAAAGACCAAGATGTCTTTGAACTATAGGGGACACACTCTTGAAAACCAGGAAATGTGATTCCTGTCAACAAGGATAAACATGGTATTAATGAGAGTGTATGCTAATGCATTAAATTGGTAGGACATCAGCAGGATATCAGTTTTACTGCCAACTGATTTTTCGAGATGATCTACCATTTGAATTAGTGTTAGTGATAAATTATTTCCAAGTAGTATTAATCATACTCACTGGGAAATTAAAATGTCATAAAATGATAAAGTGTTAAAGAAACAGTATCTCACACCTACACCTGCCTATGCATCACAATATCACTGGAGAGTTTTCTCTGAATCATTCAAGACAGAATCTGTTTTTAATAGGTGATAGATTCATTTGACAATTTCATATTCCTCCTATTGTTTTAGTATGTCTAGCAAACTTAAACGTATATAAACAAAATGGCATGTGCTACATTATGATTACTTGTTATACAGAAAGAAACAACTAAGATTAAGATAAATCATTTTATTCTACCAATTTACTTTTAGTAAATATTTCTTATTATAAAAATGTAAGTTTTAAAATATGTAGTGCATGCACACACATAAAATAAAATAAAAATAAATAAGTAAACAGTGATGTTGGTTAGCATTTAAGGGTACTTGAAATTGTGTCTGAAATCCTGAGTTCAAGGAAAGACCCATATCCAGCAAGGTTTCCTCTGGGTTACACACACACAGAAAGTGACACTGGTCACATCACATATACACAGGCACAAAATGAATAAATATAAAAACCAAGGTATTTTAATGACAAATATGTTATTTCAAATAGGATCTATAATTTACTCAGCAAATTATTGCATTTTTCATACTTTCAATGGAATTGTGAATTATTGCAAAAGTTTTGCTATGTTCATCATTGTATGCTGTTTTCTAAGTCATGCTGTGAAGCAATTTCCTATGAGATAAAACATTCCATCTTGGTGGAAATCTCATTAAGACACAGATGTCCTAAAGAAAAGTAAATTATCACATTCGGCATGGAAGTTCCATAAACTCAGTATGTAAACACCTCAAAATGGAAATACCTGGATCTGTACAGATTCAATAGACTTCTCCATTCCCAAACATATATAACCAGTAAGGACTTCTTAGAGACACTTTCAGATAACTTAACCTGTTTAAAAGACTCTTAGAAGACTTTCATGGGGCATGCCCCTTGGGCAAGTATGCAGATATAAGTGAGTATATACCATTTGACTCTTTCTTCTTCTAGGTTAACTCACTCATTATGATCATTTCTAGCTCAATCCATTTGTCCACAAATTTCGGGAATTCCTTGTTTTTAATAGTTGAGTAGTATTCCATAGTGTAAATGTACCACAGTTGCTTTATCCATTCTTCTACAGAGGGAAACTGGGACAGAGAGGAGGACATCCTATTGGGACTCTAGATGAGAGAACCATGGGAGAATGGCAAAGTAGAAGAATCCAGTGGGTCCTAGAAACCTACAAGTATAACATTATGATAGGCAGATTTGGGCCAAGGAGTCCTGCTCAAACTAAGGCCCTAGACAAGGACAATACAGGCGGAAAAATTTAAACCCCTACCCAGATCTAGCCAATGGTCAGAACAGTCTCCACACTTGAGTGGAGAGAGGAATTTGACTTTCTCATGTACTCTGGTACCTCACATTTGACTATGTCCCCTGGAGGGGGAGACCTGGTGGCACTCAGAGGAAGGACAGCAGGTCACCGAGAAGAGACTTGATACCCTATGAGCATATACAGGGGGAGGAGGTCCCCCTCAGTCACAGTCATAGGGGAGGGTAATAAGGGGAATGTAGGGAGCGAGGGAGAAATGGGAGGATACAAGGGATGAACTAACTATTGAGATGTAATATGAATAAATTAACAAAATTTTAAAAAAGGCTATTAGACAAGCTGAAGTACATGACAGAAAGATCAGTAAAACTGCCTGGAATATAAACACCAGAAGCGCTTAGTGGAAGAAGTGGAGTCAAGGAGAACTTCCTGAAAGAAGTTCAGAATAGCAGAACTATCTGAAGAGGATACCTTTTGAGCTGTCTTCAATCTATGTGGTGTGCTCCAGGTTTCAAGCTTTCATGCTATGGTGGGCTTTGGTGAGGTGGCTCTCTTTGAGCCATTTTTGCTTCTGTAATTATCACATCACCCAACCCCAACAAACTGATTGGTTCACCAATTGGACTTCGGTGATATCCCTACTTTAGTCTGTGATTGTTTCCCTATCTAGAATGACTAGAATACATTTATTCATATATTCCATAGAATTTGTCACACAAGAGACATCGCCTCTAACATCTAACATCAACTCTGCTTATTTTCCTTGTTTAAAATTGTTCTAATCCATTCTATAGCTTAACTTTTCACTGACGTGTGCCCTTTGGTCCACTCCACACTAATGCACTATGTTCATTTGTCTGTTCATGACTTTGCTTCTTAAGTGCTCCTGTGTTTATATAGAATTGCATCATCGCCCTTTGCCTATTAGAATGCCACATTTTTAACAAAGGCTAAGTCAAATTTAATGTTCTTCTTCGTTCCTTTGAATATTATTTCTTTTCCATCAAATCAGTGCAATATTAAATTCAAAGTACAGAGTTCTGAGGCACTAACTTATTGTTTGGATATGTGCCATATTGTTTCAGTCATGCAATCCTTCCTGCATAATTAGGTTTCAACCTTATTTGTAGTGCTAAGATTTGAACATAGAGCTTCAAACATGTTCGAAAAGTCTTCTTTCAATGAGCTGTATTCTAACCAAAAATTTTAAACTACTTAAGGCTAGGAAATGCATGTCATATTTCTTCTGAATCCATTCGCAACATAATTGAGAATTTCATGGGGTCAGGCAGCAAGACGCCTGTCAGTACATTATAGTGACTACTCTATTTTAGAAAGCCTATAATGTCTTAAAAAAAATAGTTCATAATGTTCAAAATGCTTTTTTCTTATAAAAATGATTATGTGAGCACTTTAAAATAAAAATTTGTAGCACAATTATACTTTCTATCTCTTTTATGAAAAAGTTCTGATAATACAAACCCTTTTGTTTTGAGAAACTCATCGTATGTTTAGTTTGGAAAACATCAAGAATAATTTAGAAATTTTGAAGAGGCTTTACATGTTTCTGAAGTCTATTGTAAATGAAAGCAATAATAATATTTTAGGAACTTTGTATTGGATTATAAAATGCTGATGTTATGTTTCCAGTGTGTAGAGATTATTACTGTCTAACGTTTAAGGAAGAAATAAGGTATCCAATCATTATGTGTTGTTCTATAGTGTTTGTGTGCTTTATATCTACAAGCTCTCTACTAACTATGATTCAGATATTTATTTTTTGTTACTTATATGTTACAATTTTAAGTTTAATGTAAGAAAAATCTTAGTGTGTTCATGTCAATAAGAAATACATATATTCTTTGGTCTACAATAGTGACAACAAAACTTTATAGTGAAGAGTACACAATTTTACTACAGTTAATTCAACAATAGATTGTTTACTTCCAAAAATTCTCATCAACTTAAAGGAATATTGGCATACAATAAGGTATACAATGTTATTTACACATATGAGGTATATAAAGGTAAATTGATATTTTTCAATATCTAAATACATACCAGACATTTGGTTTCATCCTTTAGTGTCTAAAAACTAAGTTAAAAGACTTCCTATACCCTCTTATGTAATATTTCCTGAGCCACAAAGAAAGAGATATGAAGTTGATGTACCCATTGGGGCTTGATTCCCCATGATTTTCTGATTTCTGAATTGTGATCAGTGTGGTTTGCCTTGATGCTTTTCATTTGCTGTTTTTAAAAAAGGCTTATTTGATAATGGGGTAATAACTATATCCATCTGAGGGTAAAAAGGATATTGTTTGTAGTGTAATAAAGGTTTATCTTGGTTTAGTAAATTGATAATAGTTGATTTTTTGAAAGGTCTATGATATCACTAGCTGGTGGAATCTGACTAGGTTTCCAGGACCAAATATAATTTCCCTCTTGTTGAGTGGGTCTTAACACAGATAAGACAGCTGTTGTTTGCCTCCAGTATGTGAGTGGATCTTTTTGCATATCTTGTCATGATGGTAATTGTCTTGGTTGAAGGGTGTGCAGCTGCATTTGACTGTTTGTTGCCCTTTCATGGCAGCTTGCCTAATATTTTCTGGAATCTGAAAAGCTTAATTTCAGAAAAATATATTTTATGTCAGATTCAGCTTGAATCATCCAAAACCTGTGGTCTATACTAGGAAGCCTGGTGTAATCAGTCTCTTCTAGAAATGGCTGCTTAGCCGAGAACAGAACAAAGATAATAACAATGGCATAATAATTTGGGATAGGGAAAATTCCCTGGGGGTCTTATCCCCTAGAGAAACTATAGGCAACTAATGAAAGAGAATAAGTCTTCCCCAGTGATACACCCATTTTTTTGTTATCAAATGCAGAATATCAGAGTGGTCAACCTTGAAATCATATAAAAGAAAATTAAAAAAAAATACCCAGCAGGTTGTTTATATAATTTTGTGTACACATGCATACATACATATATGCATAACAATAATTATCAAAGAAAAAAGCTATCAACCTAAAAGTGATGGGAATGAGAATGGTTTGTTGGAGGATAGTTGAGAAGTGATGGAGAGAGGAAGGGAGGGAGTAAGGAAATGTAATTGTATTCAATTAAATATATTATTAAAAACAAAAATATTGCCTAATAGAAATTACTATTATAATTTTTCAGGCATAAAATTTAAGAATTAAAATGGATGGCTCAATTAAAAGCATTTAATAAATGATAGGTCAAATATCAACTATATGTATTTTCTTTGCTCTTATTCCTAATATTGCTATAAATACCTATTTTTATAATATAGTAAATGGACCATATACTACTATGTGAGGTCTCTGATGTCAACAGGGTGCATTTTTTCACACTTTGTGTACCAAAATGACTTGCTCTAAGGTCATATGGCTGTGAGAAACTAACTCAGAACTGTGAAGCAATATCTTAAGAAGAGAAAATAATTGGGAAGTTTTCCCTCTGTATAAAATGACTTGACTCACAGCTTCTTAACTAGATATTTTGTAGCTAGGCATTTCTTAATACGTTCTTGATGGTACATTTATGGTCTTGCATTCTATTCATGGACAGATTCAGTTACAAAATGAGACAAAGAAAATAAAAGTTAAAGGCCTCCTCAAAAAGTGTTATTTTTATGTATTTTCCTTTTTTGTATTTTAAATTACACTATTAGTAATAATCTACTATGCTCACAGACAGGAGCCTAGGGTAGCTCTCCTCTGAGAGGCTTTACCTAGCAGCAGTTCAAAACAGATGCTGAAACTCACAGCCAGTCATTGGGCAAAGCACAGGGAGTCTAGTGGAAAAGTAGGGGGAATTATAAAAGGACCAGGAGATGACAAATGTCCACAAGAAGATCCAGACCCCCTGTTCAGATCTAGCCAATGGACAGCTCATTCTCCACAGTTGTAGGGAGAGCAAGTACTGCCTCTGACATGAACACTGGTAGCCCCAATTTGATCACCTCCTCTTGAAGGGGAGGTCCTCCAGCACACAGAGGAAGGGGAAACAGGCTATCCAGATGAAACCTGATAGGCTGTGGTCATATGGTGGGGGACGAGGTCCCCTTCTGACAGAGGTCTAGGGAACAGGAGTAGAGTGGGAAAGGGTAGGAGGGGAAACAGGAAGATACAAGTGAGGGGATAACAATTGGGATGTAATCTGAATAAATTATAATTTAAAAAAATACCAACAGAGCCAACTAACCTGGTTCTAGAGGGGCTTTCAGAGACTGAAGCACCAACCAAGGGCCATAAATTGGCTGGACCTAGGTCCCTAACACAGATATAGCAGATGTAGAGCTCGGGCTTCATGTGAGTCCTCTAGTAAGGGGAGTCAGGACTATCTCTGACATGGACTCTGTTTTCTGCTTTTTTATCACTTCCTCCAGGCAGGACTGTCTTGCCAGATCCCAGGGGACTAGGACTTGCCCAACCCTGATGTAACTTGATGAGCTAGGGTGGGAGGCTCCCATTTTCTGAGGCGTAAGGGAGGCAGTGGAGGAGGGAAGGAGAAAAGGAATGGAGGGTAAGACTGGGAGGAAAAGAGAGAGGGTGCTACCATCCATGTGTAAAGTTAATTAATTAATTAATTAATTAGACATGATAATGTGAAAATTGCATAAAGTTTTTTTAAAAAGTATTTTCCATTCCTCTCTTAATAGAAATAGTGAGTATTTTCTTCATTTATCATTCTCACAAAATATTAAGCTGAACATTTTGAGAATTACATATTGTTACTAAAGGTTTCTTTGTCTTTAACATGGAAAATAGAATGGAGCCTTGCCCTTTGGTTTTTCTTCTCTAATGAGTGCGCATCCCACCTTGCTTCTGAAATTTGCACTGTGAAGTCAAGCAAAGGTATCATGACCCTCCCAAGAGTCCCTTCTATTTGGTAATGTATGTGAGTATAGAATTCCAGTCTATCACTTTAATTTATTTTGTGCATTTTAAAATACATATTTTAAAGTGGAGACTTCATAAATGAATTAATATGCCAGGTGTGTGTGTTTATGTTCAGTAACTGTAAGGGATACTTTTTAAAATATAATTTGCTGCTGTTATGACAAGAGTTGTTATTTTGTATTTTAAACAATGATTTTTTTTTCTTTATGGAGTAGAGAGGTAGCATTTGCTTAAATACTATGTTTTGATTAATTAAACATACAATAAAAATTTCTTGCATTCAACTTGATGTTTTGCTAATTTTTCTATGTTTATTTGTATTTTTTAATCAGAGAGATTATTTATTTTTATCCTAGACATGTCATTCAATATGAATGACATACTAGAACTAAAAAGATATGTAATAATTAAATGTTTAGTGTGAAATAGAAAACCTCTGAAGCTATATTTTAATAGTACTGACAGATATTTGCAATAAATTTTTGCTTGGTGACTATGAATAAAGAACTTAAAAAATGTAATGAAGAAGGTAAAACAGAATCATAGCTTAATTTGAATTTCAAAACTTGATCATCTTTAAAGACTTCCAGAGCTGTAATTTGTAGGTTCAGAAAAGTAATAAATTAACAGAATATTACTTTAATGACAGTTTCCTAACATGAAGAAACAGCATCAATGTTCCTGTATAGATGTGCTACCAATCAGCTGCCAGGGGTATTTTTAATGGCCACAGATTTTATAGTTAGGACAGATGAAACTCTTGCATGGCTTATCTTTAGCAGCTTTTTAAATCCTTTTTCCTTGACTGACAAGAAGAGAAACTGGTGGAACACATTAAGGTTGTAATTCTTGTAGAAGTATAGGCTACTAGGCACTAGAACCCTTACTCCTGTGTTACAATTCTTTTATTACATTTTTATTGATTTATTTATATTACATCTCAATGGTTATCCCATTCCTTGTATCCTCCCATTCCTTGTATTTTCCCATTCCTCCCTCCTTCCTCTTTTCCCCTTATTCCCCTTCCCTATGACTGTTCCTGACGGGGATTACCTCCCCCTGTATATGCTCATAGGGTATCAAGTCTCTTCTCAGTGACCTGCTGTCCTTCCTCTGAGTGCCACTAGGTCTCCCCCTCCAGGGGATGTGGTCAGATGTGGGGCACCAGAGTTCGTGTGAAAGTCAGACCCCACTCTCCACTCAAGTGTGGTGAATGTCCTGTCTATTGCCTAGATCTGAGTAAGGATTCACTGTTTACTGCATGCATTGTCCTTGGTTGGTGCCATATTTTGAGCAGAACCCCTGGTGTAGGCCTAAAAAGTCCTAATTGTGTAACCCTTGATGCTTTGCATCAAAACATTTGAACTGCCAAATTATGAGGAATCCTCAGTCTACAACAGTGGCAATGATACAGATTCTAGGCCTAGGATGCCTGACACCTTTGTGCCTTAAGCATCGACAACTTTCTAGAATTCTTCTAGTAATAAGTACCTGCAGTTTCACTTCCTTTGCACTTTACAGCATTCTATCCTTCTTTAGTCTCAGATCTTGGCAACTGTTGCCTTCCATATACTTCTAAATTCTTCTCCTTGATTAGGTCACTTTCCTTAACTCCGCAGGTATTTCTTGTTGCTATTCTCAGGTCATGACTCAAGCTGCTTGTCAGCAGTTACTGCTACTTCTTTCACACCTTCTTTGCTCTAATGTTGTCCCCACAGCTGTGCTAACTGGCCTCTTGTTACTGGTCTCATAACTCTACACCTTCTGTGACTGTCAAACTCACTGGTCTCCTACTCCTGCTATTAAATATTCTGCTATTACCTGTGCAGAAACTACTTTTATTTGGCTTTTAACTGTCTACTTTTCTTACAGGCAAAAAGACATATTTGCCAAGCCTAGTATTAATAAGTCAGCACAGGAACTTGTCTGTCAGTCCCCTCAACAAGTGAGTGGAAATCTATACTTATTCAATCAGAAATTGGATATCTCCAGAAATTATAGCAAACATCCATAGAAATAAAGGATTGTGTCCTTACTGTCTGTTTTGCCCTTATCAGAATTCTTCCCTCTATTGGACCTCCAGGGAAAATGTTTCCCATTTTTCCTGGTAGAAATGGTTAAAGATAAATCTATCTCAAGCTTCAAGAAGCAGGCATGGCTAACCCTTGGAGCAACAGAACAAACAGCTGCAATAATTGTATAGCTCCCATATGGACCTATGAAGAGTTCTAAATGGCTGTCATGGGTAAAATAGCTACCTATTAACTGATTCCTTTTCATTACAGAAACAAAGATATGAAAGGAAATCTAACACTTCTCATTAGGGCAATCAAATCACTTATTTCTATAACATTTGCTGATTTATATAAAAATAAGCAGCGGTAGGAATGCTTATAATATTTATAAAACTGAAAGTATTTTGAATATTCCAAATTTTTTATTCTTTTTATACATATACATTTATTTTATTACACACACACACAAACATACACACAAACACACACACACACACACATATATACACACACACAATAAACTACTTACAAAAAGAAGAATCATAAAACAATCAAGAAGTATATAGATGTTACATTCATAGTCTTTTGGCTATTTCTATTTGTCAACATTGAAGAGAACATCTTTCCTGTCCTGGTGCATGTAAAATTCTGAATGTAAATCAGTATCTATTATATCTCATCCTTTTCAACTTAAAAAAATCTATTTAGACCTAAAAACATCTTATCCCCAAAACAACTAAGCTTAATTGTAAAACTAAACTATCTGGTCTTCAACCCCATCAGAAACGTGCAAAGGAATAAAATGAATTACCTAAGTATACAGGGAGTGCAGGTTAGTAGCTTCCCAAATGAGAACATAACAGAGACAATTTGATGCCTAAACAGTCACCCAAAACTCTCTGTAATGTTGGAGCATCTTATTCATCCTTCTGGCCCAATATATCTGACAGACATACTTGTGAGGCAGGAACTATTGAGGACTTTCTTACCCTGTCTTGTCAGAGTTTGGCCTTAGACTCTGACTGTATCCAAGCTTGCCATTTTTTAGGCATAATTTTGTCTGCGGTGGAAATGAGGACATTTTTCCCAGTTCCTTGTTTGCCACATTTGAAGCCATCTCCATAAGGAGGTTCACATCATCTTCTTTAAGGCAGGCTGGGTGTTGCCAGGAGTTAAACTGCTTTGTTGTCAAAGAATCTTTAATAAAAACAACTTTAAATGCAATAATCTGTAGGTCTCTGAGACTTTTGAGGACCTTATCAAACTAATTTACCTTATCTATCTGTAGAATCATATTTATCTGTTAAACCTAAAATATATACTCTTGTGATATAAGTAGACTAATAATGGACATAAATATGTTTTTGTCGACTAACAATTAATGTGTATTACTTAATTATCCTAAGCAGCCTGAAATATCACTTTCAAATTATGAGAATTAAGCCTTGTATTATAGTTGAGTTGTATGGGTAAAATACTTCATATTAGAGTAGAAATACATATACTCTGTGAATAATAATATTAAATTTGATTTCTATGCAAATGTATCTAAAATTAAACTTATTTTGCACCTATATACCAAATTCTATAACAGTGATTTAAAAATAACGTTGTGAGTAACAATTAAGGCTTTAAATTGAGGAGTAGATTCACTAATCTACTTTTCCTTTTATCTTCCCTATATATTTCTATATTCCTCCTTATTTCTTTTCAACCCCTATCTGCAAACATAATAAAGAAAGATGAGGGAAGAGAGAGACATCTCTGAATCCAACCTTGTTTTCTCTCCAATAAAGCCTCACATTTGACTATGTCCCCTGGCGGGGGAGACCTAGTGGCACTCAGAGGAAGGACAGCAGGTCACTGAGAAGAGACTTGATACCCTATGAGCATATACAGAGGGAGGTAATCCCTCTGAGGAACAGTCATAGGGGAGGGGAATAAGGGGAAAATAGGAGGGAGGGGAGAATGGGAGGATACAAGGGATGGGATAACCATTGAGATGTAACAAGAATAAATTAATTAAAAATAAATTTAAAAAAAGACCATTAATAATTTATAACTAACTCCCAATGAAAATAAACCTCTATAGCCCAAAAAGCAATGAAAAACCTACCCAATCCCCTTAAGGGAAATAGGGCATCATTCTCTTAAGGTTTCTTCTGGCTGACTTGAGATGAATAACTCCTTTGTAGGAGCCCAAATAAAGCTGGAGAAAATGGTTAAACAAGCTAGGAAAAGGGTTTGTGGTCCAGTATCTAAATGTTGAGTAATTCTAGGATTAATAAAACTCCTGTGTGGGACAGGCTGAATTGCTGCAGGAATTGAGATTGGAAGCTTTCTTTGAAGCTGTTCTGTTCTGATGGGGAACAGCAATGGAAGCACTTGGTGTTGTAACATGAATGATGCAGGATGTCAGCACCCAGTAAGCTGAGAGGAATGATTCCTGTCATGTCTGATTCAACATCATTGCCCAGTTCATGTGATCTGAAAACATATAATTTCTCACCAGCATTATACAGTCCTAAAATTATAAACACAGGATGTGTGCATAATACACAGAACAATTAAGGCTGGTTCTCTTCTTTTTTTATGAGCAGAAGAAAGACATTTGTAAATCTCCATTCATGCCATAAGAAGAATGGCATCTAATAATAAGGCACAGGGATTCTGTAACCAACCAGAAACATTTCCTATGCATAGACTTTCATGTCTCAGACTGACTTAGAGCTATTCTCATGTAGTGGGATTAGCAATATAAATTATTGTTTTCTTCTGCAGTTTGAATTTTTAACATCCCCATTGTAACCTCCTCCCTCCCTCATCCACTTTCAATACCTCCCCTAGTCCTCAGATAGGGGATCTCTAATCACATGACATCTGGCCACAGTCTATCAAGAAATGTTCTTAAGAGAACTGTAACTTGTCAAAAGACAGACAGTTGTATAGTGAGAGCTGACGTCCATGCCTAAACCTCTCCAAGTCAACTGAGCTCTTTGTTTCTGTGTCTAGGCCTTCTGCCTAGAGCTATATAGAGGATCATGAAGAAACTTATATATATTCAGGATGCACAGAATAATTAAGGTTGGCTCTCTGTTTTCTGTATGGACAGAAGAAAGACATCTGCAAATTTTCATTTATGCCATATGAAGAATGACATCTAACAAAAAGTCAGAGGGATTCTCTGACCCAACAAGCACTGTCTGGAAAAACTTCACTTCAGACTCACATATAGTATGAGTAGCAATATAAGTTACCTATTTGTTCTACAATTGGAATTATTTACATCCTAATTGAGTCCCCTCCCTTTTCACCTCCTACTCCCACTATTCCTAACTCATCCCATCTGCATCCCTCCCCTAGTCCTAAGAAAGGGGAGTTCTCCTTCCCTAACATCTGCCCTCTCACTATCAAGTCTCATCTGTATTACATATATCCTCTTCCTCCATGGTCTGGCAAGGACACCATGCCAGGGGGAAGTGATCAACCTGGGGGCCAGGGTCCATGTCATGGGTAGTCCATACTCCCCATACTGTGGGCACCACAAAGATTCTGTCCTACATATCTGCTACATCTGAGCAGAGGGTCTATGTCCACATCATACATGGTTCTTTTTTGGTGCATCACTCTTTGTATTTTAGTAAGGTTATCCTGTACTCTGTGGCTAATATCTGCTAATGAGCGACTACATACCATGCATGTATTTCTAGGTCTAGGTTACCTCACTCGAGATGATCTTTTCTAGTTCTATCCACTTGCTAGCAAGTTTCAAATTTTCCTTGTTTTTAATAGCTGAGTAGTATTCCATTGTGTAAATATACCACAGTTTCTTTATCCATTCTTCTATTGAGGGACATCTAAGTTGTTTCCAGGTTCTGGCTATTATGAATAAAGCTTATATGAACATAGTTGAGGAAATGTCCTTGTTGTATGGTGGAACATCTTTTAGGTATATGCCCAGGAGTGGAATGGTTGGATTTTGAAGTAGCACATTTCCCAATTTTCTGAGAAATTACAAGATTGGTTTTCAAATTGTTGTACAAGTTTACACACCCGCCAACAATGGAGGGGTGTTTTCCTTTCTGCACATCCTCACCAGCTTGTGCTGGCACTTGAATTTTTTATCTTAGCCATTCTGATAGGTATAAGATAGACTCTCAGAGTTGTTTTTATTTACATTTCTCTGATGACGAAGGATGTTGAGTATTTCTTTAAGAGTTTTTCCACCATTTGATATTCCTCTGTTGAGAACTCTCTATTTAGTTCTGTATCTCAATTTTTATTTTATTTATTTTTTTTATTTTTATATAAAACAATTTATTTTATTTTTATTTTATTTTATTTATTTTTTATTTATTTTATTAATTTATACTTGTTACATCTCTATGGTTATCCCATCCCTTGTATCCTCCCATTCTCCCCTCCCTCCCATTTTCCCCTTATTCCCCTCCCCTATGACTGTTCCTGAGAGGGATTACCTCCCCCTGTATATGCTCATAGGGTATCAAGTCTCTTCTCAGTGACCTGCTGTCCTTCCTCTGAGTGCCACTAGGTCTCCCCCTCCAGGGGACATAATCAAATGTGAGGCACCAGAGTATCTCAATTTTTAATTCAATTATTTGGCTTGGTGGTTTGTTTTCTTGAGTTCTTTATATATTTTGGATATTAGCCCTTTGTCAGACATAGGGTTGGTGACAATCTTCTTCCAGTCTGTATGCTGTGATTTTGTTCTATCAACAGTGTCCTTTGCCTTACAGAAGCTTTTCAGTTTCAAGAAGTCCCATTCATTAATTGTTTATCTTAGAGCCTGAAATGTTGGTGTTCTGTTCAAGAAGTTGTCATGTGTCCCAATGAGTACAAGGCTCTTCCACAATTTTTCTTCTAATCAATTTAGTATGTCAGGTTTTATGTTGAGATTTTAGTTTTGAGCACGATGATAAATATAGGTCTATTTGTATTTTTCTACATGTAGCTATCTAGTTAGACTAACACCACTTATGGAAGATGCTATCTTTTTTCCATAGTATGTATTTGGCTTCTTTGTCAAAAATCAAGCGTCCAAAGTCATGTGGATTTATTTCTGCACCTTCAATTTGATTCCATTGATGCACCAGCCAATTTCCAAGCCAGCACAATCCTCTTTATATTACTGTTGCTCTTTAGTACAGCTTGAGATCCAGGATGGCGATTCCTCTGGTAGATCTTTTATTGTACAGTATTGTTTTAGATATTCTAGGTGTTTTGTTTTTCGATATGAAGTTGAGAATTGATCTTTCAAGGTTTGTAAAGAATTGTGTTGGAATTTGATGGGAATTGGATTGAATCTGTAAATTATTTTTGGTAAGATGGCCATTTTCACTGTTTATTCTCCCAATATATGAGCATGGGAAACATTCCAATCTTCTGATAACTTCTTCAATTTCATGTTTTAGAGACCTGAAGTTTTTTTTTCATACAAGTCTTTGGCTTACCTGGTTAGAGATACACCAAGATATTTTATATTATTTGTGGCTATTGTGAATGGAGTAGTTTCTCTAACCTCTTTCACAGCCTGTTTGTAACTTGTATACAGGAGCGCTAATGATTTTGAGTTGATTTTGTATCCAGCCACTTTCTTTAAAGTGTTTATCATCTGCAGGAGTTCATTGGTAGAATTTTTTGGGTCACTTATGTATACTATCATATCAACAGCGAATAGTGATAGTATGACTTCTTCCTTTCCAGTTTGTATCTCCTTGATCTCCTTTAGTTGTTTTATTGCTCTGTCTAGGACTTCAAGAACTATATTGAAGAAGTATGGAGAGAGTGGACAGCCTTGTCTTGTCCCTGATTTCAGTGGAATTTATTTAAGTTTCTCTCCATTAATTTGATGGTGGCTACAGGCTTGCTGTACATTGCCTTTATTATGTTGAAGTATGTGCCTTGTATTCTTACTCCCACCAAGACTTTAAACAAGATAATCATGTATTTTTTTTTCTTTCAGCTTACTTATGTGATGGATTACATTGATGGATTTCCATATTTTGAACCACCACTGAATGCCTGGGTTGAAGCCTACTTGGTCATGGTGAATCATATTTTTATTTGTTCTTGGAATTGGTTTGCAAGTATGTTATTGAGTATTTTTGTGTCAATGTTCATAAGAGAAATTGGTCTGAAATTCTTTTTCTTTGCAGAGTGTTTCTTTTGCATAGATATCAAGGTGATTCTGGCTTCATAGAATGAGTTCAGTAATGTTCCTTCCATTTATATTTTGTGGAATAGTTTAAAGAAAATTGATATAACTCTTATTTGAAGGTCTGATAGTATTCTACACTGAATCTATCTTGCACTGGGTTTTTTTTTTAGGGGAGGGATATTTTTGATGACTGCCTGTGTTTCCATAGATGATGTAGGACTATTTATTTTGTTCACCTGATCTTGATTCAGTTTTGGTAATTGGTATCTATCAAGAAAATTGTTCATTTCATTTAGATTTGAAAATTTTGTGGAATATAGGCTTTTGAAATATGACCTAAAGATTCATTAGATTTCCTCAATGTCTGTCATTATGCCTCCCTTTTCATATTTGATTTTGTTGATTTGATTACTCTTGTTTTGCTAAGGATTTCTCTATCTTGTTGATTTTGTCAAAGAACCAGCTCTAAGTTTTGTTGATTCTTTGAAATGTTCTCTTTGTTTCTAATTTATTGATTTCAACCCTGAGTTTGAACATTTCCAACTGTCTACTCCTCTTGATTGTGTCTGTTTCTTTTTTCTGGAGCTTTTATGTGTGCTGTTATTTTGCTAGTATGAGATCTGTCCAATTTCTTGATAACTGCACTTAGTGCTATGAATTTTCCTCTTAGCACTGTTTTCATTGTTTCCCATAAGTTTGTATATGTTGTGCCTTCAGATTCATTCAGTTCTAGGAAGCTTTTAATTTCTTTTTTCTTTCAATCTTTACCTAAATATTGACTATGGAGGTGTTCAGTTTCCATGAGTTTTTAGGCTTTCTGTTGTTTCTGTTGTTGTTGAGTTCCAGCTTTATACCATGGTCATCTGATATGATGCAAGGAATTATTTTGTTTTTTTTGTATCTGTTGACATTTGCCTTTTGACAAAGTATACTATTGGTTTTGCAAAAGGTTCAGAGGGGTGCTGAGAAGAAAGTGAAATTTTCGTGTTTGGGTAAAAAGTTTTGTATATATCAGTTAAGTCCAATTGATACATGATGTCTATTACCTTCATTGTTTCTCCATTTTGTTCCTTTCTTAATTATCTGTCTATTGGTGAGAGTGGGCTGTTGAAGTCTTCTGCTATTATTGTATGGGCTTGATGTGTGTTTTGAGCTTTAGTAATGTTTCTTTTACGAATGAGGGTGCTCCTTTATTTGGGGCATAGATGTACAGAATTGAGACATCATCTTGGTGTATTTTTCATTTGATGAGTATGAAGACTCGTTTCCCATTTCTTTTGTTTAGTTTTGGTTGAAAGTCTACCTTATTAGGTATTATGATGAGCTACTCCAGCTTGTTTCTTGGGTCCATTTGCTTGGAATACCTTTATTACAACCCTCTACTCTAAGGTAATGTATTTCATGTATGCAGCAGAAAGATGGGTCCTCTTTTCTCATCCACTCTGTTATTCTGTGTCTCTTCATTGGGGATTTGAGACCATTGATGTTGAGATATATTAATGACTAGTGGTTATTGGTTCTTTTTTTATATTGGCAATGATGAGATTGTGTGTAAACTTCCTTCCTTTTGCTTTTGTGGATGTGGGGTTATTTATTTCCCTTGTTTTCTGGAGTAAAATTATATTCCATGGGTTTGAATTTCTTTCTAGTATCTTCTGTAGGGCTGGATTTGTAGGTAGGTACTCTTTGAACTTGGTGTTTGTCATAAAATATTTTGCTTTATCCTCTACGGTGATTTAAAGTTTTGCTGGGTATAGTAGTCTGGGTTGGCCTCAGTGTTATCTAAGTGTCTGCATGACATCCATTCAGGTCCTTCTGGCTTTCATAGTCTCCATTGAGAAGTGTAATTCTGATAGGTTTTCCTTTATATGTGACTTGGATTTTTTTTCCTTGAGGTTCCTAATATTCTTTCTCTGTTCTGTACATTTAATGTTCTGATTGTATGTTGTGGGGAGATTTTTTTCTGGTCCAATCTATTGGAGTTCTTAGGCTTCTGGTATATTTGTGGGCATCTCTTTCTTTAGGTTAAGGAAGTTTTCTTCCCTAGGTTTACTATTCCCAGGATTTTCTTGGGCTGTGTCTTCTTCATTGATTCTATCTCCATTTTTAGTTCTTAAGTCCTTATGTTTCTTTTACTTCTGCTGCTTGTTCCTAGCTTCCTGTTGTTTGCAAATTTCTTTAAGCAATTTGCTCAATTATTTCACCTCTTGCATTATTTATTATTTATTTTTATTTTTTACATATACATTCGCATTATACCACATATATGCAATAAACTACCCATAGCAAGAAGAACCATGATACAATCAGTAATTACATAAATGTTACATTCTTAATGTTTTGGCTATTTATATTTGACAGTCTTGAAGAAAACAACTTTTCTATTGTAGTGCATCTAAAATTCTGACTGTAAATCAATCTCCATCATATCTGTCATTATCAATTAAAACATCTATCTAGACCTAAAACATCTTAATCCTTAAACAACTGAGTCTCAATGTAAAACTAAGCTACCTAGTCTTCAACTCTATCAGAGAATTGAGAAGGAATAAACTTGATGACTAGAGTATGCCAAGAATGCAGGTTAGGAGCTAGCCAAATGAGACGATAACAAAAACAGTTTGCTACCAAAATAGTCACACAAGACTCTTCATAACGCTGGAGCATTTTCTTCAGCCTTCTGGCCCAATATATTTGACAGATATATTTGTGAGGCAGTAACTATTGAGACTTGTTTACCCTGTCTGGGAAAAGTTTGCCTGTCAAATCTGCCAGGATCCAAGCATGCCTATTTTTAGGCAGAATTATGTCTGTGGTAAAAATGAGGACATTTTTCCAAGTGGCTTGCTTTCCACATTTAAATCCACCACTATAAGGAGATTCTTTGATACTCATCATCCTCTTTGAGGTAGGATGTTGGGTGTTGCCAAGTGTTAACCTGTCTAATTGTCAGTGAATCTTTAAAATAATATAAACATTTTAAATGCCATTTTCTGCATATCTCTGAGGTTTCTGAAGACCTTACGTAGCTATCCAATCTTATCTTTCTATAGAATCATATCTATCTGCCACACCTAAGATGTACATTCTTGTGATAGAAGTAGACTAGTGATTGACAAGACCATGATTTGATCAGCTATCAATTATTTATCCTAAACAGCCTACAATAGCACTTTCAAAGTGTTGGAAGTAAACTTCGCATAATAATTGAGTTATATGGGTATAATACCTCATATTAGATTATATATATATATATATATTATGAAGAATAAACTAACATTTGAGTTCTATACACTGTATCTAGAATTAAACTTACTTTACATCTATATACCAATTTCTATATCAGTGAATTAAAAATAACCTTCTGAGTGACACCCGAGGCATTGAGATGAAGAGTAAATTCACTAATCTACTTTTCCTTATATCTTCCCTATATATTTCTTTTTTTAATTTAGATTTTATTAATTTATTCCAATTACAACACAATATGGTCATAGACTATCAAGTCTCATCCTGGTAGCATGCTTATTCTTTCTTTGAGTGACATCAGGTCTCCCCACCAAGGGGAGGTGGTCAAATATGGGGCACCAGAGTTTATGTCAGAGTCATTCCCTGCTCTCCACGTAATTGTGGAGAATGTCCTGTCCATTGGGTAGATCAGAGTAGGGGTTTGAGGTTTACTACTTTTATTGTCCTTGGTTAGTGCAATAGTTTGGGCCTTGATCCATCCATCAGGATCTTTTTCTTGTAGGTTTCTAGGACCTTCTGGTTTCTTCTATTTCCCCATCTCCTATATTTCTCTTATCTAGAGTCTCTGTAGGATGTATTCACATCTATATCAATCTCCTGGTAAGTGAAGATTTTTTGTGGGACATGCCTTTTGGGCTAGTGCCCAATTATAAGTGAATATATACCACTTGACTCTTTCTGCTTCTGGGTCAACTCACTCATTATGATCATTTCTAGTCCCATCCATTTGTCCACAAATTTTGGGAATTCCTTGTTTTTAATAGCTGAGTAGTATTCCATAGTGTAAACGTATCACAGTTTCTTTATCCATTCTTCTACTGAGGGGCATTTAGGCTGTTTCCAGGTTCTGGCTATTATGAATAAGGCTGCTATGAACATGGTTGAGCATATGGTGGAACATTTTTTGGGTATATTCCTAGGAGTGGAATAGCTGGGTCTTGAGGAAGCCCTATTTCTGGTTTTCTGAGATAGCACCAGATAGATATCCAAGGTGGCTGTACAAGTTTGCATTCCCAATGCCAATGAAGGAGTGTTCTTCTCTCTCCACATCCTCGCCAGCATGTGGTGTCACTTGAACTTTTGATCTTAGCCATTTTGATGTGTGTAAGATGGAATCTCAGAGTCATTTTGATTTGCATTTCTCTGATGACTAAAGATGCTGAGCATTTCTTTAAGTGTTTCTCAGCCATTTGATATTCCTCTGTTGAGAATTCTCTGCTTAGTTCTGTGCCCCATTTCTCAACTTGGTTATTTGGCTTGGTGGTGTTTAATTTCTTGTGTTCATTATATATTTTGGATAGTACACCTTTGTCAGATGTAGGGTTGGTTATGATCTTTTCCCAGTCTGTAGGCTGTTGCTTTGTTCTGTTGACAGT
The DNA here is from genome assembly GCA_907169655.1 of Acomys percivali. Classification (NCBI taxonomy): domain Eukaryota; kingdom Metazoa; phylum Chordata; class Mammalia; order Rodentia; family Muridae; genus Acomys; species Acomys percivali. The sequence continues at coordinate 93,666,332 of OU015760.1, forward strand.
GTCTTCTCCCTTACAGAAACGTCTCAGCCTCATGAGGTCCCATTTATTAATTGTTGACCTTAAGGCCTGGGCTGTTGGTATTTTGTTCAGGAAGTTGTCTCCTGTGCCAATATGTTCCAGGCTTTTCCCCACTTTTTCTTCTAACTGATTTAGTGTCTCTGATTTTATGTTGAGATCTTTAATGCACTTGGACTTGAGTTTTGTGCATGGTGACAAATATGGTTCCAATTGCATTTTTCTACATGTGGACAACAAGTTAGACTAGGCTCTCCCAAGAAGGTTGGAGACCCCGCCGGGATGTAGGGACTGTGGCTTTATCTGCCCAATTGTCCAGGCCCGGACTGCCCTGGTCTACAGACAGATTCTTGCCCTGATTGGTCTACAGAGCAGACCAGCCTAGATTGTGTACCCTTGGAAGCTCAGTCCCACCAAGCTTCAGCCGGAACTCAGACACCCCTCCAGACACCCAAGGCAGTCCAGCTTCTCCCACAAACATAGGAGTTTCTGCCTGGCAGTGGGGACTGTGGCTTTATCTGCCCAATTGTCCAAGCCTGGTCTGCTGTGGTCCACAGACAGGTTCCTGTCTGGATCAGTCCAGAGAGTGTACCAGTCTAGATTGCGCATCCTTGGTGGCTCAGCTCTGCAGAGCTGCCGCCACAACTCAATCCCCTCCAGACACCCAGGGAAGTCCAGCTTCTCCTACAAACATAGGAGTCCATGACAGTCCATGGGGACTGTCCTGACCGGGTTCTATCAGCCCAATTTTGCAGGCTTGGTCTGCTGAGGCTGGCTGACTAGCTCTGGCTGGACCCGTCCAGACTGTGAATGCTGTTTTGGGGCACCGTGAGCTTCACCGAGGCCTCCTGGGCTCCCCATAGACTTTGGTGGATCGGGTGGGGTTTTCCAAGGACAGATTCACTTTTTTCCCTGAGACTTTTCCAGGTCAGGAGCTCTGGTGTTCCACTGCCAAACATACTGTGCCTGGGGTATAGAGGCCTGCTGCAGTCCACAGGTGGGTTCCTTTCCAAAGTCTGGAGAGTGGGTTAAGGTCCTCCGTGGGCTCTTATTTGGCCCAGGGCCAAGGCCACCTGTGGTCTGCACTGTGCAGGACCTGACTCACCTAGTGTTCTCCAGTTCTTGCAATGTGTGGCTCCCAATCTGGTCCCTGTTCTCAGTGCATTAGATCAGATACAGTGCGTGATAGGAGCTGCCATCTTAGAACTTGCCTTCCTATATATTTCTATATCAGCCTTTCTTTCTTTTCAACCCCTATCTCCAAACCTAAGACTGCAAGGTAATGGAAAAGAGAGACATCTCTGAGTCTAACCTTGTTTTCTTTCTAAATAAGACCTATAATAACTTGAAACTAATTCCCATTAATAATAACCCTCTATATCCCAAGAAAGCAACCAAAGACCTAACCAATCCCCCTTAAAAGAAATGGGTAGTCATTTTCTTAAAGTTTCTTTTGGCTCATTTGGGACAAATAATACCTAGTAGGGGCCCAATTAAAATTGGGGAAATGGTTAAACAAGTTAGGAATCACATTTGTGGTCCAGTTTCTAAATGTTGGGAAACTCCAGGCTTAATTAGTGTCCTGTGTGGGACAGTATGAAATTCTGGACCAATTGGTATTTGAAGCTTTCTTTTAATCACTTCTTTCTTTGTGTATTCCTGTTTTAGTTTGAGAGATTTATTTTCCTCCTTTAAGGCCTCTATCATTTTCATAACCTCAGATGTGTTATACTTATGTGGCGAATATGATGTTAACTCTACGGCTTGTTGTGGTGGTGGAACTCCTGGATTTGGTATTATCACATTGTCCTGGTAATTGTTGCTTGTGTTCTTATGTTGACCTCTTCCCATTGTGATGTCTCTGTTTGGCACCTGTGCCCAGTGCCTGCTTGTACTCTTGAATTTTCTGTGACTGATCTGAGGTCAGTTCCACTTGTGTTCCAGACTATACTGTCTACTCAGTGCTAGAACTCACAGGTGCTGGTGATTTTGCAAATCGCAGTTTCTTATTCATCCCCAGGAGTTTCAAAGCTACCTGCCAGCCAAGTGAGTGGTGTCGGCTCACAGTGGATGCTTGGACCCTGAAACCTAGCATTCTGTGGCTTTTATGGGTATCCTGAGATCAGATCCACTTTTTTGGGGGACTGTAGTGTCTGCTAGATGCTAGTACCCAAAGACTCCATATTTTTGTTTGTTTGTTTGTTTTGTTTTTGTGTTTGTTTGTTTGTTTTGCTAGCCATGCCTCTCTTTAGCACCCCTTGGGAGTTCAAAAGTATTCCGCCAGCCAATTGTGTGATGATAGCCTTCAGAGGCTACATTCCAGTTTCTGCAGAGACCAGGGACCTTTTTCTTATTTTGCTGGGTGGCCCAAGGCTGGACCCAATAGTACTACACAGAGTTTGGACACCTCTTACCTGTGAGTCACCAGGACTTGTGTTTTGTTGTTCTCAGATCTGTCCTTAGGTTGTTTAAGTTGCTGCTGTCCTGCTGCCCAAACAAGATATGTGTTTGGCACAGCCACTTTGGATCCCCCAATCAATTGATTGAAATTTTAGGTGTTCAACAATGTTTTATATTTTATTAGAATATATTACTATTACATAATAATAGATTTCATTATGATATAATCATACAATCATATACTTACTCTTATTATAATCCTATGACTAGTATATCTTCCTCTCCATTCCCATTTCTGCTCATCCCCTTTACTCTCACATGACATTTGTATCTCCTGTTCCTTTCCTATTTCTTTTTTTCTTAAATTTTTAGCTTCCTTCCTTTCCTTATTTCTTCCTTTTTGTAAGTGAATCTGTTTAATTGGGGTTCCTTGCAAAACTATAAGTGAGAGGTTATTTAAAGAAACATAGATAGATGTTTTTAGGTTGATAATGACAAGATGTGATGGAGATTGATTTACATTCAGAATTTTAAATGTACCAAGATAGGAAAGATGTTTTCTTCATGGCTGTCAAATACAAATAGCCAAAACACTAAGAATTCCACATTTATATAATTTAAAAAAAAAAGAAAGAAACATTGGCTACTTACTGTAGTGGTGACTCCCTGAAGGAAATATCTCTTGTTCCTCTATTAACCATTAACTCAATATCTCTTCAGGAAAATGGTGTGACTCCATGAACACTTTCTTACCTGTGATGAAATTTTAATTGGCCCAATCTTGTGCAGTTAGCCACAGCTATTGTGTGTCCATTAGTGGAATGGACATTTCAAGCCATAAGATAACACATCACACCATGTGGTTACTTCCTCTAACTCTGAATTCTTTTGGGCTCTAGTGGGGAAACTTTTTAAAAGTCCTCCAGTTTGAAGCTTCTCAAATTACTATTTATCTGATACTAAGCAGTTTTGAAGAATTCCTAAAGACTTTAAAAACTATATAAATCCTCTATTTTAGTGCTCTTCTGTTCCTTCCTATGGTTTGTCTTTGCTCATTGATCAGGATTTTCTCTACCATTAAATTATTTTCTCAGCATAATCACAATGTTTTCTTGATAAAAGCAGAACTTAAATGAGGCAATACATGTAATGTTCTTGGAGCTTTCCCTTATACATATGTGTAGTATTCTACTGAATTATTCTATCAATTAGACTATTCCTAGAATACAAACACTATAAAATAATAGTACCATAGTTACTGACACTTTGTGAAAGCATGTAGTAAATATTGGAATGTAAAAGATGACTAAAACACTATCTATTCTCTCCGAAATGTTGTATAATACAGTGCAAAAAAGAAGTTATTTTAAATGTAGTAAAATGTTCTTATAGTTTGCAAATTATATTGTAAGAAAGAAGATATATTAAATTTGCTCTGAAGATTGTAAGGAGACAGAGGAAAAAGCAAAAGCAGGCAAACATGCACACTATATTTGCAGAGATTCCTGGCAGATGAATAAGTATCCATTAAACAATGGAAGATATACATCAGCATTGCTAACAACTTCCTGCTATACTATATATGTATCCATATTGGTTTGGATGGAATTGTACTACTAGTTTCATTTCAAATGATCTATCATGGGATTTCTAATCTTCTGTAATTGTAAGAGCCAAGTAATCCAATCAAAATTTGTTCTAAAAGATCAATTCTATTTCTTCAGAAAAACCTAGCTTAATATGTCTTTTACTTTTAATATCAAAAATTCTAGTATAATGCAATTAAATAATTAATTAATTTGTTTTTTCTTCCTCACAATGCAAATACTACTGCCTTAAAGGCCCTAATTCACCTAGAAATTAGAGTGAATATTTTCATACCATTTAGTTTTTGTTACAAGTATATATTGTATAATACTCAAACTCCCCTATATTTTCTTAACACTTCACCCACTTGTCAATCTTCAAGACAATTTTACTTCTTTCAATCCATATATATATATATATATATATATATATATATATATGACTTTATGTGACTATTTTATGCAGCATCTACAAACTCCAAATATGAAAAACCATATACTATTCATTTTTCTGTGGTTATTTTATTTCACTTATATAATTTTTCCTGTTATACCGATTTTTTCAAAAAGCATATACCTTTATTTTTCCTAATGGCTAAAAAATTACTATTGAATATAGTGTATTTCTTTAATCACCACTCTAATGTTGGTTCTGAGCATTGTTATTATAATTACATTAAAATATTTATGTAATAGCATCTCCATGATATGACTTTAAACGGTATTCACATTTATGCTCTTCTGAAATATTTCAAAAATGTATATATATAACTTGAGAAGGTTATTAAAACATGTAAGATTGTGGTCATCCCTTACACAATTCTGTAATTTAGAATCAACAAGGCACAAGAAAACTCCACTTTCTCAATTGCTCATATTTGACACTCCATGCACTGCTAGGTATCTGAATGATATACATATCTACGTGGGTTTGCTTATTTTTTTGTAAAAATTAGTTTTCATTTAAATTGTATAAAAGCAAGACTTGACACAAGTTTTATTAATGCCTTTAAACAATTTCAACAAGCAACGTAAGCAATATGGCATCATGTGAAGTTTCTAAATATTTATATTGGAAATCTAGAGACAACAAAACTACTAAATAAAATTAAACTCTTGAAGAGCAAATGATCCAGATGGACCATTAAGCCATTAAGCAGCTATATAAAGATGAAAGTGAGGGTAAAATGCAGTAGAAAAACTCTTCCTCATAATGTTACAAATTAAAATGCTAATAATAGTTCAGGCAACATTTAACTGGTCAAATTACTAAATAGATAAAAATTTCCAACATGTGTGCTAGCTTAACAATATAAACTTGTTTCTATATGAAAACTCTTCCATGAGAATTTCTTGGTGAGGAAAAATTAACCATATTAGTAATAATCTCACAGCCAATTCATAAAAATTAAATTTTACAAGTTATGTTAGTGGAAAAATCATTGTACCTCATTTCACCAACACAAATATTTTTGAGGTATGACTGCCTATATCATAGGCTGCTAATTAAGTTACTTAAGTAGCTTTGGTTCTATATAATTATAAGTAATACAATGACAAGCTATCATTGCTTACAGTGTTTATCTTTTCCACACTAAAATGTTTGGCACATAATATACTTCAGATTCAAGGGTTGATCTATTTCTATATAAGAATCAAGTTACTTTAAATTCATATCACCATAGTGAGATATAACAAATCAAGAAAGAATTATATGGTCATACCTGTATGATAATAGATACAGCTGTTTTCCCCAAATAACTTGGTGTCATTATCTTTATTGAATTTATTAATTGATTCTATTTTTCAATTAGAGAAAATAATGAAAATATCAAAATGTATACTCTTGAAATAATGTAAACAATGTTTTCATATGAGTTACCATAAATTCTAGAAAAGGAATAGGAAAGAATTAAATAAAGAGGAAAAAAGATATATGGGGAGCTTTCTATACAAAGAGTAGCATACATTTTATACAAATGGAAATATACCAAGCAACATTTACCATAAAGAATCTGAACCAATACTTCTTTTAAATTCTATGTATAAAATTTTAAATAATAAAAAATAACAGGAATTTATATCTTAGTGTCACAAAAGGGGTGAAGATAATCTGAGATACTTCATACCTCCATCAAGCATTCTCCAAGTCACTGTTCAAGGAACATGCCAAGAAAAATAAAACATTAGTAGTATGTGCTTTAGAGACACCAATCTAATGGGATTTGTGTTGACCAAAGACAAGATACAATTTAAAATAGGCGATTATAATTGGAAATATCATTCAGAAGGTAGATTTTTAAAAATAAATAAAATGTTAATTATAATGATTCAATTGAGAGAATGTAATAAGCAGTGTAACATCATTTAAATAAATATTGTAGCTCAAAATTTCTATTTCTATTTCTTTGTACTTCTCAAGGAAAAATACCATATGCTATGATATTTTTTAAAATTTTAAAAAGAAATTTAAATTGTTACTTTAAATTTTTAAAGTAATATTTCATAATAAAAACATGAAAATGTGGTTAGAGAGATGATTCAGCAGTTAAGAACACTTGCTACTTTGTAGAAGAATTTTAAACAAGCAACATGGCTGATTTAACCACATCCAAATTCCTTCTAAATCTGTGTGATCTGGCTCAAATGCAGACACTCCCTTAGAACAAACATTTAATCTCAAACAATCTTGGTTATATTAGTTTGTAAAAGGATGCAGTCATGTTTGAAAGCAATTTATAATTGAGGGGCAGAAGAGTGACAAATGAGAGAAAGATTTGACAGAATAAGTCAGAGACGGAGTTTTCCCAACTCTCACAAGTACAGAGAAGGAAAAGATGCAACTTAGGAGATCAATGCAGAGAAAGAGAGACAGAAAGAGAGACAGACAGAGAGAGAGAGAGAGAGAGAGAGAGAGAGAGAGAGAGAGAGAGAGACAGACAGACAGACAGAGAGACAGAGACAGAGACAGAGACAGAGACAGAGAGAGAATGAGAGACAAAGAGACAGATAGACAGAGGAGGCAGTTTTACCAGGACAGTTTTACAGAGACACGTTGTAGGTTGTAGAGGGAACAAGCTAGACACAGGTCAAGAAAGATGAGCATAGAATGAAAGAATGCAGAAGATTAGAACAGACTGCAAGAGTTAGTATAAGATCAAGAGAACAATTAAATGAGAATCCAAGAAAAGCCAGATTGAGCCAGTCAGCTCGGAAAGGAGTTTTAGAAAGCTGAGTTGAACAAGGCAGCCAGAGTTCAGAAAAAGCTAGAAAGTATAAGGTTATTCAGGAGTAAGCCTCCAAAACAACAATTGAACATGACAAAAATAGAACCATTTACAATCCTTTTGCAGAGGACCCAAGTTCAGTTCCCATTAAGTGCCCTAGTAGCTCACAACTATATGTAATTCTAATTCTAGAAAGTCTGTGTATCTCTTTTTTCTTCTGTGTAAATAAGGCATGTATACAGTAAGTATCCATGAGGTAAAGCAAATATATTTAAGATAAAATGAAATAAACATTTAAAAATCTTGAAATTTAAGTTATTTATAAAAATGATTTCATGTGTGTGTGAGTGTGTGTGTGTGTTTGCTGTTATATATGAATATGTAATACATGAATGCCTAACTAAAAGGAAATGTTAGATTCCTAGAAACTGGTGTTATAGATGTTTGTAAGCTGTGTGGGTCTTGGAAACTGAATTTGCATGTTCTGTAGGAGCAGTAATACTCATAATTTTTAACTTCTGACCCATCACTATAGCACCACTCAAGCTTGATATATTTTTAAGAAAAGAAGCTTAACTCGTGTTCAAAAAAATGACATTCAGAATCTTGGCTTCAAAATCTGGAGGTGTTAATTTCCCTGTCCACAATTTGTCAGAAAAAAAAAATGTGTTATCTTTCAAGAAACAGTTTTTCTCATTAGACCCTGGGTCTTGTTTATAACATTGCTCACTGAAAATTAGATAAAAAATTATTCATTAAAATATTTAATTAAGAATCACATAAAGAATAGATAATAATGTCATATAACTTAAGCCAACCCTTAGTTCAAACTTTAACGGGAACCAGAGAGATGCCAGATAAATGTTCCACAATCAAATCCAGAAAGTAGATAGTAGTATAGAACAACAACTTTTGTTTTAATATCATTAGAGTAATTATCAAAAAATCAATTTCCGGAAAATTGTGTGACTTATTTAACATTTCAAGAAGTTAGTTAGGTGAACTACCAAATGGAATTTGCAAATATTAGAATTCTTATTTTTAAGAAAGAATAGTAATAATAAAGTAGTATTAACATAATCATTTTATATTTAAATATTATAGTATTTACTATGTATATATATTCATGTTGAAAGACAAATAATCTATGATAAAATTTTAATTTATTTTATAGTGCTTATTACCAAATTAGCATGTGATTTTAACCAGTTAACTGTACAAATTAGTGCACACACTGTTATATTCACATCCAACTCTAAATTTTCAATGGATAAGGCCAAATTTTTGTTGTAGACAAATTATTCTTTGTATATTTAATAATATAGTAAATTATTGCAGCAGTAGATTTCTTTAGCCAGCTAGTTCTCCAATGACAGACACAGAGAGACTATAATTTATTGTTATGCTGTAAGCACTATGCTTGGCAGATTCTGAGCTATTCTAATCCTAGTATCATTAAAGCCTACATAAAAGTCATATACTAATCTGATGAGTCCTGGGGTGTCTTCTGCTCCATCAGTCTGTTCTTACAAATAAATGCTTCTTTCTCTCAAATCCTTTCTCTCTCTAGCTTCCTCCCCTCCTCTTACTTTTCTGTTTCCTCATCCCTTGAACCCAAGCCTTGACACCTAAAACTCCACTTCACTCTCATCTACCTAGTACCTTTAAAACCCCCACAAAAGGCAATCACTTGCCAATCTGATGGCTCAGAGGGGCTTCTGCTCCATCAGTCTATCCTTATAGGCATGTGCTCATCGTCCATCTTGTTTCATGGAAACTCCTTTCTCTATGGTTTCTCCCTCCTCCTTCACTTCTCTTCCTCTATCTTCTCTGCTTCCCCTTTCTCTTGACCTGGGCACCTAAAACTCCCTTGCTTCTACACAGTCATAAGCTTCAGCATTTTTATTTACCCAATCAGAGATAATTGCAGAACATTCCTTCTCATCACGTGGCTACAGGAGATAGTTCAACATTCATAACCATGCTTATGGCACGGCAATAACCAGATCTTAAGGCTCTGAAATTAGCACTTAAAAACACAATTAGGCCTTCCTCCCACCCCTACATTCTCCTATTTCTTAACTGTCTCTCCTTTTCCTGAAATCTCATACCTAATTGGCAAGAATTCCCTGTCTGTTTTCTAATCATCTGTTTCTCTGTTTATGTATATGAAAGAAAACATGTGATAGCTGACTTTTCATGTCTACTTCATTTTGCTTAACAGAATGTCTTTTAGTTAGGTTTAACCAATTTTATGCTAAACATTTATCATATGTAGAGGAATTTTAATCAAACAACATCAGTGATTTAGGAAGGGAATCACACCCAAAGACTTTCTAGGTCTGTGAGATCTGGCTAGGATGACACACCTTTAGTTCCTCTTTTGGACATAAAGACACACTCTTAGTACACAACTATTTTTTACTAGTTAACTCATTTATTCACTTTATATCCCAGTCATTGCCCCTTCCCTCCTTTTCTCCCAGGCCCACACTTTCTCTCTCAAACTCCTCTCTATTCCTCAGAAAAAAGGAGCACAACTACATATCCACCACAGCTCAAATCACATCAGGACCAATTTTTTCTTCTTTCCCTGTGGCCTGGAAAGACAGCCCTGCCAGGGGGAAGTGATCAAAAAACATACAACAGAGTTCATGTCAGAGACAGCCCCTTGCTCCTCTTACTAGAGGAACCACAGGAAGCTTGAGCTTCCCATTGGCTATATTTATGTAGAGAATCTAGGTTCAGTCTATGCATGGTCCTTGGTTGATTCTTCAGACTCCACAAGATATTCTGGACATGCTTGGACCAACTGAAAACCCACCCTATTGAGGAGAGGCAACCCCTGACACTATTAATCATACTTTGCTATGCTTGGAGGCAGGAAACTAGTAGAGCTTTTTTCTGTGAAGCATAGGGAGTCTTATGAGAAAGTAGGGAGAAGGATTAAAGGACCTAATGGTGATAAGAGCTCCACAAAAAGGTCACTTATGCCAACTAGACAGTAGACACCTGAAGTGAAGTTAGTTTGTAGAAGGAAACACACATGTTTGAAAGTGATAACTAATTGAGGGGAAGACAAATCATGAATTAGAGACAGAATTGACAGAATGAGTTAGGGATAGGATATACCCAACCCTCACAAAAACAGTCAGGAAAGAGAAGCTACTTAAGAGCAGTGCAGTAGAGTTGAGAGAATAGAGTAGGGAGCACTACAGAAAGCTAGTAGGGAAGATAATACGGTAGAGTACAATAGAGATTTTAGTAGGGAAGACAAGGCAGTAGAGAAAGGAGTACAGTGCAGTAGAGAGTTCAGTATAGAATGTGGAGAGTGTGAGATAAGCCTTTTGGAGGCCCATAGATAATGGCAAGTAAAGCATCAATGGCTCCTAATCTGCTAGAATGGTCCTGATCCACTGTAGGCAGTGTTGATATATTAGGGACTCCTAGCTGACCAGTGAAGTCTGAAAATGGACCTGAGGCTAAGGCTATGACTACTTCCCCCTTCTTCGTGGAAGTCTCCTAAGGCGACCTTGCCACCCCACATTCCCCACATTTCCTCAAAGGTACACAAACCTGATTGACTGCTATTGGTGCTTGAGGCTAGCATGGGATAGTTAGATTGGCCCTTTAATCTTTTGAAGGACTTTATACTGGACAATAAAGTTAGATCTTCATCTTTGAGTCTGGTCTCCAGAGTCTGATTCCTGTGATTCTACATGGGCTTTGTCACCATTCACTCCCTTCCCCTTGTCACTGATCCCCACAGATAGTGCCCAAATAGGGACTACAGGGACATTATGAACCCCCTAATTATTCATAGTGGTTGAGTGGAACTTTCTACTCAGAATGACTAATTCAAGTTCTCAGGATAAAGAAAATCAGTTAAAAATCATGAAAGGTATTCTAGAGAGTAGGCTACTTTCTTCCTTAAATAAAAAGCTTAATCATTTCTATGATAAGGTTCTAGAACTGTATCCTTGGATGGTCATAGGGGAGAACTGAGATGAACAATCTTGGGAGCTGGTTGAAATTCTGTCAGAGAAGAGATAGAGGGTGAATGTCCTCCATAGTTATTCCCTTTATTTATGCTATTCTTAATTGCCTTCCAGGATCTGCTATCACTAGACCTTCTTTGATCTTGTTGGCAGAACCTGGAGAGAAAGAAAAAATCTGATAACTCTGCCATGATTAGGCATACTTTCATTACTACTGGCTCCATAGATAAGGACCCAAACAAACCAAAAATAATTCCTCTATACTCTGAGTTAGGTCAACTGGGTAAAACCATATGCCCATAGTGAAGCCTCAAAGGAAATAGCAGAGGCTTCATGTTCCCCTGTAGGGATATGATCTAATATGTTTGAGGGAATATTCTCTCATGTAAATCCTTGGGTTACCCTCTTTTGTTCTCCTGGGGCACCTAAGTTGCATGATTCTGGGGCTATATTAAACTCTAAAAAGGATGACTTCCCCCACCAAAGCTTTCTCTGTAATTCCTCAGCCTCAGGGAGACAATAACTGTCCTCAAAAAATTTGGGAACAGCATTCCATGAAAATGATTAATAAAAGTAGAAAGGCATTTAGTGAGAAAGGGTTACATTCACCTTTTGTTAGTCAAATGTTTGAATCTATGACAACTACTTTAAATACACTCCAGCACTGGAAAAATATTATATAAGTAATCTTATCTGGAGGGCAGTTCCTTAAATGGACATAGACATTCTCTGATGAGTAAGAAGTCCTAGGACCAGAAAACTTGGTCCTAGGCTCTCCAGGGAGAAGGTGTCTATGCTTCTCTTGCTACTCAAATGTTAGGCCCTCTTAATTATTTCAATCAGGTGTACTTGTGTGCCATGTGAGCCATACAGAAAACTACCAATGCTACTACAGTGCTTCTCAGTGGGTTAAAACAGAAACCCAATGAACAACTTGCTGATTTTGTCTATAGAATGCAAGAAGCAGTCAATCAGCAGGTACAACAGTACACAGCTGCAGATCTCTTAATAAAAAGTATTTGTATGGGAAGGTGATACCACTGAAGCACATAGAACAATCACTCTAGTGTGGAGTGGAGAATTGGAGGATTGGATAACTGCCAGTAGAAACATTGGTACTGCCCTTAATCAGACAGAAAGCTGGCATCTGCTCTAGCTATGCATTTAAAAACCAGGACGCCGGAGGTAAAAACAAGGCAGTATATTGGACATGTGGGAGTCAGGGCCACTTTGCTCATCAATGTTATAATAAGGCACAAGAAAAAACTGAAAAACATCACCCATCAATATGCCAAAAATGCAAGAAAGGATTCCATTGTGCCAAAGACTGCCACTGAAAAACTAACAAAGATGGGCAATTTTTAAACGTCCAACGGGGTAATCCTCAGCCCCACAATTCAGAGGGAAACCATTGAAAATATTATGAATAATTCCTGTTTGTATGCATCAGGCTCATCTTTGGTTGAGATGAGATGATTACATGTTTTGTGGTACTATTGATACTTAGGCAGAAAGAACTTGTTTAAGAAGGAATGAAGTTCCCACTACGTTGAATCTTCAGCCTAGACCGACAGTAAAGATGTTGGCCACCTAACATGGTCTTGGCAAACAGCTCTGCTGATCACATGGTGAGATAAGGATGGTAATCAAGGAACAAGCACACTCCTAGTTCTAGTAGACCTTCTCAATAATCTCTGAGGAAGAGATGGCTCAGAAGAGTGTGAATTTAGTCATTACCACAGACAATAAAACCTTTTATTGCAATTGCATTGCACAATATACATCACATTTGAGGTATTCTCCCAATTCTAAGGGCCATTTCTCCAAGAGGATTCAAATTCCCCCTGAAATCAATATAGAATTCTGACATGTCTGTGTGGGTGGAGTAATGTCCAATAGTGGGTGGAGGGAGAAGAACCAGAAATTATTGAAGCTTGTCCAAGAACAACATGATTATGGTCATATAGAGTTTTCTACCAATCCTTGGAATTCTCCTGTCTTTATTATAAAAAAGAAGTCAGGCAAATTTAGATTCTTACATGACCTTAGATCTATCAGTGTTACTATGCAGGTGATTGAGGTTACCTTGTCTGGCCTTCCTGCACTATCTACAGTCCCTCATGGATGTTATATTGTCACTATATATATGAAACATTTGTTTTTTATCTATTCCTCTACAACCAGAGGACAAAGATTTGATTTCTGTCAGCCTGTAATTAATAATGAAACACCTATAAGCAGATATCAGTGGAAGGTATTCTCACAGGGGATGAAAAATAGTCCCACTTTTTGTCAGATTTATGTGTGTGAGGTTATTAAAAAGGTAGTCAGTGATTGTTATGTGATTCATAACATTGATGATATTTTTGACTGGTCACCTGGAGCAAAAATCCTTACAGTTCAAGCTCCAGGATATCTCTACTGCTTTGAGAGTTAGCTTGTCTTCATATAGCAACTGAAAAGGTACAAACCCAAGAACCATATTTGTTCTGGGCGCACATAGTTTCCTTCCATGCTAGTAGGCTTCAAAAGCTACAGTTCTTCTTTCCCATACCACCCACATTGGCTTCCATGCAGACCTTTCTGGGGAACTATGCATGGATTAGACCTTGCCTTCCTGTTATCACAGGACAGTTCATGCCTGCCCCTCTTTCTCCTGGTTCATAGTGCCAAGTGGCCAGAGGAGATTTTACACATCACCAAGGAAGCAAAACAGGCTTTACAAGATGTTAATACAGGCTGTAATCAAGCCCTTCTACATAGATTTGATCCTGCTAGTGAGGTTTGGGGCCTTGTGATGCCCATGCAGGGATTCCCTCCTGGAGTGCTTTTCTAAGCACCCAATAAAATATTATGTTGGTCTCATTTGGCGTATACTGCTCCTAATGTTGCACCTTTTATAGATAATATTTTCACTCTTGCTATTAAGGTACTTAAGACATCCCTTTTATTGTTGTGTAAAAAGCCAGATAAAATCATTCTTCTAATTTCCCAGGACTTACTTGACTGGATATTCTTATTCTCCTATATCACTCAGCTCTTTTTGTTAAAATTCCAGGGTAAAATAGATACCTTGTTCCTTGGAGAACCACCATTGGCTTGAATTACAGTAAATGCTACCGAAGGCTGGACAGGGGAACTATCTTTCTCAGGACAGACCTCCTCTCTTGTTCATACCAAGAGAGATTTGGGTATATCTGCCATTATTACTGCTATTGTAGTAGGCCTTACCACAGCTGCAGCTACTGCTACAGCAGCGATTACTTTACAAACTTCTATTCAGACAACAAAGAGCCCAAATAATATATCTAAGTTTATAGCCTCTGCTCTTGATAAGCAGCTAAAAGTTAATAAACTTTTTCACTTGGAAGCCCTTAACCTTCACCATCAAGTCTGTCTGCTACAACATGATGTCAATAACTCATGGTAGCTTGCACATGTTGCCTGCAATCCCAGATATATTGCTATTTGCCTCACTCAATACCTTTTAACCTTGAAATTAAAACAGAGGGTGAATCTGTGAGGAGTGTCGAGACAAACCTTTTGGAGGCCCACAGAGAATGGTGAATGAAGTGTCAGCAGCTCCTAAGACTCCTTGATGGTTCTGATCCACTGCACACAGTATTGATTTATTAGGGACTCCTAACACACTAATGAAGTCTCAAAATGGACTTGAGGCTAAGGCAATACAGCTTCCCTCTTCTTCATGGAAGTCTCCAAGGTGACCTTGCCACCACACATCCTCCACATTTCCTCAAAGCTATACCAACCTGATTAACTGCTATTGGTGGTTGAAGGTAGTATGAGGTAGTCATTGGCCCTTTAACTTTTTAAAAAAGCCTTTACACTGGAAAATAAAATTAGGTCTGCATCTTTGAGTCTGGTTTCCAGAGTCAAATTCAAAGAATTCATTGTAGATTCCATCACTTTTCAGTACCCTTCCCCCAATTCCTGACTCCCACAAGAGAAGGCAGTACAATATAGTTGAAGCTCCTTTAAGTTCTGAACACTTTAAACAAATACAGAGATTTCCAATATGGATTTAACCACTATTTCCAAATTTCCTCATACTTAAAAGCATGCACTAAATAGTTCGTTTATTTTTAATGCTGAATACCAACATACCCAAATTTTAGGATACATTGAAAGCAGTGTTAAGAGGAAAATTCATAGCATTAAGTGCCTTTAAAAAGAAATTGGAAACATCGCACATAAGCAACTTAACAAAACAGCTGGAAGCCCTAGGAAAAAAAGAAGCAGAAACATCCAAAAGGAGTAGGCGTCTGGAAATAATCAAACTCAGGGCTGAAATTAACAAATTAGAAACTAAGAAAACAGTCCAAAGAATCAACAAAACCAAGAGCTGCTTCTTTGAGAAAATCAACAAGATAGACAAACCATTAGCCAAACTAACTAAAAGGCAGAGAGAGAGAGTATTAAAGTCAACAAAATCAGAAATGAAAAGGGAGACATAACAACAGACACTGAAGAAATACAAAGAATCATAAGATCTTACTTCGAAGGCATATATGCCACAAAATTTGAAAATATAAGGGAAATGGATGATTTTCTTGATCAATTTCACTTGCCAAAATTGAGTGAAGAACAGATAAACAAGCTAAATAGTCCCATTTCCCCAACAGAAATAGGAGTAATCATTAATAGTCTCCCAAACAAAAAAAGCCCAGGGCCAGATGTTTTCAGGAAAGAATTCTACCAGACCTTCAAGGGTGAGCTAATACTGATACTCTTCAAGGTACTCCAAAAGATAGAAATGGATGGAACATTACCAAATTCATTCTATGAGGCCATAGTCACATTGATACCTAAACCTCACAAAGACTCAACAAAGAAAGAGAATTTCAGACCAATTTCTCTTATGAACATCGATGCAAAAAACTAAATAAAATTCTTGCAAAATGAATACAAGAACACATCAAAGATATCATTCATCATGACAAAGTAGGCTTCATTCCAGGCATGCAGGGATGGTTTAATATATGGAAATCCATCAATGTAATACACCATATAAACAAACTGAAAATAAAAACCACATGATCAATCCTTAGGTGCAGAGAAAGCATTTGATAAAATCCAACATCCATTCATGTTTAAAGTTTTAGAGAGATCGGGGATACAAGGCACTTTCCTCAACATAATGAAGGCTATATACAGCAAGCCAATAGCGAAAATCAAAGTAAATGGTGAGATACTCAAGGAAATTCCTCTAAAATCAGGAATATTTCATTGTATAGTATTACAATTTTGCTTTCATATAGCCATTAGTTGATGGCATTACATAATTTAACTTTGAAGGCTATTGTAAATAGTTTTTAGGCTAACCATCATGAATATTGGCTATATTGATGTATTTCTATATAGCTAAGCAGGTATATATGTATAGGTGTGCCTGTGAGTTTATCTCCAGATGCTACTAACATTTGAGCCAATATGCATAGCAAATAGACCATTTTATTAGTGAGAATGTGCTTTATACAATTTGTTGTGGGCCTGACTTGCTTGTATAAGATCAAGTGCATCCTCTTTTAATGTTATTGATCTGGGATAATTTTCTGTCTGGGATATCAAACTGAAATATCAACTGTCCCTGTATTTCAATGTTGCCATAATTCAGTATAATTTGCTCCTCAGATTGTGAGAAACAGATTGTAAATATACCTTTGGCTTTCCTGTAATTTTAATTTTTATATGACAATAAATAAAACATATCTCAGCCACCATAATTTTGTGATTCACTTCCTTTGAGGAATTATTTTGACCATCTATATATTTGCAATATATACAAACAAACAACCACACATTTCTTTATACAACATACATACATTTAAAATATCTTATCTACACATATTATTAATTCTAGGTGTCATACTGTAGACTATGTGATTTCTCAGCTTTCACATGCCAATATCACTTATCATATATCCAATATTTATGTATGTAAGCATAAACCTAGGCATGTGCATGTTTGTGCACACACATCCACAAACACACAACACTTATTGCTTGATGTACAGTGGGATTATGCGCTGAAAATGCATTTTGAGGGGTTTTAATGTTTGCTTTATTTAATCTGTGGATAATTAGATTCATACTTATAAAACATATCACTATCAAACTAATATAATAAATTATCAGCAATTTATTGAAATCTTTTTCTAGAGATACTGTATGGACTAAAGTATAGGATAATTAGACATAAATTCCATAATTAAAACAATTGTGGGGGTGAGTAGTGGCTCAATCAGTAAAGTGCTTGATACATAAGCAAAAAAATTGAGTTGTGATTCCCAGTTCCCACATGCAACTCTGACCATGGTTGCATGAATATCTAATACCAGGACTCAGGTGGCAGAGACAAGCTCTTTCTAAAGTTTTGGCCAGTAAGACTAGGCAATTTCATAAGCTCCAATTTCAATGGGACATCTTGCTTCAAAAATTAAGTTAGAGATGAAATTGTGGAAGGTATCTGTGTCTATCTTTGTGTTTAAATATATACACACATGTGTTCCTTCATCCCTCACATTTGCACATACACATAAATATGCACACATATGACATTCACACACATATTAAATCACTTGTATTAGACAAACACAAGTGCACACACATACACATTCCTTTTATTATTTGTTGGTTTTAAGATATTAATATTCAGCTAATTTGTCATAGATACTTTATTATTTTATTATTCAAACTTAGGAAGCTAGTGTTACTTTTATATTTATCATCTTTTGATAAATCTAAAGTGTTTTTACAAATGCATCAAGTAAATATCATTATACATAAGCAACAAAAGATACTATGGATAATTCATTATTTTCTCTCAATAGGCGAGTTGCTAATACATTTGACTGAATAGGTCTTAAAAATTAAAAATAGGTCTGATGGGGGATTTCCAAGATGGTGGCACCAATTGCACACCATCTCTGATTAGCAGGAAATACAAGACTGCACAGTGACCTAAAGACCAAACTGAGAACTACAAAACACCAGTCCTTCTGATTCTCACATGAGAGGGATCCAAATTTTGTGGGGCACAGTTGGCCCTGACCCCTGGCCACCCAGCTAACCGAAGAAAAAATCCCTAGGAAAACCCCACATTAGCCGCCATCTTGGGAAGGACTGTGGGAAATCCCTTCAGCTTCGGGCCCTCACTGTTGGCTACCAGTTGTGGGACCCTGGAAAGAAAAATTGTGAGATACACTTGCAACTCCAGGCTCTCACTCCTCCCACCCCCCGCAGCCCCTGTCCCCTGCTTGCTCAATCCAGGATAGCGAGCAAACAGGCAGAACTTAGTTCTGGCACAAGACATAATCCATATTAGCTGCCCCCTGAGAAAAGAGTTCCGGTCACCTAAGTACCTCTGAACCCTGAGCTATCTTAGACCCCGAGTTGCTTGTTGGCCTAGACTTGTAGGGTCACAGAGCAGATAAATATATCCCTGCCATCCCAGGAGGGCCTGTGGAACTTACGAGCAGCTTAGATACCTGATCTCTTACAACACCCAAAACTGCCTACTAGCTGGGAACAAACCATATGTCTGACAGAGCTAAATCATGGCTCCAGGCACAGTACACATTAGCCACCATCCTACGAGTAACTTCAGGTCTTGGTCTGTACATTCACACTCACCTAAAGCATACTACTCAGATAAAGCTAAGACACAAGGCAAGCCCACTGAGCAGAGACCAGCTTGGGCCACATTACTCACTAACTGCAATCCTGCTAGCAGCTTCTGGCCCTAATCTCACCCTGCCCACCTATTGGCCAGATTCACCTAGGTCACAGAGCAGAAATTTGTGTAGGCCCCACCCCATATTCGCTGCTGTTTCCTGAGAAGCTTGGAGTGCTAATCTCTCTCCGTTGGTCTTACCCAAACTGGTCACAGAGAACCATCTGTAACACAGCAGATAGACAGGGACCTGCCATCTCAAAAGAATGTAGGGCTCCTGAGCAACTTTGAACTTAGAAATATATCATCTCAATCCTCCCCTGCCTGACTCAACTGAAATACAGTTAGAAAACCCAGCTGAGCTGAGCTGGGTTTAGGCTCTAACACCCACTGTGCAACATCTTACGAAGGCCTCTGGGGAGCCCTAGCAAACAATTTTTGGCTTGGAGTTCTCCTTACTTGCTCTCAAACTGCCTGGCCAACCTGGGACACAGATAGCAACCTCATTGAAGGAACCCCTATTCCTGCTAACACCAGAGACAAACAGATGACTAGAGGACAGTACAAGAAGACTACTAGCAACAAAACTGAGAGCCATATAACAACACAGGAAAACAGTGACCCTAACACAGCAATCCCTGGAGACAAGAACACCCATGAAATGCAAAAGGAAGACTTTAAATCTGAGGTTATGAAAATGATAGAAACTTTGAAAGAGGAAAATAAATCACTCAAAGAAACACAGGAAAATATACTCAATCGGATGTAAGAATTGAATAAATCCTATAAAGAACTACAGAAAAATACATCCAAAGAGAACAAAGAGATGAAGAACTGAAAAAATTTTATAAAGAATTACAGGAAAATTCAATTAAATGTGAGAAATAAATGAATAAGACTATTCAAGACCTAAAGAGGGAATTAGAAGCAACAAAGAAAGCACAAGATGAGGCAATCACAGAGTTGTTAATCAAGAGAACAGGAACTAAGGATATAAGTCATGCCAACTGAATACAAGACATGGAAGAATCTCAAGTGTGGAGGATAAGATTGAAGTTATCAATAAAGCAGTCAAAGAAAATGTTAAAACTAAAAAGTTCCTGAGACAAAACATCCAAGAATTTTGGAACACTATAAAAAGGCCAAATCTAAGAATAATAGGAATAGAAGAAGGAGAAGACTCCAAGTTCCAAGGCCCAGAATACATTTTCAACAAAATTATAGAAGAAAACTTCCCCAACCTAGAGAAAAAAATGCCGAATAGCATACAAGAAGCGTACAGAACTCCAAATGGATTCGACCAGAAAAGAAAATCCTCCCAACACATAATAATCAAAACATTAAATGTACAGAACAAAGAAAGAATATTAAAAGCAGCAAGGGAAAAGGGTCAAGTCACATATGTAACTTTAACTAAGAAAGTGAAAGATTTGTATGAAAAAAAAAAACCTTCAACTCTCTGAAGAAAGAATTTGAAGAAGATTTCAGAAGATAGATAGATCTCAGATCCCCCATGCTTATGGATCGGGAGAATCAGCATAGTAAAAATGACCATCTTACCAAAGGCAATCTACAGAATCAATTCAATTCCTATCAAAATGCTCACACAAGTCTTTACTCACCTTGAATGAGCAATTCTAAACTTCATATGGAAAAACAGAAAACCCAGAATAGATAAAATGATCCTGTACAATAAAAGATCTGTAGGAAATTGCATCCTGGATCTCAAGCTACACTATAGAGCAACAGTAATAAAACAGCATGGTATTGTCATATAAATAGGCTGCTTGATCAACGGAATTAAACCGAAGCCCCAGAAAGAAACCCACATACCTATGGACAACTGATTTCTTGACAAAGAAGCCAAATCCATACAATGGAAAAATGATATCATCTTCAACAAATGGTGCTGGACTAAGTGGGTGGCTACATGTAGAAAAATGAAAATAGAACCATATATATCACCCTGCACAAAACTGAAGTACAAATGGATTAAAGACCTCAACATAAAACCAGACACATTAAATCTGTTAGAAGAAAAAGTGGGGAAGAACTTTGATCTCATTGGCACATGAGACAACTTCCTTAACAGAACACCAACAGAACAGCTCAGGCCATAAATTCAATCATTAGTAATGGGAACTTATGAAATGAAAAGGGTTCTGTAAAGCAAAGGACACTCTCAGCAGAAAACAATGAGAGCCTACTTACTGGGAAAAGATCTTCACCAACCCGACATCAGACAAAGGGCTAATATCTAAAATATATAAAAAACTGAAGAAATTAAAAACCTCCAAACCATATAATCCAATTAAAAATTAAGTAGAGAACTAAAGAGAATTCTCTATAGAGGAATATTGAATGGCTGGGAAACACTTAAAAAATGCTCAACATCCCTAGTTATGAGGGAAATGCAACTCAAAATTACTCTGAGATTCCATCTTATGCCTATCCAAATGACTAGGATCAAAAACTCAAGTGACAGCACATGCTGGCAAGGATGTGAAGAAAGGGAAACACTCTTCCATTGCTGGAGGCTATGCAAACTTGTACAACCACTTTGGAAATCAATCTGGCACATTCTAAGAACAGTGGGAATAACTATACCTCAGGACCCAGCCATACCAATCTTGGGAATATACCCAAACTATGCTCCACCATACAACAAGGACATTTGCTCAACAATATTCATAACAGCTTTATTTGTAAGAGCCAGAATCTGGAAACAACCTAGATGTCCCTCAATGAAAGAATGAATAAAGAAACTGTGGTACATCTACACAATGGAATACTATTCAGCTATTAAAAACAAGGAAGTCTTGAAATTTCAGGAAAATGGATGAAACTGGAAAATATCCTGGGTAAGGTAACCCAGACCCAGAAAGACATGCATGGTATATACTCGCTCATAATCAGACATTAACCACATAATACAGGATAACTACCCTACAAAACAGAGTCAGATACATGATCCAAGGACGATGTATGATATGGACCTAGACCCACTACTTGCACATAGTAGCACAGTCTCCTTGTGGATCCCATGTTTGGAAAGTAGGGACTACTTCAGGCATGTACTCAGGCCACCAAACTTTGATCACTTCCCCCTGGTAAGATGGCCATGCCAGGCTACGGAGGAAGAGGTTAGAGCTAATACAGATAAGATTTGATAGGCTGAGGTCAGATATTAGGGGAGGAGGGATCCCCTGTCTGAGTACTGAGGGAGAGAGGGAGAGGGAATGAGGGAGGGAGGGGGGATCAGTAGTGAATGAGGGAGGGGCTTTAATTAGAATGTAAAGAATTTAAGCTGAAGAACAAGCAGGTAACTAGTATTGTTAATCCCACCATATTAGACTAGCTCTGAGACTGGCTGAAATGTGAATGTCTAGGCATAGACAATGATTCTTGTTGACTATAGAACTCCTATGAATTACTTTGAGATGCCATTCTTCATATGGCATGAATGAAGATTTACAGATATCTTCTTTTCCTGCTCATACAAAGAGCAGAAATCCAGCCTTAATTGTTGCATGCATCATGCACACCTTTTATACACTTATAGTTTTAGGATTGTATAATGCTTGTGAGAAATTATATGCTTTCAGAACAGAATCACCAGACATTGACACTGGATCAAACCTGACAGGATGCATTCTTAGCAGCATACTGGACATTGATAACCTGTATAGAGAAAGCAGTTGAAAAGAAAAAAGGGGGAATATAGAAATATACAGGGAAGATAGATCAGAAAGTACATTAGTGAATCTACTCCTCAGCTTAATGCCTCAATTGTCACTCACAAGATATTTTTAATTCACTGATATAGAATTTTGTATATAGATGCAAAATAAGTTCTAGATACAGTGGTATAGAATTCAAATGTAAGATTATTCTTCACACACACACTATATTCTACTCTAATATGAGTTATTATACCAATATATCTAAATTATAATACAAGGTTTACTACCAATGCTTTGAAAGTGCTATAAAGCTGTTTAGGAGAAATAAGTTATACAAATTAAATATTAGTAGATAAAATCATGGTCATGTCAGTTGCTAGTCTACAAGAATATACATCTTAGGTACAGCAGATAGATATGACTCTATAGAAAGACAAGGTCTTCAAAAACCCCACAGACATGCAGAATATGGCATTTAAAAATGTTTTTATTGCTTTAAAGATTCATGGAAAATGAGACAGGTTAACTCATGGCAACACCCAGCCTACCTCAAAGAGGATGATGAGCATCAAAGAACCTCCTTATGGAAATGGCTTCAAATGTTGCAAAATACCCACTGAGCAAAAGGTCCTCATTTCTAACAGAGGTGGAACTCTGCCTTAAAAAGAGCAAGCTTGGATTCAGGCATAATCAACAGCCAAACTCTGCCAAGACAGGGTAAGCAAGTCCTCAATAGTTCCTGCTTCACAAATATGTCTGTCAGATATATTGAGCCAAAAGGCTGAAGATGATCCTTCAACATTATAGAGAGTTTTGAGTGACTGTTTATGTAGAAAACTGTATCTGTCATCTTTTCATTTGGAAAGATACTAACCTGCACTCTCGGTATACTCAGGTAATCAAGTTTATTCCTTCTCAAGTCTCTGAGGGAGTTAAAGACCAGTAGCTTAGTTTTACATGAAGCTTAATTGTTTAGGATTTAATATGTTTTTAGGTATAGATAGATGTTCTAAGTTGATAATGACAATATGTGATGGAGATTGATTTACATTCAGAAATTTAGATGCACCAAGATAGGAAAGATGTCTTCTTCAAGGCTGTCAAATACAAATAGCCAAAACACTTAAGAATGTAACATTTATATAATTCTTGATTGTTTCATGGTTCTTCTTTCCACAGGTAATTTATTGAATATATGTGCAATAATATAAACATATATGTAAAAAAGTAAAGTAATTAAAAAAGATGGGTAATGTACATAACTATGCTATATTCTTTAATATATGATTTAAATATTTAAATTATCAACATCAACCCCATGTACTTCAACATGCCATAGTGTAAATTCTAATTAATCCTATGATTTATATGTCATATTTAGATGATATATTTTATTTTAACTATTTGAAAAAATAAATCTGACATCATATATTCAAGTGGAAAAGAAACTTTGGAAGGTGAAGGCTAGGTTGAAGAAGTACATCACTCATGCTAGACTTTGAGAGTTATATCTCAACCTCAATTTCATCCCTAGTCTTTATTTCTGTTTGCTTGAAGAAAGCTATCACCCTCATTTCCCTGCTTCCATAGACACAAATTGCATGCAGAGTGGAACCTTCTTGATGACTGTCCTGACTGGAAAAGCATGTGTAAATTGAAGTTAGACATTTCTCTTGACCAGGTTGCTCCTGAAATGGGTTGTAGGTCTGAGGTGGGGCTAATGACTTATCACTTTTCATGTGGAAATATTCCAGCTCAGTTAGGTTACTGTCTTGACTATGACTTTTAAACAATTTCATCATAACAAGTCAGTGAAATTTTAAATTCACTTTACACTTATGCATCCAACCGCAGCAGTAAATCTCTGTTCCTTTTCTTTCTTGTCCAATGTCAATTCTTCACCATTAGTTCAAAATACAATATATACAAGCAGTAAACAGCTCTACGGTCATTAACCTAGTTTTCAAAACTCTGAAGACTTTGCTTCTTTTCAAATCTCAAGAAATATTTGGAGACCTAAGGATGCAGCTAGATGGTAGTTTTATGGTAGAGTTTATGTGTTACATGTCTTAGGTTCAATCTCCACAACACAGACAGGTAAGTAGATAGGTAGATAACAGATACATAAGATGTTTCTACTTTTCATACAATTATTAACAAATATTAGGTAAGAAGCACCTCAAAAGAATATGCATTTAGTTTCACCCACTGTTTAAAGATATTACCCGTTATAGTGGAATACACACACACACACACACACACACACACACACACACACACGCATTCTTCTTTCTCCCTACTTCAGTCTTCAATTCTTCCTTTCCTTTTTATGATTGATATTTTAAGGAAACTGAAATGTGCTTCTAAATCCTGAATGCTTCTAGGTTCTTGTGTTCAGCTTCATCCCCTTAAGACATCAGAGAATGAGGAACTGGTTGGTCCAGGATGATAGCACCAGTTATCTCCCTTGTGTTAGGCTAATATGTTTATAGAGAGGGGAAGTGATTTCCCCAAGTAAAATAAGAGCAGTGTGAGAGAAAACAACCCTTAAGTTCCTGGTCCTTGCCATGTCTTCTTCTCTACTCCATTGGATTGCTACCTTCTTGTCTGCGAACAGTTCTCTGATGGCTTTAGAGGAGGAAAACATAAGCAGAAAAGTAGAGAAATTCAAGTTGGCAGTGTTTGGAGAGAGTTTGAATGGAACATTCAAAAGAAACTGAGTACTACTTGATGGCCATGGCAGTACAGAAAGAAAAAGGATCTGTTTTTCTTTAGGTACTAAAATAGCTCCTTAAAGCGAGAGAAACTGTGAAGATCACAACAGTAGTGACCTCTCTAAACCTCACCTGGTGAGCTGCAGCATGGATGTTGTGCTTCTCACTAATAATCACATTGGGTAAATTCTTATCTTTCCTTGGAGGACCTTCAGGGGCTTTAATAAGAAACCTACAAAGTCAAACAGTATATATAACAAGTATTCAGTATTCAGTCAAAAGCTCAGGGGCCATACTTTAGGGTGAGCTGGAGAAACTTGGGCTCCTCTGACAGGCTTTCCCCCTCTTACCTGCATCTTTTCTTGGCACTGAGCTTCAGGTCCATCCCACCCCACTCTCCCCAACCAGGTAAAGTCAGATCTATGTCCTTTGGCTTAGTGACCTGGATAACTTCACTCTTCTCTTTTAAAAACTCTTTGATGACATCATCCCCCGCAAAAGCTTCCTTTATCATTTGCTTTTGGACTCTCTCCACTTCATCTTCCTGGGAAGAAACAATAGCAAGAACTGACAAGACTGAATCCTGGGTTGTGATGTCTTAGCGCCCCCTAAGGGAGTGTACTGAAAGGATAATTGACTCACAGTAGGAACCAATCAGCCAATTGCTCCAATATGCCTCTCTCTAGGATAAGTATCCCTAGATCACCATCACAAGACACAATTTTAACCCTTTGAGCAGGAAGATTTGTGATGGGAAGAAAGAAGCCCTGTGTCAATAGCATATGCTACAAGAACGCTGGCCAGAACGTGAACTTGCAGCAGTTTCAGTCCCAGGAAAAGGCAGGGTGCCTCGCCTTACTAATTTTAACTAGCTCATTTGGGGTTGAGTGGAGGGAACATGGATAGAAGTCCGGTAACTGACCTTTGAGGTATTTTGCCTGGGATACAGCCAGAGCTTTCAGTGATTATCTTCTTCTTTGAGGGGGTATTGATAGACAATCCAGGAAGGTTTACTATCTCAGAATTTATGCAACTTGTGTGGTTCATCTGTGTCCACATATCCGCATCTGTTAAACTGATACTTGAGCCTAGTTTGGCACCTTGGCAATCTGGACCTCTTAACTCCTGAAAAATAGTCCCAGTAAAAGCAGTCTGCATTGACTGCGAAAGGACCTGTTTTCTTCTAACTTTCGACTACCACTCACAAGCGCGAGATGCTGGCTCTGCTCACCAACTCTACTGTTTTAGGAACCACCAGTGACATTGTAGAAGAGGTTCATGTGATCATGAGGTTTTGTAGACTAGTCTTTTGTCTCTTCTTGTTCTTTCCCTAGGGCTGATTTCCCCCTCATCTTCTCCCCTTCTACTGCATGTCTCAGGAGCTATTTATTTGGAAGACATTCCTCTTTACATAGCTTTTCTACTTCCTCTATAGTTTCACTCTCTCTAGACTCTGTTTCAATAGCAGCCCATATTCCTCTTCTATAAGGTGAAACAGAAGGATTGCAAACTTGAGACTAGCATGACTGTGGGGACACTGTTTCAAAAACAAACACACTAAAGATGTAAGATAGATTCTCTTTAGCACACTGTAATAGTATGAGGAATGTTTTGCTCAAACTTGAAAAACAAAACTAAATCCAAAGCAAACATTTTGAATTATTGCCATTTTATTTAAGCTTTTTAACATGTAATTTCTGAAAGATTTGTTTTAGCACATCTGGGTAATAGACACTTTACTACAGTGAGAGGTAAACGATGAATATTTTCTCCAAAATTCACTTTTTATAACTTTTGTTCATTGTCAAAGAGATGTAGTCTAAATTTATTGAAACAATATCTTTTTTATGATGTTACTATTATAAGGTATAATATTCAGTACAAGTACCCACCATAAATCCTTAAACCACAATATAAAATTTATTTTTGCTTAAGTGAATATTCCAAATCTTCATGCAATTTTATTCAACTTGAGGGGCAACATTACACTCCAAATTCTAAACATAAAACCTTTCAGTTTTATATTCAATCTTTATTCATTTTTATTTTCTCTACAAAACTTTCTTAGATCAAAATATTTGAAATTATTCATTTATTTTTATAATTTTTATCTATTCTTCTCTCATATCTTATATCCTGGCTGCAGTTTCCCCTCCCTCTCCCAGTCTCTTCCCCTCCCCTCTCACTCAGAAAAGAGCAGGTCTCCCAGAGACATCAATCAAATACGGCACTGTAAGCTAAAAAAATAAATAAATAAAAAAGGCCAGGCACATACCATCACATTAAGGCTGGACAAGGCAGTTCAGTAGGAGGTAAAATGTCCCACAAGTAGGAAAAAGAGTCATGGACAGACCCCATTCCCACTGTTGGGGTTCCCACAAGAACAGCAAACTACACAACCATAACATATATGCAGAGGACCTAGGTCAGATCACTATACCCTCCTTGATTTCTGTGAGTCTCCGTGAGTCCCAGGTAGTTGAGTCTGTTGGTGATGTTCTTATGCTGTGCCTGACCCTCTTGGTTCCTCTGTTCTAACCCACAACTCACACAGCACTCCCTGAGATCTACTAAATGGCTATGGAACTCTGTATTTGCTCCCATCAGTTGCTGGATAATGTTTCTCTGGTCACTTTGAGGTTCCTGTCCCAGCACACTCTTGCAGGCAGGACAAAGTGTAGGCTGAAGGTTTTGTGGCTGGGTTGGTGTCCAATCCCTCTGCTTGAGGCCTTAACTAATAAAAGTAGATGGCTCGTTCAGGCCTTGTGTTCCCCATTACTAGGAGTCTTTGCTAATGTGACTCTTTTAGATTCCATGGAGTTTCCACTGCACTCAGTTTCCACCTGGCCCCGAAATGCTCCTAATTCTGGAAGTTTTCTGAGAACTTTCTCATTACCTCCCTCTGCCAACCTGACCACTCCTGTTCCTAATGCCACCCACCCCCAGTCCACCCATGAAATCTATTTATTCTATTTTCCTTTCCCAAAGAGATACTTAAATCCCACCTTAAGCGCTCATGTTTCTTAGCCTCTCTGTGTCTGTGACTGTAGGTTGATTGTTTTTTGTTTTGATTTTGTTTTTGTTTTTGTTTTTACTTTAAAGCAAATATTCACTTATTAGTGAGTATATACCATGTTAGCCTTTCTAGGTCTGTGTTACATCACTCTGGAGGATCTTTTTATAAGTTCCATCCATTTGCCTTCAAATTTCATTATGTCAGTGTTTATAGTGGCTGAGTACAAATGCACCATTTGGTTAAGGCCCATTTTTAGTTGAGTTCGTTCTCAGTTTCTGGCTATTATGAATAATGCCACTATGAATACTTTGAGCTAGTGTCCTTGTGGTATGATGGGGCAGCCTTTGGGTATATACCAGAAGAGTGGTATAGCTGGGTCTTGAGGTATATCTATTTCCAATTTTCTGTAAAACTACCATATTGATTTCCAATATGTCTGTCCAAGTTTACCCTGCCACCAGCAATCAAGGAGTGTTCCTTTTGCTCCACATCTTCAAAAGCATGAAATCTGACAGGTGTAAGATCGAATCTCAAACTTGTTTTGATTTACACTTCTCCGATGACTAAGCATGTTGAACATCTCTTTAAGTCCTTCTCAATGGTTAGATATTCCTCTGTCAAGGATTATTTTTAGATCTCTCCTCCATTTTAG
This sequence comes from Acomys percivali, assembly GCA_907169655.1. NCBI lineage: Eukaryota > Metazoa > Chordata > Mammalia > Rodentia > Muridae > Acomys > Acomys percivali. The sequence goes on from OU015760.1 coordinate 93,695,316, forward strand.
TTGAGGTATTTTGCTTGTTGATATCTAGTTTCTTGAGTTCTTTACATATTTTGGATATCAGCTCTTTGTCATATGTCGAGTTGTTGAAAATCATTTTTCATTTTGTAGGCTGCATTTTTGTAATTTTGAAGTATACTTTGCCTTACGGAAGCTTTTCAGTTTCATGAGATCCCATTTATTAATTGTTGATCTTCATGCCTCTTTTATTGTTATACTTTTGTTCAGGAGTTGTTTCCTGTGCCAGTGAGTTCAAGGCAATTCCCCAGTTTTTCTTCTATTAGGCTGAGTATATCAGGCTTTATGTTGAGGTCTTTATCCACTTTGACCTGAATTTTGTAGAGTATGATAGCTATAGATCTACTTGCATTCTTCTACATGCTAACATCTAGTTATACTAGCACCATTTGTTGAAAATGTTTTATATTTTCCAGTGTATATTTCTGGCTTCTTTATTAAAAATCAGTTGCCCATGCATGTGTGGATTTACTTCTCAGTCTTCAGTTCAGTTTCATTGATCTACCTGTCCATTTTTTTTCATTTTATTTTTTAAAATTTTTTATTTATTTATCTTGTTACATCTCAATGGTTATCCCATTCCTTGTATCCTCCCATTCTTCCCTCCCTCCCATTTTCCCCTTATTCCCCTCCCCTATGACTGACTGTGCCTGAGGGGGATTACCTCCCTCTGTATATGCTCAGAGGGTATCAAGTCTCTTCTTGGTAACCTGCTATCCTTCCTCTGAGTGCCACCAGGTCTTTTCCAGGGGTCCCACTCAAACTAAGGCACCAGCCAAGGACAATCCAGGTGGTAAACTTTGAAACCCTACCCAGATCTAGCCAATGGACAGAACATTCTCTACAGTTGAGTGGAGAGTGGGGTATGACTTGCACCCGAACTCTGGTAACTCATATTTGACCATGTTACCTGTCCATTTTTATGCCAATACCAAGCAATTTTATTAATACAGCTTGACATCAGGGATGGTGATAGTGCTAGAAGTTCTTTTATTATGTAGGATTGTTTCAGCTATCCTGAGAGATTGTTTTCCCACAAGATATTGATAAATATTCTTGTAAGGTCTGTAAAAAATTGTGCTGGAATTTTTTTGGGGATTTAATTGAATCTGTATGTTACTTTTGGTAATGTGACCATTTTTACTATGTTACTCATATCAAACCATGAACATGGGAGTTTTTTCCATATTCTGATATCTTCTTCAATTTTTTTCTTCAAAGACTTTAGATTTTTATCATACAGGTCTTTCACTTCTTTGGTTATAGTTATCCTAAGATATTTTATATTATTTGTTACTATTGTGAAGAGTTTTCCTCCCTGATTTTTTTATCAGTCCATTTGTCATGTATGTATAGGACTACAAAATTTTTTGAGTTAGTATTGTATCTAGCCACTTCACAGAAAGTTTGTGTCATCTATAGAAGTTCCCTCGTAGATTTTTTCAATTTTTAAAAATTTTATTAATTTATTCATATTACATCTCAATGGTTATCCCCACCCTTGTATCCTCCCATTCTTCCCTCCCTCCCATTTTCCCCTTACTCCCTTCCCCTATGACTGTGACTGAGGGGGACTTCCTCCCCCTGTATACGCTCATAGGGTATCAAGTCTCTTCTTGGCAGATTTTTAAATTTTTTTAAATAACTTATTCAGATTACATCCCGACTGTTATCCCCTCACTTGTATCTTCCAGTTTTTCCCCTCCCTCTCTCTTTCACTCTATTCTCCTCCCCTAGACCTGTGACAGAAGGGGACCTCCTCCCCCACCATATGATCACAGTCTATCAGGTATCATCCAAGTAGACTGCTTCCTCTTCCTCTGAGTGCCACCAGGCCTCCCAACCAAGGTGAAAGTGTTCAAATAGGGGGCACCAGAGTTCATGTCAGAGTCAGCCCACACTTTCCACATGACTGTGGATAATCTCCTGTCCTTTGGCTAGATCTGAGTAGGGGTTCAATACTTACTGCATGTATTGTCTTGCATTGGTGCAGTAGCTTGTGCAGACTCCCTGCATCCAGATCTGCCCATTATGATGTTCTTCCTGTAGGTTTCTAGGCCCATCTGGATCCTTCTATTTCCCTATTATCTAGTACTTCTCTCACCTAGAGTCCCAATAAGAGGTCCCCGCACCTGTCTCAATCTCCTGATAAGTGAAGACTTTCAGGGGACATCGCTGTTGGACTAGTGTCGAAATATAAGTGTGTATATACCATGTGATTCTTTCTGAGTCTAGGTTAACTCACTTAATATGATCATTTCTAGATCCATCCATTGCCCACAAATTTCAGGATTTTCTTGTTTTTAATAGTTGAGTAGTATTCCATAGTGTAAATGTACCACAGTTTCTTTATCCATTCTTCGACTGGGGGAAATTTAAGTTGGTTCCAGGTTCCCACTATTACAAATAAAGCTGCTATGAACATGGTTGAGCATATGTCCTTGTTTTATGGTGGAGCGCCTTCTGGGTATATTCCACAGAGTGGTATAGCTGGGTCTTGAGGAAGCCCTATTTCCAGTTTGTTCTGAGAAAGCACCAGATTGATTTCGAAAGTGGATGTACAAGTTTGTACTCCCACCAGCAATGAAGCAGTGTTCCCCTTTCTCCGCATCCTGACCAGCGTGTGCTGTCACTAGATCTTGGCCATTTTGGAGGGGTTTAAGATGGATCTCAGGGTTGTTTTAATTTGTATTTCTATGATGACTTAAGGATATTGAGCATTTCTTTAAGTGTTTCTCAGCCATTCGATATTCCTCTGTTGAGAATTCTCTGTTTAGTTCTAAGCCCCATTTCTTGATTGGGTTATTTGGTTTGGTGGTGTTTAATTTCTTGAGCTCTTTATATATATTGGATATTAGACCTTTTTCAGATGTAGGGTTGGTGAAGATCTTTTCCCAGTCTGTAGGCTGTTGTTTTGTTCGGTTTACAGTGTCTTCTGCCTTACAGAAGCTTCTCAGGTTCAGGAGGTCTCATTAATTGTTGACCTTAAGGCCTGGACTGTTGAAGTTCTGTTCAAGAAGCTGTCTCTTATGCCAATGTGTTATAGACTTTTCCCCACTTTTTCTTCTAACCTATTTAGTGTCTCTGGATTTATGTAGAGATCTTTAATCCACTTTTACTTGAGTTTTATGCGTGGTGACAAATATGGGTCCAACTGCAGATGGACTAGCACCATTTGTTGAAGATGCTATCCTTTTTCCATTGAATATATTTGGCTTCTTTGTCAAAAATCAAGGGCCCATATGTGTGTGTATTTATTACTGGGACTTTGTTCAATTCCATTGATTAATTATCCTATTACAATGCCAGTACCATGCTATTTTAACCACTGTTGCTCTATAGTACAGCTTGAGATCAGGTATGGAGATTCCTCGAGAGGATCTTTTAGTATACAGATTTTTTAGCTATTCTGGAATTTTTCTTTTTCCATATGAAGTTGAGAATAGATCTTTCAATGTCTGTAAAAACTTGTGTAGGTATATTGATAGTGATTGCATTGAATCTGTAGATTGCTTTTGGTAAGATGGCCATTTTTACTATCTTAATTCGTCTGATCCCATGAACAAGGAAGATCATTCCATCTTCTGATGTCTTCTTCAATGTCTTTCTTCAGAATTTTGAAATTTTTTTCAAACAAGTCCTTCACTTGCTTGGTTAGAGTCATTCCTAAATATTTTATGTTGCTTGTGGCTAACATGAAGGATGTAGTTTTCCTACTTTCTTCCTCTGCATGATTGTTATTAGCATATAGGAAGGCTACTGACTTTTTTGAGTTAATTTTGTATTCAGCCAATTTTCTGAAGGTGTTTATCAGCTGTAGTAGTTCTCTGGTGGAATTTTGGGGGTCACTTATATACACTATCATATCATCTGCAAATAGGGATAATTTGACTTCCTCCTTTCCCATTTGGATACCCTTGATCTCCTTTTGTTGTCTTATTGCTCTGGCTAAAACTTCTAGTACTATATTGAAGAGATATGCAGAGAGTGGACAGCCTTGCTTTGTTCCCGATTTTAGAGGAATTTCCTTGAGTATCTCACCATTTACTTTGATTTTGGCTATTGGCTTGCTGTATATACCCTTTATTATATTGAACTATGTGCCTTGTATCCCTAATCTCACCAAAACTTTAAACATGAATGGGTGTTGGATTTTATCAAATGCTTTCTCTCACCTAAGGAGATGATTTTTTATTTTAAGTTTGTTTATATAGTGGATTAAATTGATGGATTTCTATATATTAAACCATCCCTATACCCTGGAATGAAGCCTATTTGATCATGATGAATGATATCTTTGATGTGTTATTGTATTTGTTTTGTGAGTATTTTATTGAATATTTTTGCATTGATGTTCATAAGAGAAATTGGTCTAAAATTCTCTTTCTTTGTTGGGTCTTTGTGAGGTTCAGGTATCAATGTGACTACAGCCTTATAGAATGAATTTGGTAATGTTCCAGCCATTTCTATGTTTTGGAGTATCTTGAAGAGTATCAGTATTAGCACATCCTTGAAGGTCTGGTAGAATTCTGCACTGAAACCATCTAGCCCCGGGCTTTTGTTCTTTTCTTTTTTCTTTTCTTTTCTTTCTTTCTTTCTTTCTTTCTTTTTTTTTTTTTTTTTTTGGTTGGGAGATTATTAATGATTCCTCATATTTCTTTAGGGGAAATGGGACTATTTAGCTTGTTTATCTGTTCTTCACTCAATTTTGGCAAGTAGAATTGATCGGGAAAATATTCCATTTCCCTTAGATTTTCAAATTTTGTGGCATATGTGTCTTTGAAGTAATATCTTATGATACTTTTAAAAAAATTTTTATTAATTTATTCTTGTTACATCTCAATGACTATCCCATCCCTTGTATCCTCCCATTCTTTCCTCTCTCTCATTTTCCCCTTATTCCCCTCCCCTATGACTGACTGTGCCTGAGGGGGATTTCCTCCCCCTGTATATGCTCATAGGGTATCAAGTCTCTTCTTGGTAACCTGCTATCCTTCTTCTGAGTGCCACCAGGTCTCCCCCTCCAGGGGACATGGTCAAATATGAGGCACCAGAGTTCGTGTAAAAGTCATACCCCACTCTCCACTCAACTGTGGAGAATGTTCTGTCCATTGGCTAGATCTGGGTAGGGGTTTAAAGTTTACAGCCTGTATTGTCGTTGGCTGCTGCCTTAGTTTGGGCAGGACCCCTGGGCCCATATCTGCCTATCATAATGTTCTACTTGTAGGTTTCTAGGACCCTCTGGATCCTTCTACTTTGCCATTCTCCCATGCTTCTCTCATCTAGAGTCTCAATAGGATATCCTCCCCTCTGTCCCAGTTTCCTGGTAAGTGAAGGCTTTTGTGGGACATGCCCCTTGTGCTAGTATGCATATATAATTGAGTTTATACCATTTGAGTCTTTCTGCTTCTGGGTTAACTGGATCTTATGAGTCTTTGTATTTCTTCGGTGTCTGTTGTTATGTCTCCCTTTTCATTTCTGATTTTGTTGATTTGGATACTGTCATTCTGCCTTTTAGATAGTTTGTCTAATGGTTTGTCTATCTTGTTGTTTTTCTCAAAGAACCAGTTCTTGGTTTTGTTGATTCTTTGTTCTCTTTGTTTCTAATTTATTAATTTCAGCCCTGAGTTTGATTATTTCCAGATGTCTACTCCTCTTGAGTGTTTCTGCTTCTTTTTTTTTCCCCTCAGGCTTCCAGCTGTGTCATTAAGTTGCTTATGTGTGTTGTTTCCAATTTGTTTATAAAAGCACTTAACTCTATGAATTTTCCTCTTAGCATTTCTTTCAATGTGTACCCCAAATTTGAGTGTGTTGTTTCTTCATTTTCATTGAATTTCAAGAAGTCCTTAATTTCTTTCTTTATTCCTTGATCCAGTTGTCATTAAGTAGAGAGTTGTTTAGTTTCCATGTGTATGTAGGCTTTTTGTTATTTCTGTTTTTATTGAAGTGCAGTCTTAGAACTTGGTGATCTGATAGGATACAAGGTATTATTTCAATCTTCTTGTATGTGTTGAGGCGTGCTTTGTGACTTACTATATGATCAATATTGGAGAAGGTTCCATGTGGGACTGAGAATAAGGTATAATACTTGTGTTTTGGTGAAAAGTTCTGTTGATATCTCTTAGAACCATTTGATTCATGATATTAGCTTGTGTACTTCTTTCTCCATTTAGTTTCTGTTTCAATGACGTATCCTTTGATGAAAGTGGAGTGTTGAAGTCTCCCATATTAATGTGTACAGATAAATGTGTCACTACTCTTTATTAATAGTTCTTTTACAAATGTAGGTGTTCTTTTATTGGGAGCATAGATGTTCAGAATTGTGATGTCATCTTGGTTGACTTTACCTTTGATGAGTATGAAGTGTCCTTCCTCATCCCTTTTGATTAATTTTAGTTGAAAGTCTATTTTATTAGATATTAAAATGACTACACCAGCTTGCTTCTTGTGTCTGTTTCCTTGGAATATCTTTTCACAGCCTTTTACCCTCAGGTAATATCTATACTTGGGGTTTAGATGTGTTTCTTGAATGCAGAAGAATGTTTGTTCTTGTTTATGTATCCATTCAGGTAGTGTGATTTAACATTTTCTTTGATTGTTGCTTCAAGATCTGTGAGAGTATGTCCTAGTCCCAAGCTTCTTTCCTCCATTCTTGGATTCTGTTAGAGAAGCTCACCTCTGTGTTGCTTACTTTCTTCTTTAAGCATTCTCTTTCCTATTTTTCTTCTGTCTGTGTCTTTATCACTGTTTCCATTTTCATCTTCAGATTTTATACTGTTTTATTGAGTTCCTTCATCTAATTGCTCATATTTTCTTGAATTTCTTCCAGTGCCTCTCTTAAGGCCTCTTTCATGTTCCACTTGTTTGGCTGTGGCTTCCTGCATTTGTTTGTGGGTTTTATTCATTTCCTCCATTATCATCTTCATTACTAAGGATTTGAGGGTTCAGTCTTTTAAAGGGCCTCTATGGTAGGTTCCCTTCCTGTTCCTTCTCTTCAACTGCTTCCAGTGTCAATTCAGTTTGTCCAACTGAATGAGAATTAAGCATTCTCCCTAGTGTCCTACTTGTTATTTAGTTTCTTTAAGTCTGTGTGTTGGAGTAAGTCTATTTGGCTTATATGCAGTTATAAGTGAGTACATACTATACTTATCTTTCTGGGTCTGGGTTATCTCACTCAGGATGATCTTTTCTAGTTCCACTCCTTTGCCTGTAAATTTCAAGATTTCCTTGTCATTAATAGCTGATTAGTATTCCATTATATAAATGTACCACAGTTTCTTTATCCATTTTTTGGTTGAGGGACATATAGGATGTTTCCAGATTCTGGCTATTACAAATAAAGCAGCTATGAATATAGTTGAGCACATGTCCTTGTTGTACTGTGAAGCATCTTCCAGGTATATACCCAGGAGTCGTGTGGATGGGTCTTAAGGTAGCACTAATCTCTATTTTCTGAAAAAGCACCAGATTGATTTCCAAAGTGGTTGTACAAGTTTACACTCCCACCAACAATGGAAGACTGTTCACTTTTCTCCAAATCCTCACCTGCATGTGCTGTTACTTGAGGTTTTTGTCTCAGCCATTCTAATAGGTGTAAGATGGAATCTCAGAGTTGTTTTGATTTGCAATTACCTGATGACTAGGTACACTGAACATTTCTTTAATTGTTTTTTGGTCATTCGAAATCCCTCTGTTGAGATTTATCGCTATAGATCTCTACCCCATTTTTAAATTTGATTATTTGGTTTGGTGGTGTTTAACTTCTTGAGTTTTGTTTATATATTTTGGATATTAGGCCTCCATCAGATGTAGCATTGGTAAAGACCTTTTTCCAGTCTGTAGTCTGTCTTTTTGTTCTGTTAAAAATGACCTCTTGTCTTACATAAGCTTTTCAGTTTCATGAAGCCCCACTTATTAGTTACTGCTCTTAGAGCCTAAGCTATTGGAATTCTGTTCAGGAATCTCTCTCCTTTGCCAATGAGCTCAAGGTTCTTTGTCGCTTTTTCTTCTAACAGGTTTAGTGTGCCTGGTTTTATGATGAGATCTTTAAATCACATGAATTTTAGTTTTGTGCATGGTGATATATAAGGGTCTATTTACATTTTTCTACAAGTAGACATCCAGATGAAAATGCTATCTTTTTTCCATTGTAAGGTTTTGGCAAATATAAAATGTTCATAGATGTGCGTGAGTGCAGGCGTGCATGTGTGTGTGTGTGTGTGTGTGTGTGTGTGTGTGTGTGTGTGTGTTTATTTCTGCATCTTAAAATTCGATTCCATTGATTCCCATGTCTGTTTCTATGCCAGTTCCATGCTTGTTTTATTACTGTTTCTCTATAGTACATCTTGAGATCAGGGATGGTGGCACCTCCAGAAGATCTTTTGCTATATAGGATTTTCTTAGCTAGTAAGTGTTTTTATGTTTTTCCAAATAAAGTTGAGAATTTTTCTTTCAACATCTGTAAAGAATTGTGTTGGCTTTTTGATGGGTATTTTATTGAATCTTTAAATTGCTTTTGGTAAGATGGCCATTTTTACTATGTTAATCCTACTGATCCATGAGCATGGGAGATCTTTCTATCTTCTGATATCTTGTTAAATTTCTTTCTTCAAAGACATGAATTTTTTTCATATAAGTTTTTCACTTGCATGGTATAGTTATACAAAGATATTTTATGGTAATTTTGGCTATTTTTAAGGTTGTTGTTTCTATAATTCCTCTCACAGCCTGCTCATTTTTTTGTATAAAGGAAAGCTAGCAATTATTTTGAATTAACTTTTTATCCAGCCACTTTGTTGAAGGTGTTTACCAGCTACAGGAGTTCCTTGGTAGAAAAATTATTGGGGTCACTTATATAATCATATTATCTGCAAACAGAGATACTTTGACTTCTTGCTTTCTAATTTGTCTTCCTTTTATCTCCTTTAGTGGTCTTAGTGCACTATCTAGGACTTCATGTACTGTATTGAAGAGATTCAGAGAGAGTGGACATCCTTTTAGTGTCCCTGATTTCAGTGAAATTGATTAAAGTTTTTCTCCATTTATATTTATGTTGGCTTTGGGTTCTATATTGCCTTTAATTTGTTTAGCGCCATGCTTTTATCCCCAATATCTCCAATACTTTTAACATGAATGGGTGTTGGACTTTGTCAAATGATTTTTCATTATCTAAGGAGATGATCATGTGTTTTTTTTTCTTTCAGATTATTTATATGATGGATTTCATTGATGGGTTTCCATATATTGAACCACCCTGCAAGCTTGGGATGAAGCCTACATGTTCATGATGAATGATATTTTTTCATGTGTTCTTGAATTTAGTTTGCAAGTATTTTGAGTATTTTTACATCACTGTTCATAAGGGAAATTGGTCTGAAATTCTCCTTCTTTCTTGGGTCTTTGTGTGGTTTGGGTATCAAAGTGGCTGTGGCCTCATAGAATGAGTTTAGTAAATTTCCTTCTGTTTCTTTTTTTTTGAAATAGTTCGAATTAATTTTAGCACTTGTATGAAGGTCTGGTAGAATTCTGCACTGATCAATCTAGCCTTTGGCTTTTTTGTGTTGTGATACTTTTGATGATTGCTTCTATTTTCTTAAGAGATATAGGACTATTTAATTTGTTTTCCTGGTCTTTATTCAATTATGTTAATTTTTAGCCATAAAGAAAGTTGTCCATTTCATTTACATTTTCAAATATTGTGATTCTTTGGAATTTTTTGGTGTCTGAGGTTCAGTCTTCCTTTCATTTCTGATTTTTTTTATTTGAGTACACTTCCTCTGACTTTTAGTTAGTTTGGCTAAGGGTTTGTCAGTCTTGTTTATTTTCTCAAAGAACCAGCTCTTGGTTTCATTGATTCTTTAAATTGTTCTATTTGTTTCTAATTTATTGATTTCAGCCTGAGTTTATTTCCAGGCATCTACTCCTTTAGGGTTTTTCTGTTTCATTTTGTTCTAGAGCTTTCAGGTGTGTTGTTAGGTTACTAGTATGGGATCTCTCCAATTTCTTTATGAAGGTAAATAGGGCTATGGACTTTCCTTTTATTACTTCTTTAATTGTAGCCCATATGCTTTTGTAAGTTATGCTGTCTTTTTCATTTACTTATATGAAGTCTTTAAATCCTTCTTTTATTTTATCCCTTACATTGAGTAGGGAGTTATTCAGTTTCCATGAGTTTGTAAGCTTTCTGTTGTTATTGAGTTCCAGTTTTAATCCATAATTGTCTTATAAGAAACAAGGGGTTATATCAATCTTCTTGTATTTGTTGAGGTTTGCTTTGTGGCCAAATATATGACCCATTTTGGAGAAGGTTCCATTAGATGCTGAGAAGAAGTTATATTGTTTTGTTTTGGAGTGAAATGTTCTGTAGATATCTTTTAGGTCCATTTGATTCATGATGTCTATTCGTTTCATGTTTTTCTAATTTAGTTTCTCTCATTATGGTCTTTCTACTGGAGAGAGTAGGGTTTTGAAATCTCCTATTATTAATATGTGGGGTTTGGTGTGTGATTTAAGCTTCAGTAATATTTCTTTTATGAATGTGGCCACTCGTGCATTTGAGGCATTGATGTTCTGGATTGAGATGTCCTCAGTATATTTTGCCTTTGATGAAAATGAAGTGTCTTTCCCCATCTTTTTTGATTACTTTTGGTTGAAAGTCTATTATATTACATACTAGAATGGCTACTCCAGCATGCTTCTTTGGTCCATTTGCTTGAAATGCCTTTTTCTAGCCCTGAATTCTGACGTATTGTCTATTTTTATTGCTGAGTTGCCTATCTTGTATATATCAGAATGATGGGCCATGTTTTAGCAAGTATTTGTTATCTTGTATCTTTTTATTGAGGAGTCAAGGGCATTGACATTGAGAGATATTATTAACCAGTGGTTGTTAATTCCTTCCTTCTTTCTTTCTCTCTTCTTTTTTTTTTTATGTTGTTGGTGATGGATTGTGTGTGTTTCCTTTATTTTACGTTTGCAGATGTGGACTTATTTACTTCCTTTATTTTCCTGGGTGTAGCTAGCCTCCTTTGGTTTAAGTTTTCCTTCTAGTACCTTCTATAGGGTTGGATTTAACTTGGGTTTATCATGGTATATTTTGTTTTTTCATCTGTGGTGATGGAAAGTTTTATTGGGTATAGTAGTCTGGGTTGGCATATGTGATCTCTTAGTCTTTGCATGGTATTTATGCAGGCCCTTCTGACTTTCATAGTCTCTGTTGAGAAGTCAGATGTAATTCTGATAAGTGTGCATTTATATGTGACTTAGCCTTTTTCTCTTGCAGCTTTTAATATTATTTGTTTGCATTGCACCTTTAATGTCTTGATTATTATGTGGCAGGAGGATTTTCTTTTGTGGTCCAATCTATTTGGAGTTTTCTAGGCTTCTTGTATGTTTATGGACATTTCTTTCTTTAGAGTGAGGAAGTCTTCTGCTATGATTTTATTGAAAATGTTTTCTGGGCGATGAAGCTTGGAGTTTTCTCCTTCTTCTATTCCTATTATTCTTAGGTTTGGTCTTTTTACAGTATCCTAGATTTCTTCAATGTTTTTTGTCAGGAACTTTCTAGTTTTATCTTTTTCTTTGAATGATGTAATAACTTCAACCTTATCATCTACACTTGAGTTTCTCTCTTCCATCTCTTGTATTCTGTTGATATTACTTGTGTCCACAGTTCCTGTTCTCTTCCCTAAGTTCTAAAACTTCAAGATTGCCTTGGGTTGTGTTTTCTTTGTTTCTTCTAATTCCCCTTTTAGGTCTTGAATTGTTTTATTAATTTCTTTCATTTCTTTCTCCCATTTGATTGAATTTTCCTGTAATTCTTTATAGGATTTACTCAATTCCTTAGTCTGTTTGAATGTATTTTCCTGTATTTCTTTGAGTGATTTAATTTCCTACTTCAGGGTCTCTGTCTCTGTCTCTGTGTCTCTGTGTCTCTATGTCTCTGTCTGTCTCTCTCTTTCTCTCTCTCTCTGTCTCTCTCTCTCTCTCTCTCTCTCTCTCTCTCTCTGTGTGTGTGTGTGTGTGTGTGTCCCTTCTTTGGATTTGGCTTGTGTGGGATTGTTTATAGCCTTTGAGTTTTCCTTCTAGTATCTTTTGTAGGACCATATTTATGGACAGATATTGCTTAAATTTGACTTAGTCATGAATATACTGTTTTTTCCATCTATGGTGACTGAAAGTTTTCTTTGATATAGTTGTCTGTGTTGACATCCGTGGTCTCTTAGTGCCTGGAAAACATCTCTTTGATGTCTTACCATTCTAGCTTTCATAATCTTAGTTGAAAAGTCATGTGTAACTCTAATAGGTCTTCCTTCATTTGGTATTTGTCTTTTCTTTTGTTTCACATTTTAATATGCTTTATTTTTATATGTTTATTATTTTGATTATTGTGTGACAATGGGACATTTTTCCTAGTCCAATATATTTGGTTTTCTATAAGCTTCTTGTACCTTTATAGACATGACCTCTTTTAGGTTAGGAAATTTTTCTTCTATGATTTTGTTAAAATATTTTCTAGGTTTCTGAACTGGAATCCTTCTTTTATTCCTTTTATTCTTTAGTTTTGTCTTTTCATAATTTCCTCACACTTCCTAGATTTTGGTGTTAGCAATTTCTTAGATTTAACATTTTCTTTTACTTATGAATCTATTTCCACTATTGTATCTTCAATACTGGAGATTTTCTTTTTTAATCTTTTGTATTCAGTTGATAATGTTTGAGTCTATTGTTCCTGTTCATCTTCCTGGATTCTACATTTCATTAATTCTGTCAGTTTGTGTCTCTTTTGTTGCTTCTATTTCCATTTTTAGGTCTTGAACAGTTTTCTTCATCTGTTTTTGTTGTTGTTTGTTTGTTTTTGTGTGTGTGTGTGCGTGTCTTTCTTGGTATTCTTTAAGGAATTTATTGATTTCCTCCATTTTTAATTTGTCTTTTTTATTTCTTTAAGAGATTTATTCATTTCTTCTTTAAGGACTCCTGTCATCTTCATAAAGTTGATCTTACAGTCTTTTCTTCTTCTTCTTTTTTTTAAGGTCTTATGTGTATTTGGAGGGTGTTTCATTTGTAATGGAATATTCGGAGCTTGTTATATTGGTATGGTTGGGATCATCTGGTAACATATTGACCTAGTTAGTGTTGATTATGTTCTTATAATGATATTTAAATATCTCAATTTGAAGTGATTATAGGATTATGTGTTGGTTTCTGGGATTGTCTTTGTTAGATGGGGTATTTTCTTCCTGTGTTTCTGTTTCTTTTCTGGTCTTCTGACTTGAATGGCCTCTGGTGCAGAAGGGGATTGGTGTCTAATTTTGGCACTGCACTTCTAGTGGCCTGGGTGGTTTCTGATCCAGCAAATGTTTGTCTCCCAAGTTGGGGGATAAAATTCTAGACATATGCGTGGCCTATAATCAGGCCAGGGGACATCTAAGGTTCAGGATGCTGGCCTGGTCTTTTGTGGGGTAGGAGGCTTCTGCTTGGTTTTAAAAGAGCTGGCATTGTCTCTGGTTTACCGAAAGGTGGTCTGACATCTAGTAAAATATGAGTCTTCCACCAGAAGTCTGGTTCAGAGTATAGTGACTAGGAGAAGAGGAGTGGTTGTGCTTATGCTGGGCAGGAGCAGACAGGCAGAATTTGAGATGTTGGCTTGCCTGGTTTTCTGAGAGCTGCCCTAGCCTCTTGTGTTGTAGGAGGCTTCTACTGGAGGTATGGGCCTGGATATGGTGGAACTATTGGAGTTATGTTGGGCAGTTGCTTCTAGGGTAGGAATTGGTTTTATTTGGGATTCATGGCTCTGTCGTGGATTCTTGTTGGGTAAGAGGCTTCTTCCAGAGGTATGGGCTGGGATATGGTAGAGCTTATTCATGAGTTGGTTTATACTGTTAGAACTGCCTTGCATTCTATAGATTTCCCAACAAATATCGTAAAATTTCAATATTAATTCGAAAGTTCATTTTGCTCTACCTAAGTTTCTGATAAGATTACATACATGTGTGTCTGTGTGTGTGTATATATATATGTGTTTGTGTGTGTGTGTGTACATATATAAAACATTTAAATTATAAAGAAAATATTATCTTATATATAGAATATATGATCTGCATAAATGAGCTCTAGGAATATTTACATAAGGGGATTTTATGATAATCCTTATGACCTTACTAGAAAATAAAAGAGATGGTAAGCAACAAGTTTTCTTAATTTTCAATGTATAAAATAAAGTTCATACTTTATATATCTAAGAAGGACAATGTAATTTCACAGAGAGATTAAAATTATTTGTAATTTTGACTCTATAACTGGTTCATTTCCATACGTGTACAGAGATGAAGTTAGTGTATTGCTGGTTATGTTAATTACTCATCTGACCATAAGGAAGACTTGTTTTGAAATAAGCATATTTTACTTTTAAATAATAAGATAATACTTATAAAATTAGTATACTAAAATTCAAAGAATACATTTCATACAATGTACTAATAATTATCTTACACACTGTTTGCTTATATGTCTATCTATGTTACTAATATTTCTTTGTTTTAGATAATGAGTTTTATAAATCTTAATGTGAAACTAGAAGTAGATCTGATAAAATAAGTAAAAATCATGTCACAACAATGTAAAAGGTAACCACATTATTTGAGTTGTCAACATTACTGCAAGAAACTTACCTATCAGGGACTATTGATCTTTGGTACCCATTACTTTTCCTAACAAATTAGCTTTTAAGGCCATGATGGTGGATTACGGCTGAGCTAAATTTCTTTTACATGTTTTAATAAAGCTTAGAACTACTTTAAAAAATTAGTAAAATTGATTGAATAAATATGATCACATTTGGAGAGGAAATTTACTTGGTTAAATTCATTAACACAGGCATATATTGGAAAAGAAAGTAATCTCAGACAAGTACTTACTGTACTTCTTCTTTTTAAAATTATTTTATTTTTGTACATATACATTTATATTATTATACATATATACAATAGATTATCTATGGCAAGAAGAACTGTGACACAATCAGGAATTATATAAATGTTACATTCTCGGTGTTTTGGCTATTTGTATTTGAGAACCTTAAAGAAGACATCTTTCCTACCTTGGTGCATCTAAATTTCTGAATGTAGATCAATCTCCAACATATATTGTCATTATCAACCTAGACTACCTATCTATACCTAAAAACATCTTAACCTCCAAATAATCAAGCTTCATTGAGAAGGAGTAAGCTGGACTATCTTAATATGTAGAGAGTGCAGGTTAGTAGTTTTCCCAATGAAAAGATGACAGAGACAGTTTTCCACCTGAATAGCTACCCAGAGCTCTCCATAACCTTGGAGCATCTTCTTCAGCCTTCTGTCCAAATATATCTGACAGATATATTTGTGAGGCAGGAACTGTTGAGGACCTGCCCACCCTGTCTTGGCAGAGTTTGGCCACTGCTTCTGCCTGCATCCAAGCTTGCTCTTCCTTTAGACAGAATTCTGTCGGGTTTGCCACATTTGAAGCCATCTCCATAAGGATGTTCTTTGATGCTCATTATCTTCTTTGAGATACTCTGGGTGTTGTCAGGAGTTAACCTGTCTCATTGTCAATGAATCTTTAAAGTAATAAAAACATTTTCAAATGCCATATTCTGCATGTCTGTGGGGTTTTTGAAGACCTTGTCTTTCTATAGAGTCATATCTATCTGCTATACCTAAGATGTATATTCTTGTGATAAAAATATATTAGCAATTGACATAACCATGATTTAATCTACTAACATTTAATTTGTATAACTTATTTGTCCTAAACAGCTTGAAAGCACTTTCAAAGCATTGGTAGTAAACCTTGTATTATAATTGAGTTGTATGGGTACAATAACTCATATTAGAGTATATATATACATATATATATGTATATATATACATATATATATAATGTGTGAAGAATAATCTTACATTTGAAATCTATGTCATTATATCTAGAACTTATTTTGTATCTATATACAAAATTCTATGTCAGTAAATTAAAAATATCTTGTGACAATTGAGGCATTAATCAAATTTATTGAATAAAGAAAAAAAGAAAGTAATCTGAGACTAGTACTTGCTGTACCTCTAAAGTATGTGATTATAGTTCCAAAGCACCTACTTAGATAGTTCAAAATGATTTGTAACTCAATCTCCAGATTATCTGGCTGGATAACTGATCTGTCTCTGAGGGCGCCAGCACACATGACAGATAGTCACATACATATAATTTAAAATAAATAAATATATTTTAAAAAACCTAACATACACTGTACACATGATCCACTTATTTCATCCAGTGTTACAGAAAAACAAAATGATTTATTCAACTCACAAAATTACTTCTTTAGCCTCTCTCTTTGCAATGTTGTGCTCTCTTTAACAGTAGTCAATAAACCCAACTTCTGCCTGTGCCACTGCATTAGAAAGGAGAATTTAATTTAAAAACTCATTGATTTCTTCCCAATCAATAGAGAAAACTGAGCTGACACAGCAAGAATCATTCTAATCCTATCCTATCTCTACTAACAACACATGAAAATGCTCCATAAGAGATAGGAAAATATTTTTAGGAGATACATAACAGAATTCAACATGAAAGCAGAAGAAACCTTAGGTTTCTAAAAAGAACAAAAGAAACAAAAGCCAGAAATAATACACTAAAGATACATTTCAAGTCAACCTCAGGTATATATAATAATGCAGCTATGCTACTCTCTTGGGAAAAGATATTTAATCTTAACCCACTTGTATGGGGATTAAACTAGGATTCAAGTGGCAAATGGTCACTTCCCCCACATAAGTTAGAACACCATATTTTGTGCATTTGAGTGAGAATTCTAGTGTCATACTACAATTGAGGCATGGGTTTCAGATAACAGTAAATTTCCTTTGAAATGTTGAATCACAAACAGAAAAACATTTGGATATACAGAAGATTCAAACTTGAAAATAGTTTTGGGACATATCTAAAAGGAAGAACAAACAGAACCATCACTTAAAACAATCTGGAGATAGTATATACTTTATAACATGATTTAACTTTTAAATATTAACTCTAAATAACTTTGTGGGTGTATTATAAATTACTGTGGACAGGAAGTTAATTACAATCTTATAATACCAAAAACTAAAAATAATATGAATATTCCTGAAGAAATATATGAATTTAAGTATGTTCAAATATTTACACCTTTTAAAATTACAATGAACACTCATTAAAATATTTCTCTAGGTATACTAAAATTTAAAAATTAGTATAGTAATAATCTAAAAGTTGGTATGCTAATACTGATTAGTATTCAAATTTACAATGCAAAAATTATGATATTGGGATAAATTGGATATTTTCCAATAAAGTCCCAAGAAAATGGTTAGTAAATATATAAAAATATACATATAAGCTGGACTTTAATTATGGAAAGGGGCAAACAAGATCAATAGTATCTGTCAACTTAACTAGAAAGTCATCATTCTGAAAATTTTTCTAAATTTTATAACCATTTTTAGTGAATTATTTTTTAACTCCAGCATTATACAGTCAAGCAAAATAACAAAACTTTACAAAAAACAGCAAAAAATTAAGTCACTTGAATTATTTTAACACAAATAAGATTAGTTTAGAATTACTGCTAATTCATTAGAATTAGCAATTCCAATTAATAAAAATTCCCCATATGCTAAGTAATGTTTTCTTGAATTTAGTTTTGATAGTTGAAAAGAATCTTATATGACGCATTTGTTTAAGATGGTATGAGCATCCCTGTGACTAAAATTTACATATGAACAATTAATATATTTATTATAAGTGGACCATTTGTCCATGAAATCAGATCTAGAGCAGTTCCTCTGCTTAGTAACAAAGCACTAGTCATTAATTTAAAAGTTCTTTAATGTCATAAAAAGTAATGAAACACTATTTTATTAAGCATTTTATTTAACATAAAGTATGCACAAATCCACCTGCTTTGTTAATTCATTTTATATACATGTTGCCTTGAAATAATTTAATGTAGCCAGTATAACACATTATGATTATCAAGCCTTCAAAGATAATTAGCTTAAATGGTATTGAAATAGGAAAACATATTTCATCAGCACATTTGATTCACTATCTTATTGGTTTCTTGATACTTACATTTTGAAAATCTATTAATTAATTTTTTTTAAAAGACCAACCCAATGCTGTCATTTCTCTTCATTATGGCTATTTTCTTCACCAGTATGCTTTATAACCTGTTATGCATTGTGTTTATATTCTCTATGTAAAATATTTTATAATAAAACATTACTTTATATTAAACACAAGTATCAACTATACAGATGCATCAGATATCATCATTTCTAACATAAAGGGCAATTTAACATTTATAAAAGATAAAAAGATATAAGCATACAATAACGAATAGAAAAATGCTTATACTGAATATTACTTTATATAAAACATAGTATATTTGTTTAAATGATTAGTTATCTCTTCAAAATTTGTTTCCATTTCTCATATTTGTTCTCTAGCTTTCATTTTTTCTTTATAAATTTCTGTATTTCAAACACTTTTAGATAATGGGAAAAACTGAATTGTCAAGGAAGTTAGTGAAAGGAAGAGATAACATAAGAATATTCACAGTTGTCTTGTTTATTCTGAAATATATAAGAGTAAGTGTCCTTATCATATTAATTGTTCTTTATGCTCTTTTAAATTTAAATTTTACTTTGTGTTTTAAAAAATTAAATTATCTGAGCTCTGCCTAGTGTTTGCCTATAGGTTTCTGCATCTATTTCAATCAGTTATTACATGAAGTCTCTCTTATGACAAGTGAGCTAGGCACAAATCTTTGAATGTAGCACAGTATCATTAGGAATTGTTTTATTGACTTTTTCTTTTACTTTTTGCCATTCAGATTTGGTTCTATCCTTGGTTTCCGAGCTATCCTCTGACTCTTGGCCCTTTAGGTAATGGCAGTGTTGGGCTTCTTTTCAAGTATGGATCTGCCCCACCTTTACCACAGTACATGTTTTAGGTAAAACAAATTGAATATTGTATGGCTGGGTTGGTATCCAATCCCTCCACTGCAATTTTTCCTGGCTGCAGGAGATGGGTAGTTCAAACTCCATACCAGCATTGCTAGGTGTCTTAGCTAGGGTCATTCTTGTAGAGTCCTAGTTTTCATTGCACTAGATTTCTATCTTGTCACCAAGGTACCCTCAAATACAAGTAATCTCTTTGAGTACTGTCTCCTTTCATCCCTTCTCCCCTTCTTATCTCTCCTGTTCTTATTCCTACCCACTCCCAATCCACTCATGAGCTTTGTTGTATTTCCCCTTCCTAGGGAGATCCATCCATGTTCCTTTGAGCCCTTCTTGTTACTTAGTCTCTCCAGGGCTGTGGATTTGTAGCATGATTATCCTTTAATTTACAGCTAATATCTATTCATAAGTTAATACATACCATGTTTGTCTTTCTATGTCTGGATTACCTCACTGATTATTTTTTTTAGCTTAATTCCTTTCCCTGTCAATTTCATGAACTAATTTTCTTTAAACAATTGAGTAATACTCTGTTGAACAAATGTACAAAATTTTCTTTATCCATTCTTCAGTCAAGGGGATTCCAGCTTCTGGGTACTGTGCTCTTATTTTAAACTCACTGAGTCCAATTTGTGCTGCCATTATAAGCATGGGTGTAGTAGCATCATCTCCCGAGTACAGGTAGCCTTTTAGTGGCTATATTCTTGAAGAGAATCTACTATCTTCAGAAGTCAGTAATTGTCAATCATATTCCCCAGATATTATACAATACTGCCACTGCAGTTGATTTATATCCAAAACTTGATATTAAGACCTCATAGTTGAAAACAACACATACTTGAGTTACAGGAAATAGAGAAATCCAGCTGGTACCAATGAATACATCATCCCACTAGCTAATTTTCATAATGATTGAAGTTATTGTGCATGCAGCTGCTGGAGAATAGTTATTAAGAATTTTACATTGCTGTGAACCATGCATGCTATTGTATATACTTGCTTTGAAAGATATGTTCACATAGGACTATGAATTGAATGAAAGTAACCATTGACTTTCTGGTCTATTCAGTAAAGTAGAATACATATCTGGCACTTATAATAGGCTAAGAACTTGTAGCTAAATATGTTACAGACCTTACAGGAGAATCTAAATGGACTTAACATTAAAACAATTCCTCATGACTTTTCCCTATAGCCATATAATAATGCATATCTCAAACTTTCCCCACAGAAGTTTCATTTTAAGTAGATTGCTATTATTAATATAGAGACCAACAATCAGTTAGTTATAGAAATAAGGGACAGAGGTATACTTAAAGTTCAATTATATAACTATATCAATAATCCTCCTTTGAAACTTAGGTGTTGTTAGTTCCTGAGCATCAAAGAACCTCCTTACGTAGATGGCTTCAAATGTGGGCCAAAATAAGCCACTGGGAAAAATGTCCTTGTTTCTACAACAGACAAAATTCTGCCAAAAATTGGGCAATCTTTGATTTAGGCAGTCAATGGCGAACTCCTGCCAAGACAGTGTAAGAAATTCCTCAATAGTTTCTTCCTCACAAATATGTCTGTCAGATATACTGGGGCAGAAGGCTGCTGATGCTCCAACAACATAGACAGGTTTTTGGTGACTATTCAGGTAGCAAACTGTCTCCGTCATCTTCTCATTTGGAAAGCTGCTACCCTGCTCCCTGTATACTCAGGTAATCAATTTTATTCCTTCTCAAGCCTCTGATGGGGTTGAAGACCAGGTACCTTAGTTTTACAAAGAAGCTTAGTTCTTTATAGGTTAAGATATTTTTAGACCTATATAGATATTTTAAGTTGATAATGATGAGCTATCATAGATATTAATTTACATTCAAAACTTTAGGTCCACCAAGATTGGAAAAATGTTTTCTTCAAGGGTGCCAAATATACATAGCCAAAACACTATGAATGTAACATGTATATAATTCCTGATTGTGTCATGGTTCTTCTTGCTATAAGCAGTTTATTGTAAATGTGTATAATATTATACATGTATATGCAAAAAAGTAAAAATGAATTACAATGGCATAATATTAATGTTGTCAGGAAGGTAGAACGGTAAATAGATTGTTTGATATGGATAAAAAAATAAGAACAAGCCGGGCATTTTGGCAAATGCCTTTAATCCCAGGACTCAGGAAGCAGAGGCAGGTAGATTGCTGTGAGTTATAGGTCAGCTTGGTCTACAAAGTGAGTCTATGATAGCCATGGCTCTTCAGAGAAACTCTGTCTCAAAAAATGAAAAAAAATAGGAACAAAAAAAGCACATATAAATTTAAGTGACATTGATTTATTATAAAATTAAACTGCATTCAAGTATGACTGTCACATTTACTACTTAATTATATAATCGTAAATAATGTACTTCTTTGAATAGTCTATCAAGATACAAAGTGGCCCTTTAATCCAAGATATGAGTATAGTTGTTTGGTTTTTATTAAGATATATTATGACACTACCAGGATTATCACTATTATTCATTAATTGTACAGTCATTAAGCTTATAGTTTTTTTGTAAATTATATGACACATAGCAAAACAAGATTCTGGAGGATGAGACATTTAAAGATTATTATTAATTCCTCTAGAAAGAATAAATAAAATCTATAAACATACATGCCAAAATAACAAAAGTATTTATCCAACATATATTCTTAATTACTGGGAAATTGAACTAAGGTGTTGAGAGCATAACTTTGTTGTGTTTACTTATGATGCATAGTTTCATGTATATTCACTAATCTGTATTTATGCACCAATAATTCTTTTTTGACTTTTTAGCCTTTCATAGTGCTATTATAAGACTATTATTTCCTGTCTTTTGTAAAAGAAATAGACTGAAAATAAAGGAAAGTTTAAAAATGTCTATGATCTTCAGAGAATCTATCAGAGTGCTTTGGGGGATATTACAAATTTCAGGAATAACATATCAGTAGTCTTGAAATAAAACTCCTGTAATTATAATGTTTAACTAAAATAAACAACCTAACTCTATAGATAATTCAGCAATCTATTAGTTATATGTTTTTCTTTAAATGTTATGATTTTTCTTTTAAAATATGATTATTGCTTAAAGTGTATTGTCTTTGTCATTATACATAGCATAGGACTCTAAAACCAGTCAATATTATCTTTATACTGCACATAAAAGAAATTTAAAACAGTACTTGGAGATAAATTATTATATGAAAAAATACTAAAATAAGAATGTCAATTTGCAAGCACAAGTCCTAGCTAGTAGTAATAACATATTTCAATTTGAAAACATACTAGTATGAGTATAACATTCTCATTGATAAAACAGGAAAGTTGAATCTGGTTGTCTGTGCTATTTCTTCTCTTTTTAAAATTATAATTGATTTCTCTATTTTTACTATAGTCTGAGCAAAAAAGTTATTTGCATATTATTTTCAAAACGTATTCCTTATTAAATATGCTATAATATATAAAACTGTTATTATTATAGTTATAATTTCTACAAGGAAATTTATGAACTGTGAATCCTAAATATTTTTACTTATTGTTCAAATTTAAATTATATTTTATCATTATATTTTTCTAGATATTGCATAAATATATGGTCAAAATGAAGTTTCCATTCAATAAATAACTGTGATGTTTTGATTTATAACATGGTTCCTATCAACAAGTAGCTTTATTGGGCTACTGAGTCACACTTACAGTATTGTGCAACACAGTTGAATTCTAGAGACAATGTTGAAAATCTTGGTCATTTCTTAGGCAAGAATAGAGAAATATTTTCATTTCTCTTTTACTTAAACTTTCTATGACACTATTTTATTCCTATGTGTCTGAAAATATCAAGACTATACATGAATACAGCAACACATTTGAATCAGGTTATTGGCTGCCCATGTACACTTTTTCTTTATGAATAAATGTAGAATGATACTGTAACTTTCAGAACAGTATTCTCACATATTTTGGAACATGAATTTTAGGTTCTTTTCTTAGTACCATTCCAGGGACTCATTTTTCTTCTAAAATCTTCAGGGATACAAATCTTTGTCTTTGGAAGTACAATAATTAAAAGAATTCTCTATTAAAAAGTTTTCCTCCCTCTACCATTGATCCCTACAAAAGTTATATTGGTTACATCCAGTTATTTTGATACAGTCTAACTCTAAAGTACAGGAAGGTCTTGAATTCACTATGTAGGTCAAGATTTTCTTAGCCTTTCAAGTGTTAGGATTATAAGTAGAAAGCACAGTTTTCTTTCAATTTAATGAAAGTACAATAAATATAATTTCCAAACTGTAAAGTATGTGTTCATGTACACTGATTACTATTTTCCATGCAATTAATTTGGATTAAAGTTCACCAGCAAAGCATCATGTGTGCTTTTTAAGTGAACTTGCTTTCTACTCTACATAAGAGATTCAATGTTTAACATTAGCTAAAAATTATTATAGTAACAAAGGCTTTGATTATTTGCCTGGGTTTCATGCAAACTGTCTGACAAGCTGGAGACCTGTAACCTCAATTTCCAAAATGAAAATATGTCCTTCAGGTCAAAAATCTAACATTAAATTGTAGGGCAGGCACTAACACACTTTAGTCACAAAAATTAAAGATGTTAAGTACTGAACTATCATGTCAGAGGGCTCCTATTTGGTTCACTAAATCAGACGAATATGTTAGTGGAAAAAATAATTAGTACAGTTGAAGCACACTAAAAAAAGTTGAAGAAAATAAGCACACATATATGCAAAAAAATCTGATGAGAAAATCAGTAATTATGCAGAATAATTTGTAGGTGCAACAAGGTCAATATATACAACATGCTTCTTCTTTTTTAATTAGTTTATTCACATTATATCCTGATCATAGCCCGCCCTCTTTTCCTCCCAGTCACACCCTCCATACCTCCTCCTGAATCCCCATTCCCTACTCCACAGAAAAATTGACCCTCACCTACCCACCCACCCCAGCTCATTAAGTTACTTCAGGCCTGAGCACATTATCTTCCTCTGTAACCTCAGAAAATTGGAAATAGCTCTACCTCAAGAACCAGGTATACCACTCCTGAATATATACCCAAAATATGCTCTATCATAGAAAAAGGACACATGCCCAACTATATCTATAGCAGCATTATTTGTTTTTATCTTAAATATTGTCTTTATTTTTACATATACATTTGAATTATTACACATATGTACAATAAACTACTTACAGCAAGAAGAACCATGAAGTAATCAGGAATTATATAAAGATTACACTCATAGTGTTTTGGCTATTTATATTTGGCAGCCTTGAAGAGGCAGCCTTCCTGTCTTGGTGGGTTTAAAATTCTGAATGTAACTTAATATCTATCATATCTCATAATTATCAACTTAAAATATCTATGTAGACCTAAAAACATCTTAACCTCTAAACAAATAAGCTTAATTGTAAAAAAAAAATAGCTAATTTTCAACCCCATCAGAGACTTGACAAAGAATAAAATTAATTATCCAAGTAAACAGGAAGTACAAGTTAGCAGCTTCCAAAGTGAAAAAAAAAAATGACAAACAGTTTGCTCCCTGAACAGTCACCCAAAACTCTCTATAATGTTGGGGCATCATCTTCAGCCTTCTGGCCCAGTATATCTGACAGACATATTTGTGAGGCAGTAACTATTTAGACTTGCTTAGCCTGTCTTGGCAGAGTTTGGCTGTCGACTCTGCCTGCATCCAAGTTTGCCCCTTTTGTTGAGCAGAATTCTGTCTGTTGTAAAAATGAGGATATTTTGCTCATTGGCTGGTTCACCACATTTAATGCAATCCCCATAAGAAGGTTCTTTGGTGTTCATCATCCTCATATAACTCAATTATAATGCAAGGATTACTTCCAATACTGTGAAAGTGCTATTAAAGACTGCTTAGGCTAAATAAGTTATACAAATTAAATATAAGCTGATCAAATCATGGCAATATTAATTACAGGTATAATTTTATCACAAGAATATACGTCTTAAGTGCAACAGATAGATATGATTCTATAGAATGATAAAGTAAAATAATTAGATAAGTTCTTCAAAAATTTCAGAGACATAGAGAATATGGCATTTAAATAATAAAGATTCATTGACAATGAGACAGGTTACCTCCTGGCAATACTCAGCCTACCTCAAAGAGGATGATGAGCAGCTTTATTTGTAATTGCCATAATCTGGAAACAACCTAGATGCCCCTCAACTGAAGAATGGAGAAGAAAACTGTGGTACATTTACACAATAAATTATTACTCAGCTATTAAAACAAAGATATCTTCAAATTTGCAGAAAAGTTATGCTACTAGAAAGATCTTCCTGTGTAATATAACCCAGATCAAGAAAGACATACATGATATGTACTCACTTATAAGCAGATTTCAGCGATATTAGTACAAGATAAACAGAATACGGCATACTTCTTCTTATCTTTGTACATATATGTTTATAGGAAGACACAATTTACTACAAAGTTCAAAGCAAATTTGAACATACCCAAGACATGCTTAAACTAAGATGCTCTTTGTAAAAATGAAAATGATCTTTTTTTATTATTTTCTTTAAAACTTTGAAACTATTTCAATTTCTGGGCACATATTTGATGAAAGCTATTTACTACTCCATATTTAAAATAATTGCAGATTATTTGTTTTGTGAATAGATATAATGATGTGATACTGTTGACAAGCTAAACAAAATATTTTTAGGATTTATTAATAATATTTTCAAGGAAATTGAGTGAACAAGTGATCCTCATTTTTGTCACAAAGTACAAAAATAAGGCAGCCCAATTTCTAATCAGTGCAAAAGCAATGTGGATTTAGATACCAAGGAATTATGTAATTTGCTTTTTAAAGTTTGTTCTAGTGATGGATGGTCTATCACTGTAGGGTGCCTTCTGTCATGGGGAGACCCAGTAGTGCCCAGAGGGACAATGAGAAGACTTTTCTGGAGCATGCTCTGGGGATGGTCAAGGCAGCCTGAGCTGTCCTAAGATCTTACCTCAGCCCAGTTCCTCCAGCCTTCTTGAGCCACTCATACTGAGGGAACATTGATTGAAAATTTGACTCATTGGATCTTGCAGAATTGATTACAGAACAACCATGCTGTCATAAGCTGTTTGAGTATTCTTACCAACCTTTAAGAATTGAAAATATAAGCAATATGCTTGAAGAACATGTTGGCTTCTTGTATATTATGTTTACAACAATAGCAACAAGAAAGTACTGTGAACTTTAGGGTAAAGAAAGAGAAACACGAGAGGATCCAAGATGGCGGCAAGCAGTATGGACTGTGTTTGGAAGCTCCAGTGAACAATTCAGGGAATTACACAGATTTCTGAGCCAGGAACACCAAGGTCCCAACACCACAGCAGCAGGAGTGCTCCACAATTCGGAAGGACCAGGGTGCGGAAGACCTGTGTGCCCCTGCACACGGGAGGAGTGTGGATTTTCTCGGAGCAGAGCAGCAGCGGCAGCACAAGCAGCACAAGCATCACCAGCGGCAGCGACTGAGGTTTGCAGCTCAGAGCCTTCCGGTGGAGGCAGTTAGTGTGGTGGCTGGTGGGAGTTGCTGCAGGAGAGGGGACACTGGACAGGATTTGGGTCACGTGGTGCCTTGTGACCCAAACTGGACTTGGCGGACAGTTCAGCCCCAGAGTCCCGGGTACAGTTCAGTGCGCAGTGCTGCGGAGAGACTGGCTCAGCGCAGCAAGCAATTCTGCCCAAGTCCAGCTCAACCATAGCTGGACATGCCGGGAAGATTAGGCCCAGAGATTCTTCCTGAGCTGTGCACACAGGCTCAGCAGCCCCAAGACTCTGGCTGGACTATCCATGCAGTATAGGCCCGGAGTCCTAGGCTGAATTCAGTGTGCAGTGTGGGTCCATAGTCTCTGGCTGAGCTCGGTGCCAAATTCCGCCCCGGAGACTCAGGTGGAGGTCGGCGTGCAGTTTAGGGCCAGAGTCCCTAACCGTGCTTGGCAGACAGATTGGGCCCAGAGACTCTAGTAGAGCTTTTGGCACAGTCCTGGCTCTAAGACTCTGGTTGGACACAGTGTGCAGTTTGAATCCAGAATTCCTGGCTGAGCTGGGCGGATGGTTTGGGCATGAGTCAATAACTGACCATAGCACGCAGTTTGGCCAAAAGCCCCTAGCTGAGCTTGGTGCGCAGTCCCAGCCCAAAGATTCTGGCTGGACCCTGTGTGCATTCTGAACTCAGAATTCCTAGCTGAGTTCAGGAGATGGTTCAGGCCCTGAGATGCTAGCAAAGCTCGGCGGGTGGTTCGGGCCCAGTGTCCCTGGCTGGACTTGGCAGGGAACCCAGAAGGCTGTGGATACCTTGGCCTGACCCAACACTCATCCAGAGACCCAGAACGATTGCAGGACCCACAGCACAGGGGAGCTGAGGATCATTGGCTGTGAGAGCCCAAAACGACAGGGCTAACTTCCTGCCAACCACACCAGTGAGGCATCAGAGCTTCCAGCCTACAGAAATCTTGGGAAAAATAAGTGAATCTATCATCAGACTCCCTCCATCCATCCCATCCAACTTGGGAAGCTACCCAGCAAAAACAAAGACGGCAAGATGTCTAAAGGACAGAGTAAAAGCATACGCAAAAAAACCCAAAACAACATGGTGTCTCCAGTTTCCAGCTATCCCAAAGAAAACAACCCAGAGAGTTCAAATAAAACGGAAATACAAGAAAATGACCTCAAATCCTTAATAAGGAGCATATTAATGGAGGAAAAAAAATTACAATTCTGAACATCTATGCTCCCAATACAAGGGCAACCACATTTTAAAAGATCGGCTAAAAAAAAATTAAACCACAAATCAATCCCCACACAAGAGAGGGGAGACTTCAACACCACACTCTCACTGAAAGATAAGTCATTGAAACAGAAAATAAGCCAAGAAATAACATCAATAACCAATGATAGGGGGCAAATGGATCTAACAGATATCTATAGAACCTTTCACCCAAACAAGAAAGAATATACCTTCCTCTCTGTACCTCATGGAACCTTCTCCAAAATTGACACATCGTAGGTCACAAAGCAGGCCTCAACAGATACAAGAGGATTGAAATAATACCTTGGATCCTGTCAGATCACCATGCCCTTACGCTGCAATTCAACAACAACAGAAATAACAAAAAGCCTATACGTACGTGGAAACTAATCAGCTCTCTGCTAAATGACACATGGGTCAGGGAAGAAACAAAGAAAGAAATCAAGGAGTTTCTGAAATTCAATGAAAATGAGGGAAGAACATACCCAAATTTGTGGGATACATTGAAAGCAGTGTTAAGAGGAAAATTCATAGCATTAAGTGCCTTTAAAAAGAAATTGGAAACATCGCACATAAGCAACTTAACAAAACAGCTGGAAGCCATAGAAAAAAAAGAAGCAGAAACACCCAAAAGGAGTAGACGTCTGGAAATAATCAAACTCAGGGCTGAAATTAACAAATTAGAAACTAAGAAAACAGTCCAAAGAATCAGCAAAACCAAGAGCTGGTTCTTTGAGAAAATCAACAAGTTAGACAGACCGTTAGCCAAACTAACTAAAAGGCAGAGAGACAGTATTGAAATGAACAAAATCAGAAATGAAAAGGGAGACATAACAACAGACACTGAAGAAATACAAAGAATCATAAGATTCTACTTGGAAGGTATATAGGCCACAAAATTTGAAAATCTAAGGGAAATGGACGATTTTCTTGATCAATTTCACTTGCCAAAGTTGAGTGAAGAACAGATAAACAAGCTAAATAGTCCCATTAACCCTACAGAAATAGAAGCAATCATTGATAGTCTCCCAACCGAAAAAAATCCCAGGGCCAGATGGTTTCAGGGCAGAATTCTACCAGACCTTAAAAGGCAAGCTAATACCGATACTCTTGAAGCTACTCCAAAAGATAGAGTTGGATGTAACATTACCAAATTCATTCTATGAGGCCATAGTCACGTTGATGCCTAAACCTCACAAAGACTCAACAAAGAAAGAGAATTTCAGACTCAATTTCTCTTATGAACATCGATGCAAAAATGCTAATAAAATTCTTGCAAAACAAATACAAGAACACATAAAGGATATCATTCATCATGACCAAGTAGGCTTCATTCCAGGCAAGCATGGATGGTTTAATATATGGAAATCCATCAATGTAATCCACCATATAAACAAACTTAAAAAAAAAACCACATGATCATCTCTTTAGATGCAGAGAAATAATTATATAAAATCCCACACCCATTCATGTTTAAAGTTTTAGATAGATCAGGGATACAAGTCACTTTCCTCAACATAACAAAAGCTATATACAGCAAGCCAATAGCCAAAATCAAACTAAATGGTGAGATACTCAAGGAAATTCCTCTAAAATCGGGAACAAGACAAGGCTGCCCAATCTCTCCATAACTCTTCAATATAGTACTCAAAGTTCTAGCCAGAGCAATAAGACATAAATAAGGAGATCAAGGGTATCCAAATGGGAAAGGAGGAATTCAAACTCTCCCTATTTGCAGATGATATGATAGTGTACATAAGTGACCCTCAAAATTCCACCATAGAACTCCTACAGCTGATAAACATTTTCAGCAATTTGGCTGGAAACAAAATTAACTCAAAAATGTCTGTAGCCTTCCTATACACAAATGACAAGCTTGCCGAGGAAGAAATTAGGAAAGCCATACCCTTCACATTAGCCACAAGCAATATAAAATATTTAGGAGTTACTCTAACTATGCAAGTGAAGGGCTAGTTTGAAAAAAATTTCAAAACTCTGAAGGAGATTGAAAATGACATGAGAAGATGGAAGGATCTTCCTTGCTCATGGATTGGGAGAATTAACATAGTAAAAATGACCATCCTACCAAATGCAATCTACAGATTCAATGCAATCCCTATCAAAATACCTACACAATTTTTTAAAGACATTGAAAGTTCAATTCTGAACTTCATATGGAAAACCAAAAAACCCAGAATAGCAAAAACGATCTTGTACAATAAAACGTGCTCCGGAGGAATCTCCATACCTGATGTCAAATTGTACTATAAAACAATAGTAATTAAAACAGCATGGTACTGGCATAGCAACAGGCTGGTTGAGCAGTGGAATCAAATTGAAGACCCAGATATGAATCTACACACATATGGTCACTTGATTTTTGACAAAGGAGGCAAATCCATTCAATGGAAAAGGGATAGCATCTTCAACAAATGGTGCTGGTCTAACTGGATGTCTATGTGTAAAAAAAATGCAACTGGACCCATATTTGTCACCTTGCACAAAACTCCAATCCAAGTGGATGAAAGACCTCAACATAAAACCAGAGACACTAAATCACTAAGAAAAAAAAGTGGGGAAGAGCCTGGAACAAATTGGCACAGGAGACAACTTCCTGAACAGAACACCAACAGCCCAGGCCTTAATGTCTACAATTAATAAATGGGACCTCATGAGGCTGATAAGCTTCTGTAAGGCTGGAGACACTGTCAAGAGAACAAAGCGACAGCCTACCGACTGAGAAAAGATCTTCACCAACCCTACATCTGAAAAAGGTCTAATATCCAAAATATATAAAGAACTCAAGAAATTAAACACCACCAAACCAAATAACTCAATTGAGAAATGGGGCTTGGAACTGAACAGAGAATTCTCAACAGAGGAATATCAAATGGCTGAGAAACACTTAAAGAAATGCTCAACCTCCTTAGTCATCAGGGAAATGCAAATCAAAACAACTCTGAGATTCCATCTTACACCCATCAGAATGGCTAAGATAAAAAACTCAAGTGACACCACATGCTGGAGAGGATGTGGGGAGAGAGGAACACTCCTTCATTGCTGGTGGGAATGCAAACTAGTACAACCAATTTGGAAATCTATCTGGTGCTATCTCAGAAAACTGGGAATAGGGCTTCCTCAAGACCCAGCTATTCCACTCTGTGGAATATACCCAGAAGATGCACCAGCACACAACAAGAAAATTTGCTCAACCATGTTCATAGCAGCCTTATTCATAATATCCAGATAATGGAAACAGCCTAAATGTCCTTCAGTAGAAGAATGGATAAAGAAACTGTGGTACATATACACTATGAAATATTACTCAGCTATTAAAAACAAGGAATTCCCGAAATTTGTGGATAAATGGATTGAGCTAGAAATGATCTTGAGTGATTTAACCCAGAAGCAGAAAGACTCAAATGGTGTATACTCACTTATATCTGCATACTAGCCCAATGGGCATGTCCCACGAAAGCCTTCACTTACCAGGAAACTGGGACAGAAGGAAAGACATCCTATTGGGATTCTAGATAAGAGAACCATGTGAGAATAGCAATGTAGAAGGATCCAGTGGATCCTAGAAACGTACAAGTAGAACATTATGATAGGCAGATTTGGGCCAAGGGGTCCCGCTCAAACTAAGGCACTAGCCAAGGACAATACCGGCGGTAAAATTTTAACCCCTCCCAAGATCTAGCCAAAGGACCGGACAGTCTCCACACTTGAGTGGAGAGTGGGATATGACTTTCTCATGTACTCTGGTGCCTCACATTTGACTATGTCCCCTGGAGGGGGAGACCTAGTAGCACTCAGAGGAAGGACAGCAGCTCACCAAGAAGAGACTTGATACCCTATGTGCATATACATGGGGAGGTAATCCCTCTCAGGAACAGTCATAGGGGAGGGGAATAAGGGGAAAATGGGAGGGAGGGGAGAATCGAAGGATACAAGTGATGGGATAACCATAGAGATATAACGAGAATAAATTAATAAATTAAATTTAAAAATAGAAAGAAAGAGAAATACTGTTAACATAACATGGTATGGAAATTCCTTTTATATCTAGGTAAAGTGGAGCAAATATATATATATATATATATGTTTGTGTATGTATATGTATATGTATATGTCCTTTATCCAAGAGAGGTCTTATTAAAACCACAATTTTAAAGATACACAAAAGAATATTTTCTCAAATATAATATAAGTAAACAAGTAAGAAAAGCTCCAAAATCCAAACAAAATGAACTATCATGAAATATGACAGATTCTTAAGAGCATTTAATAAGTATAATTTACGAAAAGTTGCAATTGAATGGTATGAAGAGATTATTTAAACTTGTTAACCATAATAGCTTTAAATAATTATTGAAATTATTACCATTATAGTAAGATTAACCTTAATAAAAATAAATAATACATCCTTCCTATCCTAAATGAATATTTATGTTTGTGTATGTTATATGAATATGTACTTATATCACTAAATATATTAATTTGTGATATTAATAGATAAATGATAGAGGTATATTTATTTTAGGAATAGGAACAGTGGGAATGGACAAGAGAAAGTAATACAGAATAATAAGCAAAAATCATGATTTACCTTTATGAGAACATTGAAATTAAATTTATTATTTTATGTAAAGAGCATCTACTAATATATTTAAGAAGAGGAAAATCTACATGTAACAATACAACAACGAGGATTTCATTGGACTTCATGGATCTTTTTCCACAGCACATTTTTAATATAAGAGGAAAGTTTAACACAAAACTGATTCTATGCAACTTTATAAAAATGAATCAAGTAACTGTAATGGCTCATTAAGTGTAGTGAAATCTTTGAGAGTAATTTACACAAAGAAAATAATAAAATCTCTCCAAATATTAGCCAAGGAATGCCTCCAAGTATATGTATTAAACTATTTTATGATTTATATCCTATATAATAGCATTATTTCACTATTTAACTCAACTTAATAAGATCAATTTCTGTTAAGGTACAGTTAGTAATGCTCACTAATAAGGGCCTGCATTGTGTTTAACACACATTACTTTAAAATGTACATAATAATGTATTAAATATTGACTACAGTCAAAACTCAACTGAACTCTCTATTTATGAAACTTCCCAATGGACTTCATACAGAATTGAGAAAAAGTGATTGATTGTAAATGCCAGTGACTTAGGCAGAAAATTTTGCCTTATTTATATCCACAACTTAACCCAATAAGCTTTGCATGTAAATTTTCACTTTTTCAAGTAAAATGTTCTGAAAATTTATGCAGCCAGTATTTTCTAAACATGTATTCACTTGCTTTTCAGAACTTTCTAGCAGGAACTCCTGGAAATTCTATACATATAAGAAGTTCATTGCTTTTAGATATTATTTGTACATTGAAAGGTGAGAGATTGGCATCACCTTTAAAAGTTCTTCCAAGAACAAGTTCAATGTTAATTAAATTTTGTTAATGTAGATAGTCAAAGACACTATCTTGGGGCAGCAGAACCCTCATAGAACATAGCACAATAGATAAAGAATGCAGTTTGGTAACTGTCAGTGAAAGTAGTATTTGTAGGAATACAAGTATGATATATCCTACCTGGTATTCCAAAACTTTGGAACTTGTAACAGAAATATCACCACATGTTTGAGACTGGTCTGGTCTACAAAATTTGTTTTCTTTTTCCAGCCTAAGCCACAAAGTAACACCTCGTGTCAATCCAACACAAAGTATCCTCATCAGTCAGAAAGTTATTGTGTGAAGCCAAGGTACAGAGCAGCTCATTACATACTACTACTACTTTATAAACGTAATGAGAATGCATTTTATTGAGAAATAAGAATATGCTAGACAAAGTAGAATTAACTTTTTATTATAAATAAATGTTCATTAGTTTTACTTTTTAAGCAAATAAAGCATTTTGAAAATACAAGTCAATAATTTTGTCATTATTTTCCTTATTAGAAAAGTAGTAGTAATTTCAAGAGCATTTGAAATATTTGATTAAAGTTGCCTTAGGGTTTAAGTATAGGAGACAATGATGACCCTGTAAATAGATTTTAGACTTCTAGAAGTAAGACTGTTACCAAACCATATGTTTCTTTTTCTTTCTTGTCAATAGAGATACAGTTGCCATGGCAACCAAGTTATGTAGAATGTTAAAGAACATTTGTTAACAGTTTCTTGTCTGATTACTGCCCAGCCAGCTTCTTAGAAGAAAAGACAGTGCAAATTTTATTTTCAGTGTTAAAAACAACACTCTTTGTTCCAAGTCAAACATATTCCTTAATCAAGATGTCCTTGCCATAGCAATCCAATTTTTTGGTGGGAGTCATATTTAAGAAAAAAAATACTAACTTCCAGTAGAAAGGTTTTTTGCATAATGATAGAAATATGATTAATGTAGCACTACTTTTATCTGACAATCTTCTAATTTTTTCTTATTTGTTTGTTTTTTATTATCAAAAAGGCATGCCATGTAAGAGTAATGGAATGGGCGTAAAAAAGCCTGTCACATGTAAATATTACTTCTTCCTTGTTACTCCAAATAGTACTTAATTAATACAATGCAGAAGATTTCAAAGACTTATGTAATTTTCTGATTCCTATGTTATATTTATGTCCAAAATTAAATGAATTGCCACTTGTGTTATGAGAGAGGGAAAAGTTTTAAATCCTCTAAGCTACTCTGAATTTTTCATATTTGCACACCAGTTTGGCTCAAATGTTTATCTTAGTTATATGTAGTATGCCAGATTGTTTAATCTAACAACCAACCATCTAGCAAGAATTTATTTGTCCTAAAAGGCCAAGAAAACTAAAGTGATAATCCCATATCACATAAGTAGCTTTACAATCCTGATAAGACTAATGTAAAGTTAACTTTGCAGACCTCTTAAAATAAAAATTAGAGAGATAGTTTATTAATTAAATTAGCAATGTTAGGAACTCCTTATTTTTTTAAATCTCTTCATTTTCTAATTAATGTTGCCCCATACAAGAAATAAATAATACAATTTGAATTTGGGATTTCATTTGGTTATTATAATGTTAACTATCAAAGTATTTGCCACATCTAAATTGTAGATAATTTTATTTCTCTTCAGACCCCTATAAAATTTCTTCATCATTAGCTTTTTTTATGTTATTTTTCTTAAAATATTCAAATAGCACATCCAGAATGTAAATCTCAATGTTAGGGTCAGGAAATTCAATTTGGATGAAAACTATTGGGTGTTATACTAATTGCCATTAAATACTAAATACACATTATACTAGCCTTCATTAAATGTTATTATTTTCTAATCTATATGTAGTTATTATACATTAATAATTATATATTAATAAAATAGTTAATATAAAATTTTAAAGTGCTATTGAGAAAAGATCACTTGGTCATTAATAAAAAGCAGATATATTATAATAGATGGGTTGGCACACACCTTTAATCCTACTGTGATGACTAACTTTTTGTCAACATGAAACAAGCTATCAACATTGGGAAGAAAACTTACTTTAGAAAATGCCTATACCAAATTAGCCAGTGGGCAAGCCTGTGAAATTTTTTTCTTGATTGATGATTCATTTGGGATGGATCATCCCACTGCTGATGGTGTTACTTTTGGGCGGTAGTTCTGGTGTTATAAGAAAGCTGGCTGAAGTCTCATCTGTACTACATGTAACCTCTTCCTCTGTAGCTTGGCAAGGGCATCTTTCCAGAGGCATGTGATCTGAGGACAGTGGTAGCAGATAGATATGATTCTATAGTAAGATAATGTAGAATAGTTAGATAAGGTCTTCAAAAACCTGAGAGACAAGCATAATATGGCATTTTAAAATGTTTCTATTATTTTAAAGATTCACTGACAATGAGACAGGTTAACTCCTTGCAACACCCAGTCTACCTCAAAGAGGATGATGAGCATCAAAGAACTTCCTTATGGAGATGACCTCAAATGTGGCAAACAAGCCACTGAGCAAAATGTCCTCATTTCTGGCACAGACAGAATTCTGCCTAAAGAAGGGCAAGCTTGGATGCAGGCAGAGTCAACGACCAAACTCGGCTAAGACAGGGTAAGCAAGTCCTCAACAGTT
Source organism: Acomys percivali (assembly GCA_907169655.1). Lineage (NCBI taxonomy): Eukaryota > Metazoa > Chordata > Mammalia > Rodentia > Muridae > Acomys > Acomys percivali. Next base: position 93,731,295 of record OU015760.1, read on the forward strand.
CCTGCCTCACAAACATGTCTGTCAGATATACTGGGTCAGAAGGCTGAAGATGATGCTCTCCTATTTTATGGAGAGTCTAAATGTCAGAAAAGAAAGAACAGATGTTCTACAAGTTCCTAGAGACCAGATATCAGAGATGCTAGCAAGACTACTCTAACCAACAAAACTTTCAACAGTGTACATAGGAAAAGAGAGATATTCTATGAAACAAAACACCAAATTTAAGCAGTATCTAAAAATTCAGCCTGACACATGACACTAGAAAGAGAATGTCAACTCGAAGAGGCTAATCACACTAACAAAACACAAGCAATAAATAGTATGAAACTAGTAAATCAAATGTAGGGCAGGACATCATGGTAACAAAATGACAGAAATAAACACTGATTATTGATAACTTTCAATTGACCAATAAAAATTACAGACTTACAGAAAGTATCTTAAATCAGGATCCATTATTCCATTGCATACAAGAAACACAAACATCAGAAATAGATATCACCTTAATATCAACAAGAGAAATCTTAAAATGATGAAAAAATACATTCCAAGAAAATAAGTCTAATAAACAAGATTGTGTAGTCTTCTTTTATTGATGACAAAATAGACTTCAAATCAAAAGTAATTAGAAGAGATAGGGAAGGGCATTACATCTTTATCAAAGTAAAAATCCACTAAAAGGATATTGCAATTCTGAAAATATATACATCAAACAGAAGGACACTCATGGTCATAAATGAAACACTGTTAGAGATTAAAACACATATTGCTCCTTACATAGTGATAATAGGTGACTTAAATACCTTGAGCACACAAGTAGATAAGTTATAGGTAAATTATGCAAAGAAATGCTGGAAACACCTGACTTCATAGTCAAAATCATCTTAAAATATGTTAACAAAATATTTCCTCTAAACACAAAATAATATACATTCTTCTGTGCACCTCATGGAATTATCTCAAAAAATGGGTACATACTTGAACACAAAGGAAGTTCAAATAAGTACAAGAAATTTGAATTAACAACCTGCATCTATCTGACAAATATGGATTAAAATTTAATGTCAGTAACAACAGAAAACTTATAAACTCACAGAAACTGAAGAACTCACTACAAAATGAAAAAATGGGTCAAGAAAAATTTAGGAAAGAGGGATCCAAGACAGTGCTGACCACACAGGTATCTGATCTGCAGAACTGAGACTAGGAACCAGGCTTGGAGCTGCAGACCAAAATCCTGAAGAACCCTAGGTGAGAGGGGTCCACAAAGTGCAGAGCACAGATGAGTCTGGCCTCAGGCCACCCAACAAGCCCACAGAGGACAGGGTGCCCAATCCCCAGAGTCTGGACCCCTACCCACCAGTGAGCAGCTACTGTGTGCTATATCAGGGACTCGGTATCTGAGACTGAACTTTGAGTGGTGTAACTCTAGCCTGGAGCTGATGGCCTGGGAAAAACACGGGAAAAAGGGTGATTCTAACCTCAGACTGCCTGTGAGTCCTGAGAAAGCCCAAGGGGCAGGGAGACCACACTGAAACAAAATTGAAAGTCCAGCACAGCTGAGTGCTGTGCTCTCTGTCTCCCTCACTGCTCTATGGGCCTTCTGCCCCAGGGGGAATGGAGAGTGTAGATCTGGTCCTGCCAGTCCACAGAGGCACCTAGGGCCCACTAAGGCACCCAGGCAGCTGTGGACATGCCCTACAGTCACAGCTCCAAACCTGCACACTCAGGTTGACTGATCTGAGGCTACAAGGTCTGAAGAGATTGGGCACAAATTTCCATCCTAGCCCCCGCAAACTGTTTCTGCACACGCAGGTGTAATTATCTGGCTTGAAAAGAGTGGACAGAAGCCTAGCTAGCCACCACAGCTCAGCAGGGGTTCCTATATTCTATTTATAAACCTGTCTGAGGGGATCAGGGAGAAAACCCGCCTCAACCCAGGAAGCCATTCCCTCAAGCTCTGGTGGAGGCTGACCAGTTGCCACAAACCAGCAGGAGTGCCTGCACATGCTTAGACAGGACTGAATAGGCCTAAAGAGATGGAGCAGAAGACCAGCCAACTTCCACAAGCCAGAGGGCAGTATCTGCTCTCTCAAGCAGGAGTGAACTTAGGCCACACAGCCTGGAAGGGAGAAGCAGAATCCTAGCCAGTGCCCACAAGCCAGCAGGGGTTCTAACACTCTAAGGCAGACTGATCCTAGGCCCCAAAAGCCCCAGTGCTCTAGGGCAAGGTTTTCAAACCCTACCAAAGGAAGAATAACCAGATTTATCTACATTACCCTAACCTGATTCTTGGGCTACAGAGCACCAGCATCAGCCTCTGCTAACCCAGTGAGGAGCCCAGGGTATGGAGTAAAATCCCCTGGAGCTTAAACCAGGTCAACTGCCTGATCCAGGGAAACTACCTTCCAACATCAGAGAGAGCAAAATGACTAGAGGCCAGCATAAAAAACATAAACAACAAAACCCAAAACAATATGACATTTCCAGATCCCAACTATCCCAAAGAAATCAACACTGAGTACTCAAAAACAGTTGAAACTCAAGTAAATGATCTCAACTCCATAGTAACAAAGATGATAAAGGAGGAATAAAATAAAATCCATAAATAAATGCAGGAAGATGCAGCCAAACAGTTTTGAAGACACTAAAAAGGCCAATAGAGAGGCACTGGAAGAAATTCACACACACACACACACACACACACACACACACACACACACACACAC
>OU015760.1:93734033-93799752 GCA_907169655.1 Acomys percivali
CACACACACACACACACACACACACACACACACACACACACACACACTCAAAACAATCAAATGAAGGAAATCGATAAAACAGATCTGAAGGCCTAAGAGAGGCACTGGAAGAAAATCAGGAAAACACAAACAATCATGTGAAGGAAATCAATGAAACAGTTCAAGATTTGAAGATGTAAAAGGAAACAATGATAAAAGCACAGACAGAAGAAAGCCAGGAATAAGAGAACTAAGAGAAGAAAGCAAGTAATACCGAAGTAAGCTTTTCTAACAGAATTCATGAGATGGTGGAACGAATCGCAAGAATAGAAGATGCTATCATATAATTTGAAACAACCATCAAAGAAAATGCTAAACCTGAATAGTTCCTGACACAAAACATCCAATAAATCAAGGACACCATGAAAAGATAAAACCTGAGGATATAAGGCATTGAAGAAAGAGAAGACACCCGGATCCAAGGCCCAGAAAATATTTTCAACAAAATCATAAAAGAAAATTTCACCAATTTAAGGAATGAGATGCATACAAACATACAAAAGAACTACAGAACACCAAATAGAATAGACCAGAAAAGAAAATCCTCCTGCCACATAATAATTAAAACACAAAATGTACAGAACAAAGAAAAATATTAAAAGTGGCAAGGAAAAAGGGTCAAGTTACATATAATGGCAAACCTATCAGAATTACACCCAACTTCTCAGCAGAGAACACAAAAGCCAGAATGACCTGGACAGAGGTCCTGTAAACCCTAAGAGACCACAGATGCCAGGACAGACTACCTATACCCAGTGAAACTTTCAATAACTATTTAAGGATTAAACAAGATATTCCATGACAAAAACAAATTCAAACAACACCAATCCACAAAACTGACCTTACAGAAGTTACTAGAAGGAAAACTCACACCTAAGGCCCTAACCAACAACCAAAATTACACAGGAAATAGATAACTACACTGTCACAAAAACATAACCACACAAACATTCTACTACAACCAACATCAAAACCAAGGGACTTAACAATCTCTGGATATTAATATCTATCAACATCAGTGGTCTCAATTATCCAATAAAAAGAAACAGATTAGCTGAGTGGATTAATAAACAGGACCCAACATTCTTCTGCATTCAAGAAACATCTCAGTAACAAGGATAGATATCACTTCAGGATAAAAGACCAAAACAAAAAAAATAAAAAGGCATTCCAAGCAAATGGACACAGGGAGCAAACTGATGTAACCCTTTTAATAACCAATTAAATAGATTTGCAACCAAAATTAATCAAACGACATGAGGAAGGATACTTTATATACATCAAAGGTAAAGTCAACCAAGATGACATCATAATTATGAACATCTATGCTCCCAATACAAGGTCAACCGCATTTATAAAAGAAATATTAACAAAGCTCATACCACACATTGACCCCCACACATTGATAGTGGGAGACTTCAATATCCCACTTTCACCAAAGGATAGCTCGATGAAACAGAAACTAAATCAAGAAATAATGACACTAACGAATGTTGTGATTCAAATGAATCTAACAGATAACTACAGAACTTTTCACCCAAACACAAAATATTATACCTTTTTCTCAGCTTCTTATGGAACCTTTTCCAAAATTATTCATATAATAGGTCACAAAACAATCCTCAATATATAAAAGAAGATTGAAATAATACCTTGTATTCTATCAAATCACCATGAACTAAACCTGGACTTTAACAACAACAGAAATAAAAAAAGCCTACACACACGTGGAAACTAAACAACTCTTTACTTAATGGCAATTTGGTCAGGGAGAAATAACGAAAGAAAATGAGGACTTCCTGAAATTCATTGAAAATGGAAGAACAACATACCCAAATTTATGGGACACATTGAAAGCAGTGCTAAGAGGAAAATTCATAGCACTAAGTGCCTTCATAGAGAAATTGGAAACATCTCATATAGGCAACTTAATGACACATCTGAAAGTCCTAGGAAAAAAGAAGGAGAAACACCTAAGAGGAGTAGATGGCTGGAAATATCCAAACTTAAGGCTGAAATCAATAAATTATAAACAAAGAGAACAATTCAAAGACTCAACAAAACCAGGAGCTGGTTCTTTGAGAAAATCAGCAAGATAGACAAACCATTAGCCAAACTAACTAAAAGGCAGAGAGAAACTATCCAAATAAAAAATCATAAATGAAAAATGAAGCATAACAACAAACACTGAAGAATTACAAAAAATTATAAGGTCCAACTTCAAAGTCATATATGCCACAAAATTTGAAAATCTAAGGGAAATGAAAATTTTTCTTAATCTTTGCCACTTGCTCAACTTCAATCAAGGTCAGGTAAACAAACTAAATAGTCCTATTTCTCCAACAGAAATAGAAGCTGTTATTAAAAGTATCCCAACCAAAATAAAGCCCAGGGCCAGATGATTTCAGCACAGAATTCTATCAGACATTCAAAGAAGAGCTAATAGTGATACTCTTCAAGCTACGCCACAAAATTGAATTGGATGGAACATTACCAAACTACTTCTATGAGGCCACATTTACTTTGATACCTAAGCCTCACAAAGATACAACAAAGAAGGAGAATTTCAAACCAAATTCTCTTGTGAATCTTGATGCAAAAATATGTAAATGCTCACAAACCGAATAAAAGAACACATAAAAGATATCATTCACCATGATCAATTAGGCTTTATCCCAAGCATGCAGGGATGGTTCAATATATGGAAATCCATCAATGTAACCCACCATATAAACACCTTCATCAAAGTGGGTGGATACAAAATTAACTAAAAAACGTCAGTTACCATCCTGTATAAAAATGATAAACACGCTGAGAAAGAAAATAGGGAACCTACACCCTTTATGACAGCCACAAGCAATATAAAGTATTTAGGAATAACTCTAACTAAGCAAGTGAAAGACTTGTTTGAAAAAAACTTCAGGTCTCTGTAGAAGGAGATTGAATATGACATCAGAAGATGGAAAGATCTCCCTTGCTCATGGATCCAGAGAATTAACATAGTAAAAATTGACATATTATCAAAAGCAATTTACAGATTCAATGCAATCCCTATCCTACACAATTTTTTAAAGATATTGAAAGATCAATTCCCAATTTCATATGGAAAAAACCCACCAAAGCTAAAACAATCCTGTATAATAAAAGATTCTCCAGAGGAATCTCCTTACCCAATCTCAAGCTGTGCTATAAAGTAACAGTAATTAAAACAGCATGTTACTGATATAGAAACAGGCTGATTAACAAATGTAATTGAAGTCCCAGAAATAAATCCACACACATATGGACACTTGATTTTTGACAAAGAAACCAATTACATTCACTGGAAAAAGGATAGCATCTTCAACAAATGGTGCTGGTCCAACTGCATATCTACTTGTAGAATGATGCAAGTAGATCCATATTTATCACCATGCACAAAACTCGTCTATGTAGAGTAAAAACCTTAACATAAAACAAGAGACATTAAATCTGTTAGAAGAAAAAGTGAGAAAGGGCCTAGAGCTCATTGGCACAGGAGACATCTTCCTGAAGAGAACTCCAACAACCCACGCTCTAAGGTCAACAATTAATAAATGGGACTTCACAAGGCTGAGAAGCTTCTGTAAGGCAGAAGATACTGTAAACACAAAAAAGAAACACCCTACAGACTGGGAAAAGACCTCTACCAACTCTACACCTGACAAAGGACTAATATCCAAAATATATAAAGATCTCAAGAAATTAATCACCACCAAATCAAATAACTCAATTAAGAAATGGGGCTTAGAACTAAACAGAGCAATATTGAATGGCTGAGAAACAAAGAAATGCTCAATTTCCTTAGTCACCAGAGAAATGCAAAACAAAATGACTCTGTGATTCCATCTTACACCAATCAGAATGGCTAAGAACAAAAACTCAAGTAACAGCACATGCTGGTGAGGAAGTTGTGAAAGGGGAAAACTCCTTCGTTGCTGGTGGGAGTGCAAACTTGTACAACCAATTTGGAAATCAATGAGGCACTTTCTCAGAAAACTGGGAATAGGGCAACCCCAAGACCCAGCTATTCCTCTCCTTGGATTATACCCATAAATTGCTCCATCACACAACAAGGGCATATGTTCAACCATGTTCATGGCAGCCTTATTCATAATAGCCAGAACCTGGAAACAACCTAGATGTCCCTCAATCAAAGAATGGATAAAGAAACTGTGGTAAATTTACACTGTGGAATACTACTCAGCTATTAAAAACAAGGAGATCCTGAAATTTGCAGGAAAATGGATAGAACTAGAAATGATCATCCTGAGTGAATTAACGCAGACCCAGAAAGATACACATGGCATATAATCACTTATAATTTGACACAGAGATGTCCCTTTAAAGTTTTCACTTACCTGGAGATTGGGATAGATACAGGGACTTCCTATTGGGACTCTAGGTGAGAGAGGTAAGGAAGAATAGGGAAATAGAAGGATCCAGAGGGTCCTAGAAACCTACAAGGAGACCATCAAGGCTGGCATATCTGGACTCAGGTAGTTCAGCTCAAACTACTGGCCCAACCAAGGTCAATGCATGCAGTAAACCTACAACCCCTCTCCTGATCTAACCAATGGACACCACATTCTCCACAATTGTGTGGAGCACAGGGACTGTCTTAGGCATGAACTCTGGTGCCCCTTCATTTACTATATCCTCTTGGTGGGGAGACCTGGTGACACTCAGAGTAAGAGTAAGCAGGCTACCAGGAAGACACTTGATAAGCTGTGATCTTATAGTGGAGGACAATGTCCCTTCTGTCACAGACCTAGGGGAAGGGGATAAGATGAAAGATGGAGGGAAGGGGAACAGGAAGATACTAGTGAGAGGATAACAAATCATATGTAATCTGAATAAATTACTTAAATAAAAATGTTTTAAAAGGAAAGAAAATTTAGGAAAGTAAAAACTCTCTAAAATTGGATAAGATGAAAACATAACACACCTAAACCTATGGGACACACTGAAGGTCACTGTAACTGGCAAGTTTTTAGCAATAAACACCTCCATAAATTGGAGATTTATCATATTGCTAATTTAACAGCATACCTGACATCTCTAGAAAAAGAAGAAATAACACAAAAAAGGTTTAAAGGCAAGAAATAATCAAATTCAGGGCTGAAATCAATAAAACATAAAAAAAAGAAATAAAACCAATACAAAGAATCCATGAAACAGAGCTGATTCTTTGAGAAAATTAATAGCAGTGACAAAACCTAAACTAAGTTCAGTAGAAGACACATAAGGAATATACAAATTAACAAAATTAGAGGCTAAATGTGGTATAATGACAGACACTGAGAAAATTCAGAGAATATAAGGGCATATTTAAAGCTCTGTACTAAAACAAATTAGGAAATATAAACGAAATGGATAATTTTCACAGTATCTACAACCAAAAAAGCTAAATTGAGATTAGACAAGCAATTAAAACAGACCTACATACTCCAGTAAAATGAACCAGTAATTGAAAGTTTACAACCAAAATCAGTCCAGTTCTGGATGATTTTAGCACAGAATTCTACAAGACTTTCAAAGAACTGTTGACCCAAATACTTCTCAAATTATTTCACAAAGTAGAAACAGAAGGAAAGCTACCTAGTTTTATTTTTAAATTAGGCTGCAGTTAGCCTGATGCACAAACTACATTAAGACCCCAAAAAGAGAGATTACAGAGTAGTCTCCCTTATGAACATAAACATAAATATCTCAATAAACTATTTTCAAACTAAATAAGAGAAAACATTAAATATTCATCCACAATAATTCTCCAAGTACACATAATCTCAGAGATGCAGAGATGATTCAATATATGCAAATCAATAAATGTATTGTAGCTTATAAATAGCCTGAAAAACAAAAACCACATGATTATCTCATTAGATTAAAAATAAAGGCCTTTGAAAATTTCAAGCATCCCTTCATGATAAAAGTCTTTGTGAAATTATACATACATGGGGCAAACCTTGATATAATAAAGGCACTTTACAGCAATCATGTAGCCACCATCAATTGAAATGGAGAGAAAGGCAAAGCACTTTCATTAAAAGCAGGAACAAGACAAGGTTGTTCATTTCTCTGTTCTTATTTAATATAGTACATAAATCCTTAGCTAGAGAATATAACTGAATGAGATCACATGTGTACAAATTGGAAAGGAAAATGTCAAAGTATATTTATTTGTAATAATATGATAGCATAAACTGGTTACCTCAAAATTTCTCCAGGAAACTCCTACAGGTGATAAATACTTTAAAGCAAAGAAACATGGTTAAAAATTAACACACAATAGCCAGTAAACTTTCTATAAACAAATAACAAACAGAGAAAGAAATAAGGGAAACTAGCATCTTTGACAATATCCTCAAAAATATAAACTATCATGGTTGTAACTATCAAGAAGCATGAGAAACACTTCCATGATTAACATTAATATACTGAAGAAAGAAGATATCAGAAAGTAGTACTATCTCCCATGGTTATGAATTGGTAGGAGTCATATTTTTGAAATGGCCATTTTACCAAAATAAATATAAAGTTCCACGTAACTTCCATCAAGAGTCGAATACAATTCTTCACAGAACTCAAAAGGACAAATTTCCAGGTTCATATGGAAACAAAAACTAAAAATAAATAAAACACAGAGTATCTTAAATGTACCTAAATGATCAAAGAAGTGCTAGAAATAATACCATCCCCAATATTAAAACAATACAAAGGTATAATAATAAAAAAGCATGATACTGGCACAAAATAAATCAGAATTAAAGACATAGCCACCTATGGACAGCCTAATTTTTATTTTAAAAAGTTAGAAGTACACAGCTGCACATATGCTACATATGTACAACAGGCTTAGGACCAGTACATGCATGCTTTTTTGTTGGTGGTTCAGTCTCTTTGAACCCCCAGTGGCCCAGGTTATTTGACACTGTAGGCCTTCTTGTGGAGGGAACCCCTTATCCCTTCCTTGAGCTCCCTTAACAGTTCCCTAAACTCATCCATTGGACTCCCAGATATCTGTCTAATGTTTGGCTATGAGTCTCTGCATCTGTTTCCATCAGCTGTTTGGTAGAGCCTCTCAGGAGAGTTATGCTAGGATTCTGTCTGTGAGCGTAGAAGAGTAATAGTAATAGTGTTAGGGATTGGATCTCTCCCATGGGATTGGTTTTAAGTATGGCCAGTCTTTGCATAGCCATTCCCTCACTTTTTGTTCCATCTTTTTCCCTTCACATTTTTTAGGCAGGACAAATTTGGGGTAGAAAGTTTTGTGGGTATGTTGTTGCTCTTATCCTTCTATTGGAAGTCCTGCCTGGCTATAAGAGGTGGGACTTCTGGCTCCATATCCCTGCTACTAGGATTATCACCAAAAATGATCCCCCTTAACTTTCCAGTGTCCTCTCCTATACCAGGTTTCGGGCAAATTCCAGAGATGCCCTCCACCTTCTATTTCCATCCTCTCACCTGGCCCTCTCCCTACTGCTCTCCCTAATCATAATCTCTACCCCTGGTTCCTTCCTCATGCCCCCTTCTGCCCAGTTCTCTCTATCTACCTAAGTCAAATGCCTATTTTATTTCCCATTTATGAGTGAGATTCAAGCATCCTCCCTTGGGTGCTTCTTGAAACTTGATTTCATTGAATCTGTGGCTTGTAGCATAGTTATCCTGTATTTTATGATTAATACTCACTTATTAGTGTGTACATAACATGTATGTCATTTTGGCCTTGGGTTACCTCACTTAGATGATCTTTTCTAGTTCTACTCATATTTTTTCAAAAATTCAAATGTCCTTGTTTTTAAAAAGTGAGTAGTATTTTGTTGTGTAAATTTACGTTTTTTGTTTTTATATTCTTCAGTTGAGGTATTTCTGGGTTGTTTTGAATTTCTGGCTATTATAAATAAAGCTGATATGAACACAGCTGAGCAAGTTTCCTTGTGGCTTTGTGAAGCATCTTTTGGGCATATGCCCAGGAGTAGGTCTTGAGGTAGAACTATTCCAGTTTTTGGAGAAACCACCGGATTGATTTCCAAAGTGGTTGTAAAACTTTACACACCCATTAGAAATGGGAGTGTGTACCATTTACCCACATCGTCACCTGCATGTGCTGTCACTTTTTTTTTTTTAGTATAGCTATCTTGTTGGGTGAAAGATGGCATCTCAGAGTCATTTAATTAGCATTTTTTCTGTGAACTGAGGGCATTGAGCATTTCTTTAAGTGTTTCTTGGTCATTTGAGATTTCTTTGTTGAGCATTCTCTCAACAATTTAACTCTGTACCCCATTTTTAAATTGGGTTATTTGTTTGTTGGTGTCTTTTTTTGGTTCTTTATACATTTTGCATATTAGCCTTCTGTTGAGGGGAAGTTTGGTGAAGGTCTTTTCACATTCTGTTGGCTGGCATTTCATTTTATGCAGAGGCCTTTGACTTACAGAATCTTTTCGGTTTCATTGGGTCACATTTATGAATTTTTTATCTTAGTGCCTGAGCTGTTGGTGTACGTTTCAGATTGTTATTTTTATGACAGTGAGTTCAGGGATATCCTTACTTTTTCTTCTATTATGTTTAGTGTATTTGGTTTTATGTTGAGGTCTTTGATACTCTTGGACTTAAGTTTTGTGTAGGGTGATAAATATTTGTATTCTTCAACATGCAGACCTCCAGTTAGACAAGCACCATTTGTTGAAGATGCTTTCTTCTTTCCATTGTATCGTTTGGGCTTTTATTTTTTTTGTCAAAAATCAAATGTCCTTAGGTGTGTGGGTTTATTTCTGAGTTTTCAATTATAGTACATTTATCACCCTGTCTATTTCTATGCACTTTTTTAAAATTACTCTTGCTCTGTCATACCACTAGAAGTAAGGGATGGTGATACCTCTAGAAGTTCCTTTATTGTACAGGATTATTTTAGCTATTCTGGCTTTTTTTTTCCATATGAAATTGAGAATTATTATTTCAAGTTCCAGGAAAAAAAGTGGTAATTTTGGTGGGAATTGCCTTGAATCTGTAGGTTGCTTTTGGTATGATCGCCATTTGCACTATGTTAATCCTATTGATCCATGAGCATGGGACATATTTCCATCTTCTAATATCTTCTTCAGTTTATTTTTTTAAAGACTGAAGTTCCTGTTGCCCATGTCATTCACTTGATTGGTTAGAGTTACATGAAGCTATTTTATATTATTTTTGACTGTTGTAAAAGGTGTTGTTACCCTAATTTCTTTCTCAGCCCTTTTATCACTTCTACACAGAAGAGATACTAGTATTTTTAAGTTAATTTTGTAGTCAGACAGTTTGACTTCTTCCTTTCCAATTTTTATCCCTTTGATCTTTTTTTGTTGTTTTTGTCTTAGTGTTCTATCTAGAATTTCAAGTACTATATTAAAATATGTCCCTGATTTTAGGGGAATTCCTTTAAGTTTCTCTCCATTTTAATTTGATGTCAGCTATAGGCTTGCTGTATATTATCCTTATTATTTATAAGTATGTACTTTGTATCCTGAACTCTCTAAGACTTTTAACATGATAGGATGCTGAATTTTCTCAAAGGTTTTTTCAGAGTCTAATGAGATAATCATGTGGTTTTGTTGTTTAAGTTTGATTTTATGGTGGATTAGAGTAATGGATTTTCATATATTGAACCATCCTTGTATCCCTAGGATGAGGCCTACTTCAGTCATGACAGATGTTTTTTGATGTGTTCTCATACTCAATTTGAGAGTAACTTATTGAGTGTTTTTGCTACAATGTTTATAAGGAAACTTGGTCTGAAATTTTATTTTTTTGAATCTTTTTGGCTTAGGTATCAGGGTGACTGTAGCCTCATAGCCTCATAGAATGAGTTTGGTAGTGTTCCTTTTTATTCTATTTTGTACAAGAGTTTGAGGAATAGAGGTATTAGCTCTTCTTTGAAAGTCTGGTAGTATTCTGTTCTGGAACCATCTGGCGCTGGCCTATTTTTTATTGGGAGGTTTTCAATGACTGATTCTATGTCTTTAGAGGTTATAAGACAATTTAAGTCGTTTATCTGTTTTATTTAACCATGGTAAGTAGAATCTAGCAGAAAAATTGTCTATTTCCTTTAGATTTTTCAATTTTGTGGAATTCAGTATATCAAAGAAGGACTTAATGATTAGATTTCCTCAGTGTCTGTTGTAATGTCCCCCTTTTCATTTCTGATTTTTTAAATTTGGATAATATCTCTCTGTCTTTTTGTAGTTTGGTTAGGTTTTTTTCTATCCTGTTGGTTTTCTTGTTGATCCTTTGTATTATTATCTTTGTTTATAATTTGATTATTTCTTACCATCTAACCTCTTTTGTGTATTTGCCTCTTTTTGTTCTAGTGCTTGCAAGTGTGTTTTTAAATTGCTGGTATGAGGACTCTGCATTTTTTTAATGAAGGCACTTAGTGCTATGAAATTTCCTCTTAGCACTGCTCTCATTTTGTCCCATACCTTTGGGTATGTTGTGCCTTCATTTTGATTGAATTATAGGAAGTCTTTAATTTCTTTGTTTATTGTTTTAACCTGACCTTACTGCTACAAACTAGTATTCATAGTACTGGAATATGCTCTAAATGTTACCAAAGGAAAAGGTAAATACCATGTCAGTTACAAATCCTTCGATCTATAAGAGTGGCTTGCCTGCAAGATGCTGATAGAATAGTAACTCACACTTGTGAGTTTAACCAACCAATATCAAATTTCAGTAAGTGCCCTCTTTATTAGATAGACCTGATCCTTAACACTGCTATAGTGGCTAAGAAATTGAGACTAGATAGATTATGGACCTAGTCGAAAACCAAAAACAACTACTGTTTTAGTAAAGGAAAGTAACAATAAAATGACAACCATATGACATTCTGCTATACTCATAAATATCTGCTTTGCTCAGCAATCATAAGAGAAGTTTCCTTGTGAAAGAGACAGAAACAAAAACAGAAATCCAAAGCCAAACTATAGTCAGAGAATGACATTCCTTAGAATATTGAACCCTAAAATAAATGTCTTCATAATATTTGTCTCCTGAGAGCTCATGGAACTTTTCAGAAGAGGATACAAAAGAGTCTAAGAGCCAGGGTGGATGGAAGACACCAAGAAATCAAGAACTTATAGACACAACAGGGCTGGTGTATACATGAGCTCACAGACTGGCTGTCTACACCATATTGTGTTCTAGAACAGAAAGGAAACATGGACATGCACTCCCATCTCTAATCCAGAGTATATCTCTAATTGATAGGAACTTACAAATGAAAAAAATTTTTTTCTCCAAAGGTGTTTTATTGGGTAAACAAGTCACTTTTAAGAACATCTCATTCCACAAAATGAACTCAATTTTATCTTTGTAGATTCATTGTGTCATATTTCTTTCTTTCACTTCATATGTCTTTGCATATATATTATGGCTTCCAGGTTGGGGTTTTCAAGGGATTCCTAAGTGTGTAAATATGTGTATCTCTACATCTATATGTGTTTCTTTTTTTATTCCTCTATCATCTTACTTTTAAATAATTCATAAAATAATATAAAACCACAAAACCTTAACAACTAGTGAATTATGAGATTAAACACATATAATATTTGATTCCAGTTTCTCCTAATGTTTCATATACTTGAATATTTAAAAGTAAAATAAAAGTTAAAAAGTAAAAAATGGTAAGTATGGGAAAATGTAAACAAGATTGTAGGGCTTCCTGCTGAAGTGCTAAACAGAGCTTCTTTGTGCATACTCAGATTTTCTTTTAGTCAAATTGTATATACTCACTTATATCTGCATACTAGCCCAAGGGGCAAGTCCCATGAAAGTCTTCACTTACCAGGAAACTAGGACAGAGGGGAGGACATCCTATTGGGACTCTAGATGAGAGAAGCATGGGAGAATATATGTGTTTCTTTTGATTTTTGGCTGTTGGGGACTGTTAGGCTTAGGCCTCCTGGGGCCATGCTGTGGCCAGTATGCAATTGTTTTTCTGTCATGGCAACTTCCTGTTGTGAACATTGTACCTCCCTGAGCTGACCACAAATTCCTGTTCTGCACCCTGGTTACCTTGGTTACATGATTCCTTTTCTCCTGGGTACTTTCCATCTACATAGTCTCGTATTTTTCCACCTGACTCTGTATAGTATAAAAGGCCTTGGCCCCTCATTAAACGGCATTCTTTTAGAATGGATGACCCACTCTCTGGAGTATTCTTCAACCCACAGTCCCTCGCTCGATAAGTCGGGGTAATTGCAGCATGGGTGCTGCATTTAGCCATATTTTTTTATTTTTTATTTAAGTTATTTTAATATTATTCCTTATAAGACTTTTTTCAAAAAAGAGATAGAAAGATTGTACACCAGGATGATAAAGTAGATATAAAAAAACTGGAAGAAATATGTGTTGGGGAAAAATTATCAGAATACACTGTATGAAAATAATGTATTTTCCATTAAAAAGAAAGATAAGCAAGCAAACAAAATTGAACCAGCTATAAGAAATATGTGATTTTGATTAATGCAGCTCTGAACATACAAGCAAATTTCATTAAAAAGCATTCAAAAGTCATATAAATTCAATTCTTGTTACAAAAATTTCATACCATATCACTTTGAGAAGTTATTGATGATGAGTTGAGCTAGTAAGAGTAATATGAGCCTATTTTATATATGCTTCCCTATTATATGAAGTCTGCCTAGAACTGAACAGCTTTTTTCTCATTGCTTTGATAGAAAACAAAGACAAATTAACAAAAATATAATTAATAAAAGATATATATATATATGTATATTTCACTAAAGCAAAATATATCTGATTTTATATTAGATGTTATTTCCACTCTTCTTACTGAAGATAAATAAATATCAAAAGTAGTTCAATCAATAAATCAGTAAATAGAGTTTTGAAGAGATTAAATATAAGTGACCAATAAATTAAAATATTTCTAAATGGATCCAGGAAAATAACTACTAAAATTTCACTGAGATTCCATCTCACCTCAGTAAGTATGACTACCATAATGAAAAGAAGTGACAACAAATGCTCAGGTGGTTGCAGGAAAATGAAACCCATATAATATAACAGGAATGTAATCTAATGTATTCATTTTCAAAATCACCAAGTTTCCTGAAAGGGAAAAATGTAGGAAATAGAAATATCATATTAACAATTTCTTTGATTCTCTGTTATACATAAAAATTGATTCCAAATGATCATAAATGATAGGTATAGGTACTTATATATTGAGTTAATTGCAATGTAATGTCTTCGATGTGTTAATGAAAAGGGAAAGTCATACTTCTTATCTTTAATGATCTGGGAGCAGTAGTTACATTATACTTTGAATATGATGGTGAAATTAAATTGCTATTTTTGTCACTTCACACTCACCAAAATATTATTTATTTATTTATTTATTTATTTATTTATTTATTTATTTATTATTCCCTGTGGAGGGATAGAGTGCGGTTATGTGTGAAAGTCAGTGGAAAACTCATGGGAGATGGTTCTACTACTCAATGTGGATGCTATGGATCAAACATCCTGATATAGAATTTTGAAAATTTTTGAATATATGAAAAATATGTAAAAATTATATCTATATCCTAGGTGCTATGCATTAATTAGGTAATTAAGTGAAACAACAAGTGCAACAATAAGTGTCATTAGTGTCATCAAGTACATTCAAAATAATCTTTTAGAGTAAAAAAAATCTGTTCAGTTATTTGTTTGTTCACTCACAAACAAGCTTATTCACTCATTTATTTTAAACTCACCAAATAGGTAGGATAGAGGTCAGTAGAAATCATCATGCAAACTTTTTCAAGTACTTGATTATAATATCCATCTCTTTCCCCAGAAATGAGATACTGTACTAATTAAACATTTCCCATAAAGAGAGACAATTTTAATCACTTCTACTGTATTTATAGTTTCATAATTTTTTCACTCCCCATGTCAGTTAATGAATTTAAGCTTTCTGTCAGTTGTTTGGTTTCTCTATTCCAATTTTCTGATCTTGAACTAGAGAATTACCACAGTATTACTTTGCTGAGTTCACATTCTGATATATGTGAGTTACTACTTTAATCTCTCCTTATTTTATTTAACCTTCTCTGGAGGAACAGAAGGAATATATTTCATACATCGGCTTACATAATGAGAATGGTAGTATAGTCCAAAGATGGTTTTATGCATGCTTGCAAGTCTGAAAGCTCAGAAACTGCTCATTTCATAAATCTGGATGACTTTGCATTTGTAATCTGTTGGTGGAATATTGTGAGAAAGACACTGGTTCTCGGTCTTCATTGGAAAGCTAAAATTGTTGCATTCTGCAACCAAGACAACAAGGGATAGGTATTCCACTATAATAATTAAAGGTAAGTAAGCAGAATTGGACTTTCTTAGGACAATTTTGTGCCTTGCTTCATTTTAAAGGTGACAAATAATTTAGTAGAGTTTTGTTGTTGGTGGTGGTGTTTTTATCAGATTATACTACATGGAAATGCCCAGTCAAGTTGGTAGTCAAGATTTATCATTACATCACCTGGCTGTTGAAATCAGTGTGTTGAATGGTAGATTAGTATGATGTTCCATGCTTTTGAAAAAAATACACTCCCCTAAAATACCATCTGTTTATTATTCCCAGTGTGCAGGCATCTTTCAGAATATCAGCAGTCTACTGAGGTAATTTAGAGTAAAAGATAAAACATATAAAATTTGGCAATATACTAGGCTCCATATTCTTGGTAATCTGGACATCAACTATTACAAGAATATACATACATACATATACACACAAGAATATAAGATACATATTCTCTTTTTAACAATGATTGAGCAATTTGAATCTCTACTTTTGCAATTAACATAACATTTATATTCACTAGACCCAGACTTATTCTGAAAGTTCAGTTTTAAATATGATATCAACTATCAAAACCTCCAAGACTATTTCAGTGATTCCATTAGTACAATGATTCAATTAATTAAACTATAAGCCCTTTGACTTACAATTAGGTGATATTAACTTGGCCATTTGCACACTGAAATCTCTGTTCAGGGACAATCATATTTCATCTAAAGATTATTTTACATCATATGTGATTTCTAGAACATATATTTTTAACACAGAAAAGAGTATATTCAGAGTTGTTCAATGTAGTTGACAGTAATAACAAAAAATTTGCTTTTAATATTTGTCGCAAAAGATATGCTATCTGAAAACTACTCAAGATAGATATATTTTAACATAATTAACCAATTTAATGTTATATTTATAATTTTATGATGTTTTCTCTCAGTAAATAAAAATATTTTCTTATCATTCCATGAATAATACTATAATGTGAATACTATTGTTACTATATTCCTGCTAAAAAATAAAATATTTCTAGCCTCTCTAGCTAAAAAATTTTAAAATACTCTATTTAATGTACCATATGAGTAAATTCAACTTTATCTTATTTCTTTTATTCAAGATCTTTAAGATCAATTTTCATATTTATATTTCTAATTTTGTTATATAAAAATTAGAAAATAATGCAACATATTTTACTCTAACATATTTTCTTGCAATTCATTTTCTTAACTTCATCTTTTGAGGACTTATAGGATTCCTGTTTAATTATATGTCTAATTATATTTGTAAAGCAAAGATATTTTGGTGTTATGCTAAAGAAAACCGTTAGTGATTTGCAAAACTTGCAAGCCTTTATTTTTTGTCAGCTGAGTAGGATTAACATATTTAGGTGTACGTGTATGGGCTAATAATACTAAAGACAAAATATTCATGAAAATTTAGTGCCTTAATGTTCTAATCTTCAAAAGGAAATGCTGTTGTGTATCTAATACCAATTTAAGCATCCCAATCTTTCTGAATTAATAGCTATAATTCAACAGAATATATTTTTGAAGTTAAAATACAAAATGCATTTGAATTTACCACTGATGAGATGATTCATTAGATTTCATACTCCATGATGTCAGAACTATAGCTATAGTAAATAAGAGCATGTTTAATTTACTTCAGATATGACTTATTTATTAAAAATATATTTCATGTCCTGAATGTTGCAGGTTAGTAAAAATTATACTATATTTAGTATAACTTATGTATGTATCTGAATAAATATTTTTTTGAATAACTATGAAATAGTTTTCTGAATGTGAACATTTATTTCTTAAGGTGATGAATCACACCAAAGTTTATATGCTGATACCTTAACATTTAGTAGTATACCAAACTGTGATTTTAATTACAGGTTAGTATAATAGTTACTTTTATTTCCTCAGATGACTGATGAAATGAAAGCTGTACCTAAGATTTACTAATACATGGCTTGAGCTGAACCCAGAGTGTTTCATTCTAAATATCCCTGGGCCTAGTCCTTAAAGCTTCTAGCCTCCATGCAATCTAATTTTCTCACTCAACCTTAAAGGCTTCAGGTTCTAGCCTCTGTCTATTAACCTAGTCCCAGAATATTTCTTCAACTTACAGCTAAATAAGGTCACCCTAGAATGTTTCTACAACATACTGCTAAATAAACTCATGCTTTCTTGTTGTTTCTGAACTCTGGATGGCTGGTTCAACTCAGATCTTCTGGTTCAAAACTCCTCTCCAAAATGACTGATTCAACTTGGCTTCTCCCCTATCAAATTATATAGTCATTATGGTCAATATCAGCAGTAGTTCTTATCCATTAATCCATGGATACTGGTGAATATTTTAAAGGCCTAAGAACATTTCCACTCTGTATTTGCATTTTTTGATAGCTGAAGTTTAATTAATAACTGTCTCACACCTCGATCTGATATTGTCCTGTCCACAGTGAATATTAATCTATGTAGGAAATATGTAAAAGTCTTTCTGGGCCTTTGCATTATCCTTGTGAATGACATAGATCTTTTCCCCTATTTCCCCGACTTTATCCTAGGCTCTTAAAACTATTAAAGTACATTGTATAATAATAGAGTCATCAAATTGGATCTGCTTTCATAAATCAGTATATTGACTGTCACCTAACATTTAATCTTTTATGATATTAATACCTTTAGACCTGAGAGATCCAAGATGGCGGTGAGCAGTGTGGACCGTGTTTGGAGGCTCCAGTGAACAATTCGGGGAATTGCGCAGATTTCTGAGCCAGGAACACGGGAGTCCCGACACCACGATGGCAGGAGTGCTCCATGGTACGGGGGACCAGGGTGCGGAGGACCTGTGTGCCCCTGCCAATGGTCAGAACAGTCTCCACACTTGAGTGAAGAGTGGGATATGACTTTCTCATGTACTCTGGTGCCTCACATTTGACTATGTCCCCTGGAGGGGGAGACCTAGTGGCACTCAGAGGAAGGATAGCAGTTCACCAAGAAGAGACTTGATACCGTATGAGCATATACAGGGGGAGGTAATCCCTCTCAGGAACAGTCATAGGGGAGGGGAATAAGGGGAAAATGGGAGGGAAGAATGGGAGGATACAAGGGATGGAATAACCATGGAGATGCAACAAGAATAATTTTAAAAAAATAAAAAATAAAAAAATAAAAAATACCTTTAGAATTATTAAAATTGTATAATTGTAGCTTCTCCTAGCCACCATATCACCCATTTTAATTGAGAACCAGCTTCCAGGACTCCTTTTGCTAAATCTTCCTACTTATGGGAGATATTCCTGTTTTTACTATGCCAGGTATTTTACATATGTCTCACATAGGGTGATTATATTCCATATATTACTATTGATTATTTAAAAATTTTTAAATATTGTATTTTAACAGGGTTCTAGGATAGTTGTTTATTTTTTGAATTTTTACAGTATTTTGGCATTTGTTCTCAGGTAACTGAGAAAGCTGGTGGGGGTGGTTCATTTTCTTCGATTTCATGAAAGGTGATACAGTAAGTTCAGTGGGCTGTCTATCCTGACTCTTAATCTCATTAGGTACCATACATTCACAATTAAGCACTTCCTGTTCTCTTATTTCCTTTGTCTCTTATTTCACAAGCCTTGGTGTTATCATAACTATTTTTTCTTGTTACATAGCTACTTCACTTCACAAAGTTTGGAGGCAGTTTGTTCCAACAGAGCAATTTTGTCAGAAGCCAAGAGAAGCAGGTTTGAATCAGTAATTTTAGAGAGGAGATTGGGCCAAAATACCATACTTAACCTGCCAGCCAGAGTTCAGAAAGAACTAGGAAGGGTAAGGTAATTCAGCAGTAAGAATCAGAGACTTAAATATTCTAGGCCTATATTAGCAGGTGGAGGCTACAAGATAACGCTTTCAAGGTCTGGGCTTGGAGAAATTTAGATTATATGGAAGCAAGTAGGTTAAAGGCCTAATCTTTGTGGTATTTAGATCGAAACACTCTGGGCTTAGCCAATATCATGTATTAGCAAAGCTTGGGTATGGCTCTCATTTCATCCAGTCATTGAAGGAAATAAAAATGATATTTTGCAGATTAGATACTTACCTATGTAATAATTTAAGGTATGTTCAATAACAAGATTCATAATATTGAAAGTATTTATATTAGTAGTACAGAAACATATACAAAAAATGCTATTTAGTTGGGCTTTAATCCCAGCAGTCAAGAAGTAGAGGTAAAAGGATAACTGTCAGTTTCAGGTTATCCTGGCCTACAGAGAAAGTTTCAGGAAAGCCAGGGCTACACAGAGAAACTTTCTCTCAAAAATCCAAAATAATACTAATAATATTAATAATAAATATTGTGTAAAAGGATGTAGAGAAATGACAGTTATATATAATTCTAGAAGTGAGAACAGAATTTTACCTTCTAGTTTCTATTTGATATTGAAACTTTAATTAACCTCCAAAGCTGTGAGACAACGTATTTCTCTTTTTGTTGCTACTATTTTTAGTATGTTTTGTTATAGCTGTAATAAATTAATTTGGATAATGGGAAAGATTCGGAGAGAGAGAGATACAGAGAGACAGAGACAGAGAGGATTAAAGGAACAGAGATAACAACTCATACAATACTTATGCATGACTAATTAATATACTGTTGATGAATTTCAACAAATTGTAGAAATATTTTTTCTTAAATACACATTTCTTAAGTATACATTGTTTAATTCATGAATAAGTATTATATTTATTTCTCATTTTGCTTTAGCATCATACTCCTGTGAATTCACTATCTTATTTTATAACTCTCAAATGTGCAGTCCTTTCATTTGGAGGAAAACATTTGTTTACTTTTGATCACTAGCACAAGTACAATCTTAATAATTGTTCATTTCTGAATAAAATATTTTTGCTTATAAAAAGAAAGGAAACTTATTCAAATATCAGATGTTTTTCCCAATTATTTTTTATTCTTTCAAAATTATTTATTGAAAATATCATATATGAATACTATTTTGATATTTCCTCACTTCCTTTCTCCACTTTGATTTCTTCTGTGCTCTTCCATAATAATTATATTTACATATATGTACACCCATATGTATAAATTAATACAACCTGCTCAGTCCATTAAGTATTAGTCATATATGTATGGTTTAGGGATTATTACTCAAAATGTAATAACCTATCACAGTGTTTGTTGTCAGTGTAAACATATTCTCTCTCTCTAAACTACCATCAATTGCCTCTAGTTCTTCATCCAGCAATGGGATCCTGTGAGGTTTGCTCCACCTACATTGGCATATTAATTAGTGACATTTTTCAGGTCTTGTTTAGGCAACCAAATTGTTAGAGAAAACATAGTGATAATATCACGTTCTGATAACGCAGAGAATCTTAGTTCAGATTCCAGTCCCTACATTGGGCAGCTCACAACCATTTGTGTCTCCAGTTCTATGTGATTCTGATGTTACTGGCCTATGCAAGTACTTGCACTCATGAGGACATAACCTAACACAGCAGAGCATAGGTTCCCACATTCTTCTTGATACAGCAGGAATTCAACAAAGTTCCCCTAAAATATTTAATGAATGTCAGGCATGTTGGTACATGCCTTTCATATCAGTATTTGCAAGCAGGAGCAGGAAGATCCCTGCGAATTTGAGGCCATGTTGTTCTAAACCATCCAGGACAAACCAGGCTATATAGACAGATAATATCTAAAAAAGCCATGTTTCATAAGCAATTTATACATAAAATACCACTGTTTTTATGGAGATATTTTTCTCTTTTAAGGAAGATTATTATCAACTTAGGCATTATAGTGCTTAGAGCAGTGTTGTGCATGTGTGTTATATATGTGCTTGAATTAAATATTTACATCCAGTATTAAATAATGATTGTTAAGAAATTCATTGTCTTGGGATCATTTTCCTATAATACATCTTATTTTTAATATAAATGTTTTTATAACTAATAGAAGTAATGGTTACATATACCACAAATCATTTCTGAAATAAATGACAATGTTTTATATAACATTTTATGTGGAATATTATATAATTTATTTTCATATTGTAAATGGATTCATACTTTAAATTGGACCCTGGGTAGAGTGAGGGGGAAAAAGCAATGAGAAGTTTCAAAGATGGCATAAATAATTATATTTTTCTTTATTACATATATTTACATTTCTCTGTGCTAAAATCATACTAAACCAATTGAATTAGTTTTACCTTTGTGTGTGATATATTTTCAAAATCATCAGACTCAGCATCTCATTTTTCTATGCCAAAGAAAAAAGATCTATTTGGTGGCATTGGTTTCCTGTCAGAAAAAAAGCAATTTCTGCCTATCTAAAACAAATACTTTGTAGAAGTGCAGGGATGTCTACATTTTCCCCATGGACCCATTCCGTTGTTTGAATTTTCACTTTAATTTTTTATTTTATCTGTCCTAGTTATCTGTTTTGTATTATCAAACTATCCTCTAAAGACGGCAGTGCCACAAGCTCAGAACTTTGCATTTTTCTTAAATGTTAAATTTACTATGTCACAATTCATGAGAACTTATCTCTCTGAGTTTATAGTGTGACAGATTTTTGCTAAGCAGCTTCCCTTGATACATTGTCACCTTCATACTGTGTATTATCTCGGCACATCTGGCATTTGAGTTTGTATTGACATAATTGTAAAGATATCATGTGTTGACATCTCAACTTCAGTACTGGCCTCCAGGGAGTACATTCAAAAAAGTTCTGTGCCACTTCTATGTATATTTCTCACTTCTTTATCGAAATTAACTACTGCTCTTGAAATAATTTTGGAATGGAAACTAAGAATAAAATTGGTTTCTAGAAGTATTTCAATAGATTCACAAAATCTAGATAAAAGATGTAGATAAATTACAAGAACTCTTGAACTTTTCAGATTACGATGTCCTGGTATCATATTTAGTGAAGAATAGTCTTCATATTTAACTAATTTACATTTTCTATGCATACTAAATATTAATTTATTCACAGCCAGTAGGTCATTTCTTTCTCATATTCAAGGAAATTTACTGAGATGTCAAAATTATTTTAGAGAAACAATTTCAGTTACTAAGAATAATTTTAATTTCATGATAGTAATTGCCTTTTCATATAATCTTTGTATTAATGTATATGATGATTTTTAAGAAAGGTGACATGATGTAGTGAAAAATATTTATCATTTTACAATGGTATCTAGTGATTTGGTTGCTATATAGAGAGAAATACTGTTCTTATTTCTACCAAGATAATGACATGGGAATTTCATTGGGATGATGATAATTTGTCAAGTATCCCTTTATTATCTTTCTGTTACATGTCTAAATAATAATATATAAGGGGATTTTTGGTAGTAAAGTCGCTATTGCTATTGTTATTGAAAATAGCACACACATGCACATATTTATTATAAACTAAATATAATATCTTATTTCTTGGAGTTATGATAATCGTCAAAATCTCACTGATTTATCTCGATACTTTTAACCCTTTTACTTAAATATCCTAAAGAGAAATGATAGGATGTGATACTAAAATTCATTGTGCTGGGTATATTTTTGGCAATTTGAAAAAGCTAAAATCATCTGAAAGGAGAGAAAAATCAAATAAGAGAATGGTTCCTTTGGATCAGACTATAGGCAAGCCTATATGGCATTTTCTTAAATAATCATTTTCTTAACTTTATTGATTGATGGGGCATGGCCAAGGCCATTATGGGCAGAGCCACTCCTGGATTCTATAAGAAAGCAGGCTAAGTAAGGCATGAAGAGCAAGCCAGTGAGCCGCACCTCTCCACACCATTTGTATTGACTCCTGCCCAGGTTCCGATCTTGACTTCTTTCAATGGTGAACAATCTTAAGGAAACTTAATCCTAATAAACCCTTTCCTGTCCATGCTACTTTGTTCATTGTGTTCCATCATAGCAATAGTAACCCTAACTAGGATAATTGTTTTATAACTTATGGGCACATTTATTATTCATATAATAAAAAGAACTTTCTAAAGCAATTGTCATTTTGTAATATATTATATACCCAGAAAGTTAAGGCATTAAGCCATATATACATGTTTAAAGGAGTATATATATTAAACTCAAGTTATATCTTTAAGATATAAGTAATATCTAGTTGTATATATCTAACATATACAAATAAACTGGTTGTATAAATTTATAAAATTACATTATTTTATGATTAACTTAAGAGAGAATATAGTTCATGACCATAGTTCCTTGATAGAGCACTTAATAAAAAGTGAAGTATAACAAACATATTTCTCCATTTTTCATATTAAGTAAGGATAATACTATCTACTTTACAAGGTTGTTTTAATTATCAAATAAAATTGAATATGTTTCTAACCTATAAAGTGACATATCAAGGCAAGTCTTTATTACATGGCTTATTTAGTAAAAGGTGTGTAATATGTTTTCAAAAATAAATGACTAAACAATTATCAAATATGTACCCTCCACTATACTTAATATGGAACTGTCAAAGGCTATGTAATTCTTATTAATGATTTTAATGTAAACACAATGCTACCAACTCTAATAGAGAAACATATTGATAAATAGATAAATACATATAGTCTAGTTATAAATAAGTAACATGTTAAGACAAACTAAATTCTACATGTTATATTTTATGATTTACAAGGTCTAGAGAGGTTATATTTTCAATCAATTCAGTCAGTCTTTTCAAGTGATTGCAACATTGGGTTTGGGTGTGCATATTATGCAAGTGAAAAAATGAATAAAATTGTTCAAGACATGAAAATGGAAATAGAAACAAAAAAGAAAACACAAACTGACGAAATCATGGAGATGGAAAATTTAGAGAAGGAAACAAGACTACAGAGATGGAAGCACCAACCAAAGAGAGTGAATGGACTGGATCTAGGCCCCTTACACATATGCAACCAATGGACAATTTGATCTTCATGTGGGACCACTAGTAATTTGAGCACATGCTGTCTATGACACAGACTTTCTTGCCTGCTTTAATTACTTCCCCCTAAAAGGGCGGCCTTGCCTGGCCTCAGTGGATGAGGATGAGCTCAGTCCTGATGCAACTCAATGTACTGGGGTGGATTAGGGGGTGTCCCCTTTTCTGAGAACAAGGGAAGGGTGATAGAGGAAAAGAGGGTGGGAGGGAGGGACAGGGGGATAAGATCGAGATGTAGAGTAGATATAAAATTTTTTAAAAATTGAAAATTAAAGAACAATATGCATCAGAAACTTACTTCAAACCTATAAAAACACATTTTATGCCAAATTTTTATGTATATGAAGAATAAATGTAACTCCTAGAACTCTTGTTGCCGTTTAACATAAAAGCAAATCAACATAGATAAATATTGGATCTTTACACTGGGATTTATTCAGTAATCCAAATATCAGAGAAGGCAAATTAACAGCATCTGAAAAACAACATGTTTCATTCTGCTTGCATATACTATGTGGGGAAATTGCGGTGGAACAACATTTCATCATAACCTCCATATCTCCGTCTTGCCCATCTGATTAGCTCGCCACTCACATTTATGACACTTATGATGCCTGCTTCTCTCTTAATTAGTACCCTTTTTAAAAAGATTTATTTATTTATTATTATGTATACAGTGCTCTGTCTGCATGTACACCTGCAGTCCAGAAGAGGGCATCAGATCACATTATAGAGGGTTGTGAGCCACCATACAGTTCTGAGTATTGAATTCAAGACCTTTGGAAGAGCTGTCAGTGCACATAACCTCTCTCCAGTTCCTAATTATTACCCCTTTATTCGTATACCTTTCTCTAGATAATACTAAGTATCATCATCATTATCGACATTGTTGTTGTTTACATACTTGTTATTTATTGACAGTTTCATAATAGATACACACAAACACACACACACACATACACATGCACGCATACACGCATTCACGCACATTCCCTTCTTATTCATCATGCTGTTCTTTCTGACTCATATCTTTTTATTTTTCTGTGTCTTTTTAGGGATGCTTGTACTATTGCATGGATGAGGAAATTTATGTGGCTAAACCACTGCGAAAATGTTTCAGCCTTAAACAGAAACTATTAACAGCTTATAAGTATTCAGATATGATAGAATCTCATTAGCCAGTCCTCTACCTATGGTGAAAAGTATATGGGTCCAAATTTGCTTTTTAGAAGAACTGAGAGTATTTTCTCTGGGAATTGTTTCATTTAAAAAAAAATTCTTTTTAACATTTATACTTTCACATTTTTAACTGGAGAAAATAAATTCCTGGTTGAACTGAAATGATGATATGTGAACCTTTGTCTGAACATTAAAATTGTTTTGGACTACCAGAGACTTGGTTCTTGTTTGTGATCTGCACAGCAACCTGAATACATGTTGAGTTCACAGATACTTCCTGGCAATTTCATGGAAAGAGCAGGGATACAAAGCGTATACCTCAACATAATAAAGGCAGTATGCAAAAAGCCTATAGCCAAAATCAAACTAAATGGAGATAAATTTAAATCAACTCCAGTGAAATCAGAGACAAGACAAGGCTGTCCACTCTTTCAGTATCTCTTCTACATAGTACTTGAAACCCTAGCTAGAAAAATAAGATCAAGGGGATAGAAATAAGAAAGGAAAGGAAGAATAAAAAATATCACTGCAGATGGCATGATAGTATACATAAGTGACCCTAAAAAGAATACCAAAGACCTCCTGTCACTGATAAACACCTTCAGCAAAGGGGCTGGATACAAAATTAACACAATAAAATCAGTAGCCCTGCTGTATACGAATGACAAATGGGCTTAGAAAAAAGTTAAGGAAACTACACACTTCACAATAGCCACAAATAATATAAAGAATCTTGGTGTAATTATAACCAAGCAGCAACATGGATTTGGCCCATATCAATGATTTGAAGACAATGGTATGTATGGACACCATCAAGTTTTGACAAGATACATGTTATGTTTTCGTGAGAAGAAAATATGACAATGCACATGTATCCTGATGACAGTGGCATCTCAAATGACGGCCATGATCCCTGTTGTTTCTGGACATCATGCTCAAGCCCAAGGTGCATACAGTCTTCTGAGTTCATGTTGAGGTAATACTATGAAGCTGACATGGTAATTATTGATGTGGACCAAAACCATGTTGCTGCTAGAGAAAAAGCTGAATTACAGGGTCCATACTGAAGCCTGAAGTCATATTAAAGTAAATGCTTTTGCTCCCCTTGGAGACCAGTTGGAATCCTGCCCTATGTACCACATCGTGAAGCTCTGGAAATGACCTGGAGGCCTGCACTCACCACCTCACTTGATGGTGTCCATGGATCCCATTGCCTATGGAATCCTTGAGCATGGCCAAGGTGCATGTTGGTGCTTGTGAATACCAGAAGAGTCCAACGTCTATGCTGAAGCTGGAGATCATTTTTAGGTAAGTGTGCTTAGCTCCCATTACTGTTAGATTGAAAGTTATGATGCTACTTACTCCTGAAAACTAGAGAGTTGCTATTGATGCCTGCAGCAGCCACTGTTAACCATGGTAGAGACAAGATCCTGACTGCTACAGGAAGGATGTTGATGTTAACTGACCCATGTTGCAGATGGAGAAGAGCTTTATACCCGTAATGTATCCTCCCCTGGGAGTCTTTGCTGACGTCACTGATACAGTGTGACAACTAACACCAGGCTTTATCCATAATCCAAGGTGCCACAGGCAACTGTGATTTCACTAAAATATGCTGCCACTGAGTAAAACATTAATTGCAGTGATCCTGACACTAGATACTATGTTGATGTCATTCACCCTTGCTGTCAGCAGTAAGGATGTTGATGTCCAAAGTCTGTCTTCCTTCTGAAGAGTTGGTTGATGTCTGGGATCCAGTTGTCCCCAGGATCCATGCAGAAGTTCATGTTAATTATTTGTGGCTGTGATCAGTTGAGATGAAGATTCTTTTCTGCCTCTGGAGAAGAGTTGGAGTGCTTCCAGGTGCCATGCTAACTGATACTGGTTTGAGGTCAGTTATGCCTTTCTCTACAAGCAAATACAGCAATACTCTTGGATCCTGATGACTATGTTATCTCAAATGATGGCCATGAACCATGTTGCTGCTGCCCATCATGTTCAAGTCCAAGTTACATATGAACTTCTGAGTTCATGTTAAGGTAGGTGTTATGAAGCTGATGCTGCAGTTCTGAGTGTTGTCAGAGTTCATGCCTGTTCCTGAAAACTATGTTGGTGTCAGTGATGGATGCACTTCTCACTATAGTTCATGTTACATGAAAGATTACAACTGCCAACAACAAAGATGTTTTTCTTGATGATCTATCCTTCCCCTGGGGAAGAAATTTTTATCTTTAATTGTTGCTGAAATCTTTACTGACGCTGAGGAATCTGATACCTCATGGCCACCAACATCTTACTAAGTCCATGAACCAATGTTGTCAGCAGCACATACGACCTGGTGTCATTCATACTTAGTGCCCAATTAAAGAAGATGAATATCAGTGTTCCAAAGCACCAACAAATAATACATTGAAGTTACTCTATGGTGTTGCCACAGACAATGATTTCAAGTCAATAGTCTTACCTAAGAAGAGCTTGGTGAGATCTATGATACTGGAGTGTCAGGGATAGATAGTGGCCCATTTCAATACTGCTGCCTAATTCCATGGTATGTATTATGTGCTTCTACCAGAGAGTTGGTTCTTGTTTGTGATCTGCACAACAACCTGAAGATATGTTGAGTTCAAATTGATACTTCTTGGCAAATGTCCAGGAAGACTTGATTGAAGATACATACTATCAACACATAAAGTTGGTGTAGGTAATCCTTGCTATCACCTGGGCAAAACTTAATGTGAGTAATTCCCCCTGCTACAAGGATATGTATTGATAACCTACCACTGGAGAAGAGGAATATGTTCATAATTTGATCCCTCTTTAGGTACTATGTTGATGTCAATGATATCTCCAAACAAAATCACCCTGTTATACCTAACATTGATAATGGCATAGAAAACCATGATGTAAGTGATCTACACTGCCACTTGGGACCAGGCTGATATCCAGAATGCCAATGGCTAAGAGAAATGATTTTAAGTCCATCATCAGTTGTGTGATAGTAAACCATGTTGACATCCAGAGTCAGTTCTGCCTCTGAAGAGCCTCTTGATGGCTATGTATTTTTTTATTGGAGAATTGAGACCATTGATGTTGAGAGATATTAATGAACAGTGACTGTTAAGAGTCTTAATTTTGATGTTGTTTCCATTCGGGCGTTTGTGTAGTTGTGTATTTGCCATGGTATAGTTATCTATTTCTTGAAGACTTTTGGTTGTAGCTTGACCCTTTGGGATGGAATTTTCCTTCTAGTACCTTCTGTAAAGCTGGACTTGTGGATAGGTACTGTTTGAATTTATTTTTGTCATGAAATATTTTGTTTTCTCCATCAACGATATTGATAGTTTTGCTGGGTAAAGTAGTCTGCCTGGCATCTGTGGTCTCTTAGGGTTTGCAGGATCTCTGTCCAGGCCCTTCTGGCTTTGATGGTCTCTGCTGAGAAGTCGGGTGTAATTCTGATAGGTTTGCCATTAAATGTTAATTGGCCCTTTTCCCTTGCAGCTTTTAATATTTTTCTTTGTTCTGTATGTTTTGTGCTTTGATTATTATGTGACAGGCAGTGTTTCTTTTCTGGTCAATTCTATTTGGTGTTCTGTAGGCCTCTTGTATGTTTATAGGCATCTCTTTCTTTAGAGTGGGGGAATTTTCTTCTATGATTTTGTTGAGAATAGTTTCTGGGCCTTGGAGTCTGATATCTTCTCTTTCTTCAATGCCTATTATCCTCAGATTTCTTCTTTTCATGGTGTCCTTAATTTCTTGGATGTTTTGTGTCAGGAGTTTTCCAGATTTGGCATTTTCTTTAATGGTTGCTTCAAGATCTGTGATTGTATCTTCTAGACCTGAGATTCGTTCTTCCGTCTCTTGGATTCTGTTAGAAAAGCTCACCTCTGTGTTGCTCGCCTTCTTCTCTGAGGTCTCACGTTCTCGTTTTTCTTCGGTCTGTGTGTTTATCATTGAATCCATTTTCATCTTCAGATCTTGAACTGATTTTTTTATTTCATTCATATGATTGTTTGTATATTCCTGAGTTTCTTCCGTTGCCTCTTTATAGGTCTTCAGAGCTTGAACCGTTTTATTTATTTCTTAAATTTGGTTGTTTGCATTTTCCTGAAATTTTTCCAGTTCCGTTCTATGTGCCTCTTTTATGTGTCTGACCTGTTTGGCTGCGTCTTCCTATGTTTGATAATGAATTTTATTTGTTTCCTCCATTATCATCCTCATTCCTAAGAATTTTAGTTCCTTTTCTTGTATTTCCATTGTATTTGAGTTCTCTGGGTTGTTTTCTTTGGGATAGCTGGAAACTGGAGATGCCATGTTGTTTTGGGGTATTTTGCGTATGCTTTTACGCTGTCCGTTAGACATCTTGCCATCTTTCTTTTTGTTGGGTAGCGCCCAGAGTTGGATGGAGGGAGTCTGATGATAGATTCACTTGTTTTCTCATGATTTCCGTAGGCTGGAATGTCTGATGCTTCACTGGTGTAGAGGGAAGGAGGTTAGCCCTGTTGTTTTGGACTCTCACAGCCAGTGATCCTCAGCTCCCCTGTGCTGTGAGTCCTGCAATCGTTCTAGGTCTCTGAATGAGCGTTGGGTCAGGCTAAGGTGTCCATAGTCTTCTGGGTACCCTGCCAAGTCCAACCAGGGACAGTGGGCCTGAACCACGCACCGAGCTCAGCTAGATTCTCAGGGCCTGAACTGTCTGTCGAGCTCAGCTGTGAATCAGGCCCCAAAATGCACACAGGGTCCACCCAGAATTTTTGGGCTGGGACTGCACACCAAGCTCAGCTAGGGGCTTTTGGCCCAATGTGCATGCTGTGGTCAGTTACTGACTCAGGGCCGGAACTGACCGCAAAGCTCCGCCAGGAATTCCAGATTCAAACTGCACACTGTGTCCAACCAGAGTCGTAGAGCCGGGACTGTGCCAAAAGCTTAGCTAGAGTATGTGGGCCCAATCTCTCTGCCAAGCACAGTTAGGGACTCTGGCCCTAAACTGCACGCTGAGCTCCATCCAATTCTCTGGGGTGGAATTGTGCACCGAGCTCAGCCAGAGACTATGGACCCACACTCCATGCTGAATTCAGCCCAGGACTCCGGGCCTATACTGCGTGGATAGTCCAGCCAGAGTCTTGGGGCCACCAAGCCTGTGCACACAGCTCAGCTAGAATCTCTGGGCCTAATCTGCCCGGCAAGTCCAGCTAGGGCCTCTGGGCTGAATCTGCGTGCTGACCTCAGCCTGCGTCAATGCCCAAGAACTGCCCACTGAGCTGAGCTAGTGTCTTGGGCAGAACTGCTCGTTGATGTGAGCTAGTGCCTCTGGTGGAACTGAGTGCTCCGCCCAGCCTGTGTCACAGCAGGAGAACTGCCTCTGCTCTGAGCTGGTGTCTAGGGTGGAACTGAGCGCTCTGCCCAGCCTGCATCACAGCCGGAGAACTGTAGCTGTGCTGAGCTAGCTCCTCTGGTGGAACTGAGTGCTCCGCCCAGCCTGTGTCACAGCAGGAGAGCTGCCGCTGAGCTGAGGTGGTGTCTAGGGTGGAACTGAGCACTCTGCCCAGCCTGCTTCACAACAGGGGAACTGTGGCTGTGCTGAGCTAGTGCCTCAGGAAGAATTGCTTGCTGCGCTAAGCCAGCGTCTCCACGGCACTGTGCACTGAGCTGAACCCGGGACTCTGGGCCTGAACTGTCCGCCGAGTCCAGTTTGGGTTTCAAAGCACCACGCAACCCAAATCCTGTCCAGAGTCCCCTCTCCCATAGCAACTACCACCGGCCACCACACCAATTGCCTCCACTGGAAGGCTCTCAGCTGCAAACCTCAGCCATCACCGCTGCTGACACTGGTGCCGCTGCTGCTGCTGCCTCTGCCACTGCTGCTCTGATCCAAGAAAATCCGTGTTCCTCCCATGTGCAGGGGCACGCAGGTCCTCTGCACCATGGTTCTTCCAGATTGTGGAGCACTCCTGCTGCTGTTGTGTGGGGACCTTGGTGTTCCTGGCTCAGAAATCTGTGCAATTCCCTGAATTGTTTACTGGAGCTTCCAAACACAGGCCACACTGCTCGCCGCCATCTTGGATCTCCCTCTTAATCCTCCATATATTTAACAGCAAATTTCATGATTACATTTTTTACAGGTTAGCAATATTTCTTTGTGTATATATGATACAATTGTTTCTTAACTATTCTTCAATGGATGGCCATCTAGGTTGATTCATTTCCTTTCATGTATAGAGCTGAAGTGCAGATAGATACACATGTATCTCTGCAGAAAGTTATGAATCTCTTGTATATAGTTTTTCCAAGAACAGTAAAAATAGGTTAATATAGAAGTTCTGTTTCTAAAGTTTTTTTTAAAAACTCCGCATTGATTTCCATAGAGCCTACACCAGTTTGAAAGTATTCCTCTTTAACTACATCCACATGATAATTTCTTGTTATTTTTTATTTATTTAAATTCTGAATGAGTTAAGATGAAATCATTAAATATTTTTATTTTATATATCTTAATAATAATATAATTACTTGACTTCATTGTTCCTTCCATTCTAATATCATATATCCTCTCTCATAGATGGCTTCATTTTCTTTATTATTGCTATATAAAAATATGTATAAATCTATAAATACAACCTAATGAGTATCTTTTCTCTTTCAGGCATGACCACTTTTTATTTGATAACCAGTTAGGGTACTCATTTTTAGAGAGGTTAATTCTCCTTCTCTCAACAGTCATTAGTTCCTTATATTTCTTATCTAGGGATAAAATCCTCTTCAATTTCCCCCTTATGCACTAGTATGTTCATTGATACTATCCTTGTTCAGGTCTTATTTAGATATCTATACTGTTGAGGTGTTATGTCTATAGCTTGCTTGACTTTTCTAGGAGACACAGTCTCACAGTAGACTTCCTTATCCTCGGTCTCATACAATTTTTCTGTCCCTTCTGTCATATTCTCTGAGTCTAAGGTACAGGAGTTGTGTTGTATTATGTCGCAGATAAGAGCATAAGTAATAGAGACTTTGCTTGACAAAGTTCCAGAGACCTCCAACTGTCCAGCATGATCTCCAGACATCTATAACAGCTGTTGAGGCCTTGCTTGAGAAAGTTCCAAAGATCTCCAGCTGATTAACACTGGCCTAAAATATTATGTGTGGTCCAGGTGTAGTGTTGTTTAGAAGTCTGCTATTACTCCTAAAACTTTTTTCTCTTTATTTCTCAGCCCTAAGGAAAATCATACGGGGAAAACCTTTTCTCAGAGAGAATGTTGAAAGGGGCATCTGGCCAAAGGCTTGAGGCAATGATAGAGTTTTTTCCTCTGACTGTGAGTACCCAAGCAGAAACTGCATTTAAGAATGTTAAGACTTAGGCATAACAGTACCTGGCTAGATACTGTTACCTGTAGAAATGTTTCCTTCAAATCTGTGTTGAGAGCAACAGAAGGTAGGTTTGGAATGTCATGCTTTACAGATATTTCACAATAGAGGACCCATTGGCAGCAAGCCTAGGCTTAGGTAGCATAACTGTTATGGAAGTGGGTCAAGTTATTTCCTTAGAGAATATCTACCTCAAACTATATTGCTATGACCATCTTGTACACACATTGGCTTTAGCCTGGGCAAATTTATGATTAAACTTTCCTGAGTATTGTTAACGAAGTAATAAGCAGGCTATGTTGAGCATTGTTTGGAAATTAATTTATCTTTCTTGTATGCTTTGGTGTAGGTAACAAAACTTTTTGTATTTCTTTGTTACTCTTTTGATTTTTGATTGTCCTAGTGATTGTAATGATAAAAAAATACACTATGGAATACTACTCAGCTATTAAAAACAAGGAATTCCCAAAACTTGTGGACAAATGGATTGAGCTAGAAATGATCATAATGAGTGAGTTAACCCAGAAGCAGAAAGACTCAAATG
This sequence comes from Acomys percivali, assembly GCA_907169655.1. Classification (NCBI taxonomy): domain Eukaryota; kingdom Metazoa; phylum Chordata; class Mammalia; order Rodentia; family Muridae; genus Acomys; species Acomys percivali. Next base: position 93,766,502 of record OU015760.1, read on the forward strand.
GTATATACTCACTTATATCTGCATACTAGCCCAAGGGGCATGTCCCACGAAAGCCTTCCCTTACCAGGAAACTGGGACAGAGGGGAGGACATCCTATTGGGACTCTAGATGAGAGAACCATGTGAGAATAGCAAAGTAGAAGGATCCAGTGGATCCTAGAAACATACAAGTAGAACATTATGATAGGCAGATTTGGGCCAAGGGGTCCTGTTCAAACTAAGGCACTAGCCAAGGACAATACCGGCGGTAAAATTTTAACCCCTCCCAAGATCTAGCTAATGGACCGGACAGTCTCCACACTTGAGTGGAGAGTGGGATATGACTTTCTCATGTACTCTGGTGCCTCACATTTGACTATGTCCCCTGGAGGGGGAGACCTGGTGGCACTCAGAGGAAGGACAGCAGGTTACCTAGAAGAGACTTGATACCCTATGAGCATATACAGCGGGAGGTAATCCCCCTCAGGAACAGTCATAGGGGAGGGCAATAAGGGGAAAATGGGAGGGAGGGGAGAATGGGAGGATACAAGGGATGGGATAACCATAAAGATGTAACAAGAATAAATAAAAAAAGTAATAAATAAAATGGAACTTCATTTCAATAAAATACTGGGGTTGACCCAAGGAGAGAGGGAAATTAATAGTTGTGAGAAAGTAAGGTAGAGTAAAATGAGGAACAGCAAGAGAGACAGATAAATGGGGAATGGTAAGAGAGATAGGTAGATGGGTAATAGCAAGCAAGAAGGAAATTAGAACGATGGGCGATAGCAACCAAAGAGATAGAAAGTTGTGTAATGGCAAGTTAGGAGATAGATAGGAAGACAGCAAGCAGGTAAGTGATCAAGGAACAAGACAGACAGTAAGCAAAGCAGAGTTGGGGACCAATAGAGATCCAGAAGTAACGTTCTCCTGTGGTTAACACCTTCAGCTTATATTGTATATGCCTGAGTCTCCGAGTAGTTCTTTTTCCTCCATTCCTCAATTTCTCCTCAACAACTAGTTCCTCCAGCTAGCTGTTCAACAAACAATTGGTTTTCTTTAAATGGGCATTCACCACCTGTTCAATTCTCCCTACTGTGGATCCACCTCTCTTCTCTCCTCTTCGCTATTCCTGGAGCTGGTCTTAGATAGAGGCAGTATTAGATGTATTCTTTGTGGTTTTGCTTTTGACATATTGTTGATCTCTGCAGTATAACTAGTTGCAGTTTTCTGTAAAAGCCTCTATTTAATCATGTGCTGTAAGGAAAATTTTCTCTGATGAGGGGTGAAAGCTACATTTATCTATAGGTATAAAGACAAGGTTTAGAATGCAACTTAGAATAATTTTTATATGGTAATGGGGAGGTAGTAGTTCATCTTCTAAGACACATGATCTCACTAGCCCTGAATAGGTGGCCAGATTTCTAGTACTAGGAATGATTTTACTCTTGGTAAGTGCACTTTAAGTCTAATTAGACAGTTATTAGTTACTGCCAAGGTGTGATTGCAACTATTCTGGTTCATCAGCACCAGAGCTGAATGGTATTACTGATTCCTTTCTCTCCTTGACAACTTGCATGTTACTTTCTGGTCTTATAAATGCTATAAGAGAGGAAGAAGGTTCTCAGGATAGATTCAGCTTCATTCCAACTCCTATGCATGATGTACATGATACCTTAAGAAATAAATATTTATATTCAACTGTGGAAAGCAACCAAAATGCAACAGCAAAGTCCTTCATTCTTTTTTAAGCCATTTGAACCACCCTTACAAACAAATTAAAAGGAGGTTTTTCATGTAAATGTTCTGAGTTGCGATGTCATCTTCATTGACTTTACCTTTGATGAGTATGAAGTATCCTTCTGCATCTCTTTTTATTAATTTTGGTTGAAAGATTATTTTATTAGATATTAAAATGGCTACACCAGCCTGCTTCTTCTTTCCGTTTGATGAGAATTCCTTTTCCCTGCCTTTTACCCTGAGGTAATGTCTATCCTTGTGGATGAAATATGTTTCTTGAATGTAGAAGAATATTGGGTCTTGTTTATGCATCCATTCAGTTAGTCTATGTCTTTTTACTGAGAACTGAGACCATTGATGATGAGAGATATTAATGTTCAATGACTGTTAAGTCCCCTGATTTTGATGTTGGTTGCAGTAGAGTGTTTTTGTGGTTATGTTTTATGATGGTATAGTTAACTATTTATCATGTAATTTTGGTTGTTGCGTGTCCCTTTCAGATGGAATTTTCCTTCTAGTAACTTCTGTAAGGCCATATTTGTGGAAAGGTACTGTGTGAATTTATTTGTGATGGAAGATCTTGTTTTCTCCATCAATAGTTATTGGAAGTTTCACTGGATATAGTACTCTGGCCTTGTATCTGTGGTCTCTTACGGTTTACAGGACCTCTGAGCAGGCCATTCTGGCTTTTAAGGTCTCTGCTGAGAAGTCAGGTGTAATTCTGATAGGTTTGCCATTATATGTTACTTGAACCTTTTCCCTTGACATTTTTAATATTTATTCTTTGTTCTGTATATTTTGTGTTTTGATTATTACATGACAGGAAGATTTGTTTTTCTATTTGGTGTTCTGTAGGCCTCTTGTATATTTATATGTGTCTCCTTTCTTTTTTATTTTTTTGTTTGTTTTTTTTTTGTTTTTGTCTTTTTTTTGGGTTTTTTTTTTGTTTGTTTAATAACCCAATTGAGAAATGGGGCTTGGAACTAAACAGAGAATTCTCAACAGAAGAATATCAAATGGCTGAGAAACACTTAAAGAAATGCTCAACCTCCTTAGTCATCAAGGAAATGCAAATCAAAACAACTCTGAGATTCCATCTTACACCCATCAGAATGGCTAAGATCAAAAACTCAAGCGACACCACATGCTGGAGAGGATGTGGGGAGAGAGAAACACTCCTTCATTGCTGGTGGGAATGAAAATTAGTACAACCACTTTGGAAATCTATCTGGTGCTATCTCAGAAAACTGGGAATAGGGCTTCCACAAGACCCAGCTATTCCACTCCTTGGAATATACCCAGAAGATGCACCAGCACACAACAAGAAAATTTGCTCAACCATGTTCATAGCAGCCTTATTCCTAATAGCCAGATCATGGAAACAGCCTAAATATGTCTCCTTTCTTAAATTGGTGAAATTTTCTTCTATGATTTTGTTGAAAATATTTTCTGGGCCTTAGAGTCAGGCATCTTCTCTTTCCTCAATTTTATTCATTTCCTCCATTATCTTCTTCATTTCTAGGGATTTAAGATAATTTTCTTGTATTTCAATTGTGTTTGACTTTTCCAGATTGCTTTCTTTGGATAGCTGGAATCTGGAGATGCCATATTGTTTTGGGTTTTGTTGTTTATGGTTTTTAAGCAGGCCTTTTAGTCATTTCTCTGTCTATGATTTTGGGAGGTAGCTTCTGGAGTCCTTTACTGGTCATTGAGAGTGGATTGTTGGTGAGTTATGTAAGTCAAGGGCCTTTGCCTGTGGGAATCAGGGAACTTTTCCCTGGGACAGGTGGGTGACCTGCTTTCAGGTCCTGGAGACTTTGTTCCACACTCTGGGCTCCCCACTGGTTCAGCAGATGTAGGTGCTGGTGCTCTGCAGCTCCAGGATCATTTTGATGCTAGTGTATGTAGAGCTGGTTATACTTTCTTTGGCTGGGCTTTGAATACCCTGCCCTCAAGCTCTGGGGCTTTGGTCCTAGTCTCAGTTCACCCTAGCATGCCTGGACCCCTGCTGGTTTCTAGTAGTTGTTTAGGTTTCTGCTTGATCCAACCAGGCAGTGGGGCCTAAGTTCCACCACCAGGGAAAGAGTAGCTACTGCCTTCTGATTTTTGTTGGTTGGCAGATTTCTGTCCTATCTCCTCAGGCCTGCCTAATCTCACCCTAGGGCTTGGGAGGCCCTGCAAGGCTGGTTAGTTTTCTGCCCTATCTATTCAGGCCTGCCCAGCCTATCCAAAGAGGGTAGGAGGCCCTGCTATATTGTGGAGCCTGGGAAGGCTAGGTCTACCCTGACCCTGTTCAAGGACAGTCGGCTGGGGCTGGTAGCTAGATTCCTAGCTGGTCCTTTCAGATCACGCATCTGAGGTGGTTCACTCCTTCTACATTGGGCCGCCTGGATAGTTTCCTGTCCTTTCTTCTCATGCCTGCCCAGCCTCTCCTGAAAGTGTTGGAGGCCCTGCTAGTCTGTGAAGCTTGGCTAGGCTGCATCAGGTCTGACCAATTTTGCTGGGACAGGTCTCTGTGACCAGCAGCTACTCAGTCTGCCGGTCCCCACTTAAACTGTGCTTCTGTGGCTGGACAAGGTGTCCACAGCCATCTGGGCCCCCGTGTGACATCTGCACATTTTGTGGACTGGCCTGGGGTGGGTGGATTGGGGTTTGAGGACAGATCCACCTGTTTCCCTGAGATTTCCTTAGGTTAGGAGCTCCCAGGGCTTCACTTCCTGGAGTTTACTTCCGTAAAATAGTTCACGCTGCAGAGCAAGGCCACAGCTTGAAGTTCATAGGCAGGCTCAGGTCCACACTCTGGGCACTGGGCTCCAATCCTCCATGGGCTGCTGGATGGCCAGAGGTCAGACCTGCCTGTGGCCCATACTGTGCCAAACCTTCTCACCCAATGTTCTCCAGATTCTGCGGTACTTGTCTCCCAGTAGGGTCCCCAGTCTCCTCCCTGCAGACAAGACAAAGTGTGTCTTCTTTGGTGTCCCATCTAGGAATCTATGACCATAATATGATTTCTTGAGGCTTTATCAGTAGAACATCCTTTTTGCCTTTTGTCACTACTTCCATCCTCTCAATCTGTATTGATCTTCTCCATCCTTAATTAGGCCTCTTTGTTATTTTCCCATTTTCTACTTTACATCACCAATATCCTACAAAAATTCCCTACCTGCCCACAGAGTCCCTTTTACTTTTCCATTTTTCTGCAGTATATTAGTTAAGGTTTTATTGCTGTGATGAGATACTAGGACCACAGAAAATCTTATAAAGGAAAAAAATTTAATTAGGAGTGACTTACAGCTCCGGGATTTAGTCTCTTAATACCATGACAGGAAGTACGGTGACAAGCAGATATAGTGCTGGAGAAGGAGCTGAGATTTGTACATCTGGATCCTAGCATTCTACATCTGGATCCATAGGCAACAGGAAGAGACAGTGAGCCATTGATCCTGGAATTAGGTTTTGAAAGCTCAAAAGTCATACCCAGTGACATATTTCCTGCAAAAAGGCCACACATACTCCAACAAGGCAATACTTTCAATAATGCCACTCCCTATGAGACTATGGTTGGGGGAACATTTTCTTCAAACCAACATATATGGCTATTCATTTTAAATTCATCAAATTCTTTTGTATTTTCATATTTATTAGAATTTAGGTATATGTTCATTATTTTCTGTATTATTATTATTTCCTTTTTATAGACAATGATTCACTGTTTTGTCCTAGCTAGCCTATAATCAGTCATGTAAGTCAGGCTAGGTGTGAAATCAAAGGTTTTATTTTCTTCTCCCTCCCATTTACAGGAATTACAGGTGTGTAGCACCATGTCCAAACTATGTTAAGAATTTTCAGAATTTCATTGTTATCAATTTTAATATCTCTAATATATTTATACCACCTATAACACAAATATTGGAAGTGGTGCAAAAAAGGATTATAAAAATAATGGTGACTTAACAACTTAAGGTAAAATAAATCTGATTAAGAAGACATAAAATATTGATGTTCAAAAAAAATTTGTATGTATATATTGAATGTTATTTCACTATTTATTAATTTTTTAAAGAAATAGAGTGCCCAGTTGCTTATATATAAGCTATAACAGTAGAGTAAGTGAGAGGGAATTATAATCAACAAAGAAAATACAAGCTGAGGCAATCTTAGAGTTAGAAAACACAGAGAAGGGAAGAGCAACCATGGATAGGATAAAAGCCATGCCAAATAAACACAAGAGATGGAAGACAGTATCTCAAGTGTTAAAGATATGATCAAAGTTATCAATACATCAATCAAAGAAAAAATAAAACTAAAATGATCCTGACACAAAACACACAAGATATCTGGGACACTATGAAAAATCCAAACCTAATAATAATAGGACTAGAAGAAGGAGAAGATGCCAAGCTCCAAGGCCCAGAAAATATTTTCAGCAAAATCATAGACGAAAACTTCCCCAACTTAAAGAAAGACAGGCCCATAAACAAACAAGAAGCCTAAAGAAGTCCAATTAGATTCGATCAGAAAAGAAAATCCTCCCACAATATAATAATCAAAACAACCTATGAGACTGCCATGAATTAATGATAGAACTCAAAAAAAAAAAGAAACAAATGTGGGCGGAGCGCCCAGGTCCACCCTAGGCACCAGCTCAGAGCAGCCGCAGTTCACCTGCTGTGACGCATGTTGGGCAGAGAGCTCAGTTCCACTAGAGGTGCTAGCTCAAATCAACGAGCAGTTCTGCCCAAGACACTAGCTGAGCTCAGGGGACAGTTTTGGGACACTGACACAGGCTGAGGTCAGCACGCAGATTCAGCCCATAGGCACTAGCTGGACTTGACGGGCAGATTAAGCCCAGAGATTCTAGCTGAGCTGTGCACACAGGCTCGGCGGCCCCAAGATTCAGGCTGGACTATCCACACAGTATAGGCCTGGAGTCCTGGGCTGAATTCATCGTGCAGTGTGGGTCAATAGTCCCTGGCTGAGCTCGGTGCACAATTCCACCCCAGAGAATCAGGTGGAGATCGGCATGCAGTTCAGGGCCAGAGTCCCTAACCGTGCTTGGCAGACAGATTGGGCCCAGAGACTCTAGTTGAGCTTTTGGCACAGTCCTGGCTCTAAGAATCTGGTTAGACACAGTGTGCAGTTTGAATCCAGAATTCCTGGCTGAGCTGGGCGGACGGTTCGGGCCTGAGTCAATAACTGACCACAGCACGCACTTTGGCCAAAAGCCCCTAGCTGAACTTGGTGATCAGTCCCAGCCCAAAGATTCTGGCTGGACCCTGTGTGCATTTTGAGCCCAGAATTTCTAGCTGAGCTCGGCAGACGGTACAGGCCCTGAGATTCTAGCTGAGCTCGGTGGGTGGTTCGGGCCCAGTGTCCCTGGATGGACTTGGCAGGGAACCCAGAAGGCTGTGGATACCTTGGCCTGACCCAACGCTCATCCAGAGACCTAGAACGATTGCAGGACTCACAGCACAGGGGAGCTGAGGATCACTGGCTGTGAGAGCCCAAAACGACATGGCTAACCTCCTGCGCTCTACACCAGTGAAGCATTAGAGCTTCCAGCCTCGGAAATTGTGAAAAAACAAGTGAATCTATCATCAGACTCCCTCCATCCAACTCGGGAATCTACCCAACAAAAACAAAATCGGCAAGATATCTAAAGGACAGCGTAAAAACATACGAAAAAAACCCGAAAACAACATGGCACCTCCAGTTTCCAGCTATCCCAAAGAAAACAACCCAGAGAACTCAAATAAAATGGAAATACAAGAAAATGACCTCAAATCCTTAATAAGGAGGTTATTAATGGAGAAAACAAATAAAATTTGTAATCAAATCCAGGTGAGAGACATAAAAGAAGCACATAGAGTGGAACTGGAAAAATTTCAGGAAAATGCAAACAACCAAATGAAAGAAATAAATAAAACGGTTCAAGCTCTGAGGTCCTATAAAGAGGCAATGAAAGAAACTCAGGAATGTACAAACAATCAGATGAATGAAATAAAAATATCAGTTCAAGATCTGAAGATGAAAATGGATTCAATGATAAACACACAGACAGAAGAAAAACGAGAACATGAGACCTCAGAGAAGAAGGCGAGCAACACAGAGGTGAGCTTTTCTAACAGAATCCAAGAGACAGAAGAATGAATCTCAGGTCTAGAAGATACAATCACAGATCTTGAAGCAACCATTAAAGAAAATGCCAAATCTGGAAAACTCCTGACACAAAACATCCAAGAAATTAAGGACACCATGAAAAGAAGAAATCTGAGGATAATAGGCATTTAAGAGAGAGAAGATATCAGATTCCAAGGCCCAGAAACTATTCTCAACAAAATCATAGAAGAAAATTACCCACTCTAAAGAAAGAGATGCCTATAAACATACAAGAGGCCTACAGAACACCAAATAGAATTGACCAGAAAAGAAACACTGCCCATCACATAATAATCAAAACACAAAACATACAGAACAAAGAAAAATTATTAAAAGCTGCAAGAGAAAGAGGCCAAATAACATTTAATGGCAAACCTATCAGAATTACACCCGACTTCTCAGCAGAGACCATCAAAGCCAGAAGGGCCTGGACAGAGATCCTGCAAACCCTAAGAGACCACAGATGCCAGACCAGACTACTTTACCCAGCAAAATTATCAATAAACATTGATGGAGAAAACAAAATATTCCATGACAAAAAGAAATTCAAGCAGTACCTATCCACAAATCCAGTTTTACAGAAGGTACTAGAAGGAAAACTCCATCCCAAAGGGTCAAGATACAACCAAAACTACTCAGGAAATAGGTAACTATACCATGGCAAAAACACAACTACACAAACGCTCAATGGGAAACAACATCCAAATTAAGACTCTTAACAGTCATTGGACGTTAATATTTCTCAACATCAATGGTCTCAATTCTCCAATAAAAAGACAGACTAAATGAATGGGTGCATAAACAAGATCCAACATTATTCTGCATTCAAGAAAGACATCTCAACCAGAAGGATAAGCATTACCTCAAGGTAAAAGGTTGGAAAAAAATATTCCAAGCAAATGGCCACAAGAAGCAAGCAGGCTTAGCCATTTTAATATTTAACAAAATAGACTTTCAACCAAAATTAATCAAAAGGGACGCAGAAGGACACTTCATACTCATGAAAGGTAAAGTCAACCAAGATGACATCACAATTCTGAACATCTATGCTCCCAATAAAAGGGAACCCACATTTGTAGAAGATCTGCTAAAAAAGCTTAAACCACACATCGATTCCCACACAATAATAGTGGGAGACTTCAACACCCCACTCTCACTGAAGGATAAATCATTGAAACAGAAACTAAACCGAGAAATAACATCATTAACCAATGCCATGCGTCAAAAGAATCTAACAGATATCTATAGAACCTTTCACCCAAACAAGAAGGAATATAACATCTTCTTTGCACCCCATGGAACCTTCTCCAAAATTGATCACATCGTAGGTCACAAAGCAGGCCTCAACAGATACAAGAGGATTGAAATAATACCTTGTATCCTATCAAATCACCATGCTCTTAGGCTGCAATTCAACAACAACAGAAACAACAAAAAGCCTCCACGCACGTGGAAACTAAACAACTCGCTGCTAAATGACACATGGGTCAGGGAAGAAATAAAGAAAGAAATCAAGGAGTTTCTGAAATTCAATGAAAATGAGGGAACAACATACCCAAATTTGTGGGATACATTGAAAGCAGTGTTAAGAGGAAAATTCATAGCACTAAGTGCCTTTAAAAAGAAATTCGAAACATCGCACATAAGCATCTTAACGACCCAACTGGAAGCCCTAGAAAAAAAAGAAGCAGAAACACCCAAAAGGAGTAGACATCTGGTAATAATCAAACTCAGTGCTGAAATTAACAAGTTAGAAACTAAGAAAACATTCCAAAGAATCAACAAAACCAAGAGCTGGTTCATTGAGAAAATCAGCAAGATAGATAGGCCGTTAGCCAAACTAACTAAAAGGCAGAGAGACAGTATTGAAATCAACAAAGTCTGAAATGAAAAGGGAGACATAACAACAGACACTGAAGAAATACAAAGAATCATAAGATCCTACTTTGAAGGCATATTTGCCACAAAATTTGAAAATCTAAGGGAAATGGACGATTTTCTTGATCAATTTCACTTGCCAAACTTGAGTGAAGAACAGATAAACAAGCTAAATAGTCCCATTTCCCCTACAGAAATAGAAGCAATCATTGATGGTCTCCCAACCGAAAAAAATCCCAGGGCCAGATGGTTTCAGGGCAGAATTCTACCAGACCTTAAAAGGCGAGCTAATACCAATACTCTTCAAGCTACTCCAAAAGATAGAATTGGATGGAACATTACCAAATTCATTCTCTGAGGCCATAGTCATGTTGATACCTAAACCTCACAAAGACTCAACAAAGAAAGAGAATTTCAGACCAATTTCTCTTATGAACATCGATGCAAAAATACTAAATAAAATTCTTGCACAACGAATACAAGAACACATAAAGGATGTCATTCATTATGACCAAGTAGGCTTCATTCCACACATGCAGGGATGGTTTAATATAAGGAAATCCATCAATGTAATTCATGATATAAACAAACTCAAAATAAAAAACCACATGATCATCTCTTTAGATGTGGAGAAAGCATTTGATAAAATCCAACACCCATTCATGTTTAAAGTTTTAGAGAGATCAGGGATATAAGGCACTTTCCTCATCATAATAAAGGCTATTTACAGCAAGCCAATAGCCAAAATTAAAGTAAATGGGGAGATACTCAAGGAAATTCCTCTAAAATTGGGAACAAGGCAAGGCTGCCCACTCTCTCCATATCTCTTCAGTATAGTACTCGAAGTTCTAGACAGAGCAATAAGACAACAAAAGGAGATCAAGGGTATCCAAAATGGAAAGGAGGAAGTCAGACTATCCCTATTTGCAGACGATGCGATAGTGTACATAAGTGACCCTCAAAATTCCACCAGAAAACTCCTACAGCTGATAAACACTTTCAGCAATTTGGCTGGAAACAAAATTAACTCAAAAAAGTCTGTAGCCTTCCTATACACAAATGACAAGCTTGCAGAGGAAGAAATTAGGAAAGCCGTACCCTTTACATTAGCCACAAGCAATATAAAATATCTAGGAGTTACTCTAACTAAGCAAGTGAAGGACTTGTTTGAAAAAAATTTCAAAACTCTAAAGAAGGAGATTGAAGATGACATGAGAAGATGGAAGGATCTTCCTTGCTCATGGATAGGGAGAATAAACATAGTAAAAATGGCCATCCTACCAAAAGCAATCTACAGATTCAATGCAATCCCTATCAAAATACCTACACAATTTTTTAAAGACATTGAAAGTTCATTTCTGAACTTCTTATGGAAAAACAAAAAAACCCAGAAAAGCAAAAACGATCTTGTACAATAACACGTGCTCCGGAGGAATCTTCATACCGGATCTCAAACTGTACTATAAAGCAATAGTAATTAAAACAGCATGGTACTGGCACAGCAACAGACTGTTTGATCAGTGGAATCGAATTGAAGTCTCAGATATGTATCCATACACATATGGTCACTTGATTTTTGACAAAGAAGCCAAATCCATTCAATGGAAAATGGATAGCATCTTCAACAAATGGTGCTGGTGTAACTGGATGTCTATCTGTAAAAAAATGCAACTGGACCTATATTTGTCACCTTGCACAAAATTCAAATCCAAGTGGATTAAAGACCCCAACATAAAACCAGAGACACTAAGTCACTTAGAAGAAAAACTGGGGAAGAGCCTGGAACATATTGGCACAGGAGACAACTTCCTGAACACAATACCAACAGCCCAGGCCTTAATGTCAACAATTAATAAATGGGACCTCATGAGGCTATGAAGCTTCTGTAAGGCAGGAAACACTGTCAACAGAACAAAGCGACAGCCTACCGATTGGGAAAAGATCTTCACCAACCCTACATCTGACAAAGGTCTAATATCCAAAATATATAAAGAACTCAAGAAATTAAACACCACCAAACCAAATAACCCAATTGAGAAATGGGTCTTGGAACTAAACAGAGAATTCTCAACAGAAGAATATCGAATGGCTGAGAAACACTTAAAGAAATGCTCAACCTCCTTAGTCATCAGGGAAAGGCAAATCAAAACAACTCTGAGATTCCATCTTAAACCCATCAGAATGGCTAAGATGAAAAACTCAAGTGACACCACATGCTGCAGAGGATGTGGGGAGAGAGGAACACTCCTTCATTGCTGGTGGGAATGCAAACTAGTACAACCACTTTGGAAATCTATCTGGTGCTATCTCAGAAAACTGGGAATAGGGCTTCGTCAAGACCCAGCTATTCCACTCCTTGAAATATACCCAGAAGATGCTCCAGCATACAACAAGAAACTTTACTCAAGCATGTTCATAGCAGCCTTATTCATAATAGTCAGAACATGGAAACAGCCTAAGTGTCCATCAGTAGAAGAATGGATAAAGAAACAATTGTAATCTTTCCATTTATAATAAAGCATTTAGAAATAATGGTTTCGTTATTTAGCTTTGTGTGTTACTATGCATGCTTCAAATACTCAGGAGGCATAATTAAGAAGAGAAGACACATAAAGCTCATTTTAACATGTATAAGATAACAAGGCTTACTACTTTGTAGTTAAGCACATTTCAAAATCTCCCAGTTCCCAATATTACTGAATGGAGAATCACTTTAAACACTGTAATTCTGGGGTACATATTCAAACCATAGTAACTTTGGTCTAGATATTGAACTTTACCAACTTTTTACTTTGTTACTTGTGAATTTACTATTATTTACATATTGACACTTAAATTTGTCTTTTGCTTCAGAAATTTTATTTTTTTAAATACCTTTTATACAATGTACTTGGATTATATTACTCCCCTCCCCAAATTCTGTCAAGCACTCCTTATCTCATTACTCACATAACATTGTATTTATTCTCATTCATTTATACCTCAAAAAAAATCACCAGCTAAAACACACAAAAAATATAAAACAAAACTCTTCACAATGAAAATCAAAACAAACAACCACAATCAGCATCAAAAACCAGTACGACAGTATAAAACAAAGCTAAATCATACAAAACAAAACCATCCCCAAATAAAGTTCATTTTCTGTTAGTTTTTAAAAATTATCTTTTGTTTTCTTTAAGATTTTGTGTTTCTGGTATTGATGAAGTGCTTTTCTACCTCAAGAACACATGTTTCTCTTGTACGAAGTTTAATATTTAAGAACCTAATTATTTTCTTTGATAATCAATAACATATTAAAGATTGTTCCATTCCTCAACCCAAAAACTTATACTATACATTTTTTATTTATTTCTTAAGATATGACTCTAGAGTCTTTACTTTGATGCATATGTTTCTCAAATCCTTTAAATTTCCTAGAAAGAGTGTCCAAAATTTCTTTCATTTAGAAATTGTTCTCTTTAATATATTTTAAAAACACCCTTCTCTATTTCTGAACTCCTCCAAGATTCTCCATACTTCCCTACCTATCCAACTTCATGTTCTTTCTCTCTAACTCTCAAAAAACAGTGAAAACTATAACAAATAGACAAAACTCCAAAATGATATAATCACTAATCAATTAAACACAGAGAGAGACAGAGAGACAGAGACAGAGACAGACAGAGACAGATACAGAGACAGAGAGGACATATTGGAGAATATTTTGTGTTGACTGTTAGGCATGATTTTGGCGAAGGGTTTTACCCTGAAGTGTGGTGTATTGTAGTTGATATACAGAAGAGCCAGATGTGCTACATAACTCTAAGCAGAGTTTTCCAGACTTAACAGAGCTGATATACATATGAATTCATAGAAATTGTGTCAACATGGAAGACTTGCACAAGTTTAGGCCTGATAAAATCTTAACCATGTAGGACATTAAGTGGATACAAAGACCTATCCATACTTGTGAAGCTATTTTGCAATTGATATCTGTTGTGCAAAGAAGAATCAAAAGACGATTTTTTTTCTGAAAAGCAGATGTTTTCATCACTAGATTTATGATCGAGTCTCACTACTTTTAATTCATAGCCTAGTGATCATAGCACATTAAACAACATTGATAACTCTTTCTTTCCTTGCATATAAAGTTGGGATAAGACTTTTGGTTCCCTATTACATGGGTTCATTTTTATTTTAATTTTATTAAGTTATTCAGATTACAACTCAATTGTTATCCAATCACTTATACCCTCCGGATCCTCCCATTACATGAGCTCTTATGGACCTTTAGTTTACCTAATAAAATGCTTTTGAAAAAAACACATTATCTCAAAAGCAAAGCTGTAATTGCTACAGCTTATGAAATTAATGATGGACACTCAGCTGAGCCAGCTCTGTGGATGTGAGCATGAGAGAATTGGCCCTGCCATTTGAAAGCTGTGTGGTGGAGTGAGCATGGGTGTGATGCTCTTCTCCTATGTATTCACTACCTACAGTAGTCAGGAGAGCTGGCCTTGCCCACTCCTGGCAGAAGAGTGGACACTGTACTTTGCCTGGGCAACACAGTGGGGTTGTTCATGGTGGCAAAGGTGTGAGTGTGCAAGCCCCTAGAGTGTGAGAGCAGGAGAGCTGTTCTAGCCCATCAGCAGGTGCAGCACTTGGAAGCATGGGGCCCTTGCCTTGACTAGGTAGAGCAATCTCAGAGAGCTTGCCCTGTTTTTGCTAATAAGGAATAGCCAGTAGAATGACCAGGCCCCAATCCAGAGTTTTGAGTTGTTCACTCCAAAATTTACATCATCTGTGGACTATTGAAGTACATGAAAGGGATGGTCCTTTTTATCTAAAGCTAAAGAATCTCTATGACACAGTGCAACAACCAGATAATCAGAAGAACTCCTGATGAAGAGTCAAAATTGATGGTGTCACAGAAGCTGGAGAATTTGAACCAGGCCAGTGACTCATTGCAATAAATATTTACAGTGCAGATGTGTGGACAGAGTGCCATATTCTGTGACTACAGCTGCCACATTGAGATATTTTCTATGATTTGGTGGTGACTGTGGTTGTGGTGGTGGTGGTGGTGGTGGTAGTGGTGGTGGGGGTTTGTGTGTGTATGTTTGTGTGTGTGTGTGTGTGTGTGTGTGTGTGTGTGTGTGTGTGTGTGTTATTTTAGGTTACAAGGGCAGATGACAAATATGTGGGGACAGGGAGGTGACAGAAACTCTGATGCAGGATGTAAAACACAGAAGCAATAAAAATGTATTTTTAGTGATTTCATGGTACAAGTCCTAGAGAGAGTCAAGCTATTTGGAACAAATTTCAATATAATAAAGGTTACATATGACAAAAAAAAAAGAAAAGAAAAGAACAAAGAGAGAAATAAACACAAGAGATAAAGTACTTGCTAAAAAAACCCAAATTTTCAAAAATTTAAATATATACTAACTTTAACACCTGCAAATTAAAAATTTGTAGTATTAAAATTAAACAAGTACAGGCAAGAATCTCATGCAACCAAGTCTTTCATGCTGAGTTCAATACTTTCATGTTAGAAGAGAATCATTTTTTACTGATTTCATATGACATCTACATGTGGACTGTGGTGCACGTGCAGAAGTATACATGTGTGCATGTGCCCACACATTCACAAAGGCAATAAAAACAAATAAAATGTATCTTAAAATTTGAGAAAATACATACTAAAATAAAAGAAGAACCAGTTCTGAGATTGGGTTTCATTACAGAACAGCTTAAATAATATGTTTAAACAATGTGTACACAGAGTTATTTATTGCTTTTGAAGATATTTAGAAAATCTACTCATTCGCAAAACTTGTTTTAAGATTCTCTGCTACAGGCCGTTTAGGATAAATAAGTTACACAAGTTAATTGTTAGTTGCTCAAATCATGGTCATGTCAATTACTAGTCTACTTTTATCACAAGAATACACATCTTAAGTGTGGCAGATAAATGGATAAGTTAGGATCACTAGATAAGGTCTTCTAAAACCTCAGAGACATGCAGAATGAAGCATTTAAAATGTTTTTATTATTTTAAAATTTCACTGACAATGAGACAGGTTAATTCCTGGCAACACCCAGCCTACCTCAGAGGATGATGAACATCAAAGAATCTCATTATGAAGATGGCTCCTAATGTGGCAAACAAACCACTAGGCAAAAATGTCCTCATTTCTGCCACAGACAGAATTCTGCCTAAAAATGGGCAAGCTTGGATGCAGACAGAGTCAATGGCCAAACTCTGCCAAGACAGGGTAATCAAGTCCTCAATAGTTCCTGCCTCACAAATATGTCTGTCAGATATAATGGGCCAGAAGGCTGAAGAAGAAGCTCAACTCTTATAGAGAATTTTGTATGACTATTGAGGAAGAAAACTGTCTCTGTCATCTTCTTATTAGGAAAGCTACTCACCTGCACTCCCAGCATACTCAGGTAATCAAGTTTACTCCTTCTCAAGTCTCTGATGGAGTTGAAGACCAGTTAGCTTAGATATGCAATGAAACTTAATTGTTTATGGGTTAAGATGTTTTTAGGTCTAGATAGATGTTTTAAGTTGTAATGACAAGATGTGATGGAGATTGATTTACCTTCAGAATTTTAGATGCACCAAGATAGGAACGATGTTTTCTTCAAGGCTGTCAAAAACAAATAGCCAAAACACTAAGAATGTAACATTTATATAATTCCTGGTTGTGTCATGGTTCTTCTTGCCATAGGTAGTCTTTTGTATATATGTGCAATCATATAAATGTATATGTAAAACACAAAAAAAGTTTAATTAAAAAACTGTGAAAAAGAAATATTAATAAAACAATTGCTAAGGTAAAAAAATAAATAATAAATATAATGATAATAGAACCAACTTGTACATTTTTATTTTATTCATTGACACATGAAATGAAAAGAAAGTGATTCTTTCTATGTCTCTCAAGATTGTGAAAGGCAGAATCATAAAAACATATTTTGTCAAGCTTTCATCAGTGCTAAACCATTAGACCAGAAAAGGAAAATTTATGCCTAACCTATGACACACAAAGGGAATTTTGTTCACAGAGTAGAATATGTAGCCTTTTAAGAAGAGGGATCTGAAGAGAAATTTTCAAAGGCTAAAGCATAGAAGCTATTTTAAATTATCCATTATCCAAAAATAAAGATGAATAATAGGAAGTATTATTAATATACATTTGCAGAATAACTTTGCCCATTTAATTTTACTTGATAAGTATCTAATATTAAACATTTTGCAATTTTGCTTTTCATTGGTAACTTTATTTAAAAAATAACTGTTCAGTATGCTACTACTTGTTGTCTTTTTAAAGTAAATAGACAGAATTACATTATCAAGAATGACTGTAATGTGATAACACCTTGATGCAGTAGCTATATAACATATGTATTGAATCAGTTCAAATTTAACTGTCAGATAACTGAAAGTTCTTGAAATGGAAGAAAACATAAATGATGTGGATGATTTTTAAAAAGATTTGCATGTAGAATCCAATATTATGCAAAACATTTTAAATTATCCCATCGTATATGATAGACAAAAGACCTACTTTTCTGATAGATATTTTTACCATACGCAGTAAATATAAGAAGGAAAATTATGTGATATTTGATAATCAAAATTGGTACTTCATTGAAATAATGAATTTCCATTCACTATTTGTCATATGGCAGTCCTATGATGAGGAATTAAACATAAGGAGAAGAAGAAAAGAAAACCTTTGTTTCTTAAAACCCTTGTAAAATTGTACCATAGTATCTCATTCTTTACATTCACCAAACCCTTTTATTATTATCAGATTTTATTCTTTCCTACCTAAAATATATTCTGAATCCATTTGCTAGATTTTCACATTTCTCAGTGGTCAATCGGAAGACTAAGATAGGATTTTAAAAAGATATATAAAAGTAAAGTTATGATATTATGCAAAACGTTATTAAAAAATAAAACTTAACCATAGTTATCAATTTTCCTTTAAGTTAGTGCAATAGTGTTCTTCCAGTTAACATTCTTTTTGTCATTATATCTATATGTCATGCATTGCCACACAGCAATCTCAGTGTTCAAAATTACCAGATGATTTATTTGCTTACTACATCCTTCAAGGCTTTGATTCCTTCTAACATTCATGTTTGTTGGAGTCCTAAACTACTACTTGTCATAAAATGGATTTCATCCAATATACTTCTCTGAATTGCCTTCCTTGAAATTCTTCATCTTTCCCATCCCTATTTTATAGAAGTTTTCTCATCTTTCCTCAGTTTTAACTATCCATGGCAATTGTCTAACTCTAAATTACTTTTCATAATTTCTCACTTATTCATTGCCTATACTTTTATTCCTTTTTAATATTCAGTATAGCACTAAGGAAACAACTATTCTTCTGTTGTATTTCTAGCCCTCATGCAAGGTATGTAATAAATGTTCTTTTTTTATGATTCTTTTTTAACATATATGTTTATATTATTACACAGTAGGAAGAACCACAAGACAATCATGAATTATATAAATGTAACATTCATAGTGATTTGGCTATTTGTATTTGGCAAAGTTGAGGTAAACATCTTTCCTATCCTATCTTGTTGAGCCTAAATTTCTGAATGAAAACAAATATCTATCGTATCTCATCTCTTAACTTAAAACATCTCTCTTGATCTATATTTATTTATTTATTTATTTTTGATCTGCAAACATCTTAAACCCTAACCAACTAAGCTTAATTGTAAGACTAAACTATCTGTTCTTCTGTCCCATCAGAGAATTGAGAAGGAACAAAACTTAAATGCCTGAGTGATCTGGAAGTGCAGGTTAGCAGCTGAAAAAAAATGGCTGAGACAGTTTACCACCTGAACAGTACCCAACACTCTCTATAACTATAACATTGGAGCCTCATCTTTTTTTTTTTTTTTTACGAGGCAGGAACTATTGGGAACTTGCTTACCCTGTTTTAGCAGAGTTTGGCCATTGACTCTGCCAGCATCTAAGCTTGCCCCTTTTTAGGCAGAATTCTGTCTGTGGCAAAAAGGAGGATATTTTCCCCAGTGGATTGTTTGCCACATTTGAAGCCAACTCCATAAGGAGCTAGTACAGAGGAGACTGGAAAGGCTGAGGTCAGATGTTAGGAGAGGAGAGCTCCCCTTTCTAAGGACTAATGGAGGGAGGGAAAGGGGATGAGGGAGGGGATGAGATTAGGAGGTGATGAGGGAGGGGCCTGCAATCAGGATGTAATGTATTCAAACTGCAGAACAAGCAGGTAACTTATATTGCTAACCCCACTAAATGGGAATATCTCTGAGACGAGCTGAGATACGAAGGTCTATGCATAGACAAGGCTTCATGTTGGTCACAGATTCTCTGTGACTTATATTTAGAGGCCACTCTTAGTATGGCATGAAGGAAGATTTGTAGATGTCTTAGCTCTGCTCATACAATGAACAGAAAACAAACCTTAATTGCACTTTGCATCCCACACATCTCATACAATTATAATGTTAGAACTATATAATATTTGTGAGAAATTATGTTTTCATAACAGAATAACTGGACACTGACACTGGATCAGATGTGACAGGATTCATTCCTCTCAGCATGCTGGATGCTGACATCCTTCATGTTCCAGCCCAAGATGCCTCAGTTGTTCCTTCCCATCAGAACAGGACAGCTTCCAGGACAGCACTGTAGAAAGTTTCCTATCCCACCTTTTCTTCTAACAGATTTAAGGTGTTCGGTTTTAAGTTGAGGTCTTTAACCAATTTGGACTTTAGTTTTGTGCAATATTTAGTGATAAATATTGGTCTATTTGAATTTTTCTACATGTAGCTATCCAGTTAAATCAGCACCATTTGTTGAAGATGCTATCTTTTTTCCATTGTATAGATCTGGCTTCACTGTCAAAACTCAAATGCCAATAGATGTGTGGATTTCTTTCTAGGAGTTCTATTCGATTTCTCACTGGTCATCCAGCCTTTTTTTAAGCCAGTACCATTCAGTTTTTGCTATTGTTGCTTTACAGTACAACTTGAAATTTAGGATGGAGATTATTCTGGAAAATCTCTTATTGTACAGGATTGTTTTAGCTATTCTGGTATTTTGGTTTTTCCATATGAAGGTGAGATTGATCTTTCAAGGTTTGTAAAGAATTTTCTTGGAATTTAGATGGGAATTGCATTATCTATAAATTGCCTTTCATAAAATGGACATTTTTACTATAATGATTCTCCCAACCCACGAACATGGAAGGTCTTTCCATCTTCTGATATCTTCTTCTGTTTCTTTCTTCAGAGACTTAATGTTTTTTTTTTTCACATAAATCTTTCATTTCTTTGTTTAGAGTTACACCAAGATACTTTATACCATTTGTGTTTTTTGTGAAGAATGTAGTTTCTCAACCCATTTATAATTTGTATAGAGCAGGGATACTGATTTCTTTTTAGTTGATTTTGTATCCAGCCAGTTTTCTGAAGTTGTTTATCAGTTGCAGAAATTCCTTGGTAGAAGTTTTAGGGTCACTTATGTGTACTATCATGTATTCTGCAAATAGTGATAGCTTGAGTTCTTCCTTTCCTATTTGTATCCCCTTGAGCTCCATTAGTTGTCTTACTGATTTAGCTAGAACTTCAAGTACTATGTTGAAGAAATTGGAGAGAGTGGAGACTTGTCCCTGGTTTCAGTGTAATTGATTTAAGTTTCTCTCCATTTAGTTTGATGTTGACTATAGGCTTGCTGTGTACTGCCTTTATTATGTTGATTTATACGCTTT
Organism: Acomys percivali; assembly: GCA_907169655.1. Classification (NCBI taxonomy): domain Eukaryota; kingdom Metazoa; phylum Chordata; class Mammalia; order Rodentia; family Muridae; genus Acomys; species Acomys percivali. The sequence goes on from OU015760.1 coordinate 93,787,029, forward strand.
TCATTCCTGCTTTCTCCAAGACTTTAAACATGAATGGGTGTTGAATTTTGTTGAATGTTTTTTTGACATCTAAGAAGAAGATCATGGTATGCCCACAAGGCAGGCATGTGGTGCTAGCCATTGGAGGCTGTGAGCCCATTTCTGTGGGGACCAGGGGCTTTGTGTTTTCCCAGTGGCCAGAGGCCAGACACAACCATGACCCACAAAATTTGGGTCCCTCTCACCTGTGGATCATGAGTGTTGATGCTTTGTTGTTTTCAGATCAGTCCTTGGATTGTTGAACTGTCACTGCTATCCTGCTGATCAAATAAGGTACATGTTAGGTGCCACCATCTTGGATCCCTGTTCTTAAATTTTTGGCATAAAACATTGCATATCTTAATTTTTTCTTAAGTATTAAGAAGTAGTAGATTTGAGGTTTGAAGCTGAAAGAAAAAAAGATTTGTTTATCTAATATAAGACAAGTTTTTACAAATGCAGTTAGTCTCTTTTTTCTTCCTGCATTTTTCTACTCATATATTCTGCTCTTTCCCTCCTTTGTTGAAAATAGATTATTTTCCCATACTATATATCCAGATTGTAATTTATCCTTCCTCTGCTGTTTCCAGTAACCCTTAGATCCACTCCATTACTGTCTCTCACAAGAATAGAGCAGGCTTTTAAGGGATACCGAACAAACACACAAAATTTAATAAAATAAATTATAAAACATCATATTGAAGTTTGGCAATGCAACACAACAGAAGGAAAAGAGTCCTAAGGGCAAGAAGAAGAATAAAAAACTCTGTGGTTCTTATGCTTTGTAGTCCCATAAAAACACTAACCTAATGAAGACCTGGTGCAGATCAATGTAGGCCTTATGCTTGCTACTTCTTTTCTGAAAAAGATTCATGAGTCAAATGTGGGAAGAGTTGATGGAAGTGGAAATGGTGAATATTATCAAAATACAGTCTAGTAAATTCTCTAACAATTAATAAAAATGTCACTAAAGTGTGATATTAAAATCACTGCCTTTGTTTATAAAGTAATTGCATATTCAATAAGTAACTATGGCAGTACTTTTGAGGTTTACTACAAATGTTAGAAAAATATCACATGGGTTGCAGTCATTATAAGATAAAAAATTTATTTTCTATTATTTAAAAGTTAACCTGAAAAAAGTTAACCTGAAATTTCTTCCAGTCTTCCCTAAATTAAATCTCATAGAGGACTTTATTGCCATAAATAAAGAGAATGTTTAATATGGTAGACATACGAATGGCAAATCAGTGGAAAATGGAATATAAAGAACTTTCACTAGTGTAGATAAATAAGTGATAGAAAATGTCCCTTTTCTTAAAGAACCAAGAACAAAGGATTAGTGACCATATGGCTGTAGTAGTATTGTAGGTTAAAATAAAATACCATATGAATCTTTATAGTAAATTACCTTTTGAACTCAGTTGCAAAATGATGATGATCCACTATGACATTATGTGATGTTCTAAGGGAAAAAAAAGGTCTGAATATACAACAATCCATATATATTATGATTTAAAGTGGCAGAATTAAAGTAGAACCTCATCCTATTATTTGCCATTTTGCCCAAAATGAAATATAGCCATGTGTATGTATTATGCCAACCTGGACTTCAGTAACTATGTTCTGCAGAATCCCCTTCCATGCATAATTGCCTATATAATACATGTGTCATCAGAGATAATTTTCACAAGTTTTAAAGACAGGGTGAAACAGTATCTTTTTATATTCTGCTCAGATGAAGTTAGGACAGAGAATCTGGTTGTTCTCAATATTTGGTGTTTCTTGTCTCCTGGCTTGTCTAGTTATTATGTGTCAAAAAAAAAAAAGGTACTCCACAGTCTTCTCTCATTAATTTCATTTCATTTGTGTTGAATGTGTTTGCGTATCTCCTTGATGAGGAACATCCGCCTCTATATAAGACATTCAATAGAAAGGCTCTGTGTAAGCAGCTTATTTGTTTCTACCACCCTTAGGGGTTTGAAAAGGATACTGAAGTTTCTAATTTGTTATCATTATCCTCACTGGATTTCCAACTTCCATTTATTCCAGACTTTGGCTCTAGCATTACACATGGAAGTGGAATAAATTCTTCAAATAGCTTTCACAGTTACCTAAGGGAAATATTTGAATCCTATGATATTTATATGTATTGTGAAATCAATAAATCTTTCAATGACATACCTTGATTTAAAATATATAGAGTATTATTTTATAAGAGTCATATGAAATGTGCATTATCATGAACATACTATTATGAGATTTTAAGATAAGTACTTATATATTATTACTTTGTGTATAGAAATTGATATTACAGCCACAGTCAGGTTTGCATATTTGCTTCTAATATTGATTATTCAATAGCATAGATCTATTTTTATTTGTCATTTGTTCTAATAGTTTTCTCATACACAAACATTTGCCTCTCAAGTCAATGGAAATGTTTTAAATGCCAAAATGATTCAACTTTAGGTATACATATGTAACAAAATTCTGTTTGATTTTAAGAAGCATACAGTTCCAGCTGGTTGTATAAGTGGCTGATTTTATACTAAATCTAGCTTTTTAGCAGTCAAAATTAAACACAGGTACACACATGGAAAAACATAAGCATTCACACACAGATAGATAGATAGATAGATAGATAGATAGATAGATAGATAGATAGACACATATTATACAGAATTGTTTTTTATAATCACATCAGTCTACCCAGTTGTTACAAATCAAGCAATTTGAAAACACTTTTCACTAATAAAATATCGTGTTGCTATTACTTTCTTAGTTCCCAAAGTGAGTGATAAGATTTTTTTCCTTAAACACAAATTACCATGTACACACATGACACCTCCTTCTGTCTCAAATGGTACAGCAAACAATAGAATTTACTGTTTGACAAAGATCAGAAATTACATTTTTCCACTAATGTAAATAATAGATTTAACATGATATCCCTAGCGGAGAAAGCTAAGTTATCTATGTAACCTCTTTACTTTTGTTCTATTATTTTATTATTGTCATTAATATCACATTAGGCTTTTCCTACATGTGTATGCTTTATGCTTACTTTCATACAACTTGAAACACTTGTGATGAAGCATTTATCTTCATGAAATCCTTTAGTCTCTAATTTTAATAATACTTAAGATGAGCAGTATTAAGATTAACTCCTCCTTCATCTACTGTCAAGATGGTCACAGTTTAATAAGTGTAATAGATGAACTGATTTTGCTGTTTTGCCTGTCTTAATCACTTTATTTCTCAAAGACTTAGTAATAAGATCTCTATGGAGACCATCCCCCTAGGTTCACTCAATTTTTCATAAGTTTACTTATTGTCTCCCACTGTGTTTAAACATTCATAAGTCATCACATCTCAAATGTACTAATACATCCTTTCTGTACATTAGCATTAGGTTCTTATGCAGTACTTTTTCAACAGTAAGAGAGAAATTTGTAAAAATCTCTTCTAATGCTCACTGTGCTATAAGCCTTTGCCTTCACAACTTGTCTATATGATTCTTATTTTTATTTTGACTTGGGAAAGAATATATATAATCAATATGCAAATTGATCATCTCTAGAATTTTAGGAAACAGGGGAGGATGTTTTAATTACTTTTGATTCTCATTACTAGCATGGCATGTGCCATATTGTAAGTGATTGATGTTTAATAGTGCTTACCCTAAATGGGGAGAAAGCTTAAGGTTTAAATGCTTCTGTTATTGTTTTCATTTATCTTGTCATTTTTCTCCTCAATACATTTTGCTACAAAATATCTAATAATGGAATTTGGCTGAAATTTATTAAAATGATTGGATTTGCATACAACAGTGAGTTTACATTAAGAATTATAAATATAACAATAGCAATAAAAACAAAGAAACAAAAATACTTTGCCTAAAATACAAGGAATTTAAGAAGCATCATTATTTAGCGGGAATGACTTACACCTCTATTTTCTTATTTGATGCAGACACTTTCTAACCAATTTAAGTCTATTTTCCCATTTATATTTCATATAGGATATCTGAGTTTTAAAAATAATGAAGAAATGACTGATGAAATCCAATTTCTTATTCATAGTCAACAACATCTGTAGAAATTATATGGCATGTCCATTATTTTTTTGAAAATTATTTTGAAAATAATTAAAATGACTAAGAGTTGCAATGCTCAACTGATTAATGCTTCTGGAATGGATATACTGCTTCATATATTCTGAAATATCTAGAATATTTCAAAGTATTTTTACAACAACTGGTAAATTGTTCATTTGAATTTCACAATAATTTTAGGGAAAACGTTTTTCTTATTTGGAGATGAAGAAATAGATACATAGGCAATTTATGTGCTTTTTTTCTAAAAGCAATATAGTCCTGTGTTTCATACTTGATTCACCTAACATGACTTTATTTCGATCATGCAATCATAAGTATGGTAATTTGTGAATTTTCTCTCATTTTAGACAAAAATATGCAAATTTAATTTTTTCCATTTTGTGATATAGATATATTTGAATAAAAATATAATAATGTGATTTTGGTAAAGAAAAATATTTGTTAATAATTGATAATACTTTATCATCATATTTCATACAAAGTATGAGGGACTTTTGTAATTAATGTGAGTAAATAAACTCTTTATAAATATAATGCTGTAACCAAGTCCAAGAGCATACCAAAGATACCATTCACCGAGACTAATTAAGCTTCATTCGTAGCATGCAGGGATGTTTAAATATGCAGAAATCTACCAATGTAATCCACCATATAAACAAATTGAAAGAAAAAAAAACATGATCTTCTCCTTACACACTGGAAAAGCACTTAACAAAATCCAACACCCATTCATGTTCAAAGTTATATCAGGGATATAATGCACACACCTAAACATAATAAAAGCTTTATACAGCAAGCCAATAGCCAACATCAAATTAAATGGAAAGAAACTCAAGGATATTCCTGTAAATTCAGGGACCAGAAAAGGCTGCCCACTTCTTCCATATCTCTTCAATATAGTTCTTGAAGTCCTAACCAGAGCAATAAAGACAACAAGAGGAGAGCAAGTGGATCCAAATGTGAAAGGAGGAAGTCAAATTATCCCTATTCGCAGATGATATGATAGTGTACATAAATGGCCACAAAAATTCCACCAGAGAACTCCTACAGCTGATAAATACCTTTAGCAAAGTGGCTGAACACAAAATTAACTAAAAAAATCAGTAGCCTTCCTGTATACAAATGACAATCCTGCTGAGAAAGAAATTAGGGAAACTCCATTCTTCATGATAGCTACAAGCAAGATAAAGCATCTAGGAATAACTCTAATCAAGCAAATGAAGGACTTGTTCTGAAAAAAAAATCTTCAAATCTCTGAAGAAAGAGATTGAAGATGAATAACATTAGGTGATTAAACTTTCTCCCTTGTTCATGGATCATGAGAATTAACATAGGAAAAATGACCATCTTACCAAAAGCAATTTGCAGATTCAATGCAATCCCTATCAAAATACCTATACATGTTTAAAGACATTGAGAGATAAATTACCAATATATTTTGGAAAAACAGAAAACCCAGAAGAGCTAAAACAATCCTGTAAAATAAAAGATCCTCTGGATCTCAAACTGTACTAGAGAGCAACAGCAATTGAAACAGCACGGTACTGGTACAGAAACAGGCTGGTTGACCAATGGAATTGAATCAAAGACCCAGAAATAAATCCACACACATATGGACACTTGAATTTTGACAAAAAAGCCAAATCCATTCAATGGAAAAAGGATAGCATCTTCAACAAATGGTGCTGGTCTAACTGGATGTCTACTTGTAGAATGGTACAAGTAGATCCATATTTATCACCGCGCACAAAACTCAAGTCTAAGTGGATTAAAGACCTCAACATAAAATCAGAGACACAAAATCTGTTAGAAAAAAAAGTGGGGGAAGAGCCTGGAACTCATTAGCATAGGAGACAACTTCCCGAACAGAACTCCAACAGACCAGGCTCTAAGGTCAACAATTAATAAATGGGACCTCATGAGGCTGAGAAGCTTCTCTAAGGAAGAAGACCCTGTCAACAGAATAAAGTGACAGCCTTCTGAATGGGAAAAGATCCTCACTAACCCTACATCTGACAAAAGTCTAATATACAAAGAACTCAAAGAAATTAAATACCATCAAACCAAATAACCCAATTAAAAAATGGGGCTCAGAGAATTCTCAATAGAGGAATAACAAATGGCAGGAAAAACTCCAAAAGAAATGCTCAACTTCCTTAGTCATCAGAGAAATGCTAAAGAAAATGACTCTGAGATTCCATCTTATACCCATCAGAATGGCTAAGATCAAAAACGCAAGTGACAGCATATGCTGTCGAGGATGGGGAGAAAGAGGAACATTCCTTCATTGCTGCTGGGAGTGTAAACTTGTACAACCACTTTGGAAATCAACCTGGTGCTTTCTCAGAAAACTGGGAATAGGGCTAACTCAAGACCCAGCTACTCCACTCCTTGGAATACAACCAGAAGATGCTCTATCACACAACAAGGACATATGCTCAGCCATGTTCATCGTAGCCTGATTGGTAATACCCAGAGCCTAGAAACAACCTAGATGTACCTCAAACAAAGAATAGATAAAGAAACTGTGGTACATTTACACTATAGACTACTACTCTGCTACTAAAAACAAGGAAATCCTGAAGTTTGCAGGCAAATGGATGGAACTAGAAATGATCATCCTGAGTTAATCCAGACCCAGAAAGATACACACGGCATATACTCACTTATAATTGGACATTAGTCCAACAAAGATGCCCCCTGAAAGTCTTCACTTAGCCAGAGATTGGGAAAGATACTGGTACTTCCTATTGGGACTCTAGGTAAGAGAGGTAAGGAAGAATGAGGAGATAGAAGGATTCAGAGAATCCTAGAAACCTACAAGAAGACCATTAAGGCTGGCTTATCGGGATCCAGGTGGTTCACTTCAAACTACTGTATAAACAAAAGACAAGGCATGCAGCAAACCTAGAACTTCTATCCAGATCTAGCCAATGGATACCACATTCTAGACAATTGTGTGCAGAGCAGGGACTGACTTGGACACAAATTTTGGTGCCCTCTATTTGACCACTTCCACTTGGTGATGAGATGTGTTGACACTCAGAGAAACAGTAAGCAGCTACCAGGAAGAGACCTGACAGGTTGTGATCTTATTGTGGGGAATGAGGTCACCTACTGTCACACACCTAGGGGAGGGGAATAGGATGAAAGAGGGAGGGAAGGGGAACAGGAAGATAGAAATGAGGAGATGAAAATTGAAATATAATCTGAATAAAATACTTAAAAAAATTTAAAAAATATAATGCAAATTACTGAAACTATTATGATTCTTATTTTCAGTTACTTAAAAAGTTATTAAGAAAAGAGAACAGATTAATGCCACAAAGCAAAATTGTTCAAAATTCAAACAAAAATTTTAGAGTGCTGTTAAAAGCATAAAACCTCTTGTGGATGTAAGTAATTGATATTAGTATGCCTGTTATAATAAATCAAGTTTTCTTAAATGTCATATTTGAACATTCAAGGGACATTTAGGTACAAAATCTTAGTACTGACTATTGTGACTGAATTAAAACAAAAAGAATGATAACATTTTGATATAGCAAATGAAATGGCAGTCACTAGGTTTAAACATCAGAAACACACAAATTCTGTACTACATATTTGTATGTGTCATTATGTACCAATTGCCAATATGGATATATGTATAACTCTTTACATATATGTATGCATGCCTGTGTGTTTGTAAATTATTACAAAGTAATGTGTTTCTTTGTGACATTTCATATATGCACATAATATACTTTTATTGCATAATCCATTATTATTTACTTTTTCTGTCCAAGGCTCATCCTCATCCATTCCACATGCCAAATTTTCTCTTTTATGATATATTATCTAATTTCCACATATGAAAAAGCCATGAAAAAGATATTCTCAATCTGACTTTTTTTTATGTAATTATCCATTTATATTTTGCAAAGTGGCATATATATTATACATATCACATTTAACAGAGGTGACATTACTAATAACTGTATTTCTGTTCCTAGAGAATGGACATGTTGTAATCTAAATTCCAACATACTTAGACATAAAACTTTTGGGATATAATTTGGTAATTGATATAACCACACTGGTTGCAGTTATTGTCATTCAAATAGAGATTTCAATAAGCTTTTTTGACGGTGTCAGAAATGAAGAATTTAATAGTCTGAAACTTCAAGGGCACCTTCATCTGCTGTTCAATATGGTAATTGTGTGAATTGTAATTTCCAGTATCCTGACATGTTAGAGAAAAATATTTGTTGTGTAAGCCACAACATCAAAATTACTTTTCTAGACATCTTAGTGGAGTAGGAAAACACAAAACTTCCGTAAGACAGCTTGAAATTATTTGTTTTATAAGAAAAAATAATTAAATAATTATATTTATATAATTCTTAAATACACTGTAATCCTACATTCAACAAAGTAGATTTCATTTGATGTAGATATATGTGCACTGTGTCAACATCATAGTAACTTCCAGTGTTGGATTCCTAGGAAAAGGGGTACTTAAAAATCAGTTTTATTGTAAGGTTTTCTCATTAATGATCTCACTAAAAATATATAGTGTTATATAATATATAATAATTTATTATTTCAATACAATTTTGTCACATATAGAACATTCATTTCAATATTATAGAAATTTTTTATACTCAGAATACTTCTTGATTTGATTTTAAACAAAGAATTAAGGACAATATTTCTGAATTAGTTTATTTTTATATGTAAATGAATCCAGTGGGTCCTACTTATATTTACTGACATAGGAAAAATCATAGCACTTATATTATGAGATCAGTATTTCTTACAATTTTAATTCATGAGTATCATCGAGAGAAAAATGATTTTGACCTAGGCATTTTCTATATACATTCATAAAGGAAGCCATTCTTTCCATATTGTTACTACACTTTACATCTGAACTGAATACCTTAACAACAGAAAGTAGTATTTATATTTGCTAAAATGAAAAGAGTTACATGAACATGTGAAAAGAGAAGTGACTATTTTCTGAACGCAGTTTAACGACATATCTGCTGTTTAGCTTCAGGTTCTCTTTTTCTTTATAGTTGGTATGAGAGTTAAGCTCTCATTTCTTTAGGCTTTGAATTACATCTGAAGAAGTCATTTTCTATCACACAGGCTCAAATAATTTTTAAACATCATAGTTATATGTAATTTAGTAGAAAGATTTACAGTAATAAAAATATAAGTCTATTTGGTAAGATATTTCTAAAGGTACAATAATGGCTCACACATCCTGGTGGTAAATAATAGTTGTCTAATTGGATTTAACTTCCTGCGTGATAAGAGGAAAATGATGTCTGGTAATAGAAATCTATATAAGTACCCATTGCTAGTAATCTATGCATCTTAGAAGAGAAGCTATCACCTCCACTTTCCTAAACATATGTATTCCAAATTGCATTCTAAATATTTACTATTTTAAAAGATATTTTTAAAATATATACTTATCCTTTTTATTGTCACCATCAGTTTTTATTCTTTTTTAAAATACATTTATTTTATTACACATGTATAAAACAAACTACATACAGCAGGAAGAACCATGTGACAATCATGATAATCATGAGTTCTATAAATGGTACATTCATAGTGGTTTGGCTATTTGTATTTGTCCAGCTTGAAGTAAACATCTCCTGTCTTGTTGGGTCTAAATTTTTGAATGAAATTCAATATCTATCCTATCTCAACTCTAATAACTTAGCTTTTTTTATCTTGATCTAAAATAATCTTATCCCTTACCCAAGTAAACTGGGTTATAAAACTATACTATCTGGCCTTCAATGCTCCTCAGAGACTTGAGAAGGAATAAAACTTACAATCCTAAATTTCTTTGACAAGTTAACTCCTGACAACACGAGTTGACCTCAAAGAAGATGATGAGTATTAAAGACCCTCCCTATCGAGATGGCTTCTAATGTGACAAACCATCCACTGGGCAAAATGTCCTCCTTCCTGCCACAAACAGAATCTGCCTAAAAATGGGCAGCTTAGATACAGTCAAAGTTGATAGCCACACTCTGCCAAGACAGGGTAAGCAAGTCCTCAATAGTTCCTGCCCTGAGAATAAGTCTGGCAGAGATATTGGGCCAGAAAGCCAAAGATGAGGCTCCAACATTTTAGAGGGTGTTGGGTGACTGCTCAGGCAGTAAACCCTCTAAGCCAATTTTTATATTTTGGAAGCTGCTGACCCGAACTACTGTTTATTTATCCTTTTTTATTTATTCTTCTCTCATACAATACATCCCAACCACAGTTTCCCCCTTTCATTCTTGCTCCTTCTCCCTTAGATCAATGTGTCATCCATTTCCCTTCAAAAAACAGCAGGCTTTCTAATTATATCAACTGGAAAGTTATATCATCTTGTTATGCTCACATGTTCTAATAAGACTAGGCAGAAACCCTCATATCAAGGTTAGATGAGGCAGTCTAATAGGAAAGGGTCACAAGAGTACGCAAAAGAGTCAGAGACACCCTTACTCACACTGCTGAGAGTCCTACATGAACACCAAGCTAAAAACCATAATATATATGCAGATTATTTAGTGAAGACCCATGCAGGCTATGTGAATGTCTCTTCAGTCTCTTTTAGCTACCCTATGAGCCTTTATTAGTTGATTATATGGGCCATGCTCTCCTGGTCTTCTCTACCACTTTGGCTCCTAAACTCCTTTCTGCCTTTCTTCTGCAGGGGTCCCAATTAATGTTTGGCTGTGGGTCTGTGGATCTGCCCACAACATCCTGCAATACTTACTCTTCTATCCAAACAAAAGTGTAGCTCTCACACCTCATCAAATAAGCTTTCTTTTCAGCAGATGGAAATCATTACAGAAAACTACAACTAATCAACCCTAATTGACTCATCTACAAAAACACAATTTAGCCATGTAAATATCAGGAGACAATTTAGAAAAGGGCAAGGAAGATTGTTAAGATGCAGAGGAATAAGAAATTTGCCTGTAGATAGTATCATCTAGAAATGTCTGAGAAGCTACACTCATGAAGTCTCACCAACATGGCTACTTAAATATGCTTGAAAATGGAAGACACTATTAGTCATGCTAATGTGGTCTGGGGAAAGCTCACAGGGTCTCATGCCTACACAAAGAACTATAGGCAACTAAGAAATTCCAAGTGGAAGAGAAATAATCTTCCTCAGGTAAGAGCAGACTTATGGAGACAACACCAAATGATAAACCTTGAAAACATTCAAATAATAGTATACACAGAGAGCAGATACTATTTGTATATTTTACATACAACACACACACACACACACACACACACACACATATATACATATGCAAAAATGCAATAACATTTGTAGAGGTTGCAAATTTGAGAGGGAATGAGGGTTGAAGAAAGGATTATTATTATTAAAATATTTTTAAATTGACATTTTTACATGTACAATATGCATTAAACACTATAAATTCCATCAAACATCTGAATAGTTTAGAATTTCAATCAACATTACAGTTTTATAATTAGATTTTTGCTAATTATATTTTTAATATCTCCACTATGCAAGCATATGCTTTTGTAGAGTAGTATTAAATTCAGTAAAATACTTGTATAGCATGTATAGCCCTGTATTCAGTTCCTAGCACTGCAAATAAGAAGAACATCAACAACTACACTGACAACAACTTGGTATTATCTCAGAATTAAAAGGTACTAGAACCAAGATTTTAAGAAAAAGAAAAAACTTGTTTTATGAGGTAGGTTCTCTGCTACCACAATTTTTTATCCAGATTTTGGGCCAAATGCTTTTTCAATAATAGGGTACAAAAATTATAAATAAAAATCAAATAATAGATCATAATTTTTTTGAAGCACATAGAGTAGCATGTGAGGAGTTTGTGGGGCAATTTTTGTTTGTTTAAATTGATGAATATTAGAGTACTACTGCATGAAAATTTTAAGAACATTACAAAAATAAAAATTTCAAAATAAACACAAAATAGAATAAGCTAAATGGGAGAGTGTTTTTAAAATATTATTAGGCATCTGCTTAATTTCCAGAATTGTATAAGTCTTTTTTATTTAAATACAAATATGTTAAGGTTGATTGGTGTGCACATATTTGAGTATATACGGTTACCAAATGCATCAATTTCACACTGATATTCTTCACTGCAAACATTACAAGTCTCTATAGAAATAAGGAAATACCACTATCTCTTTAACTTCCAAAGTGGATTACACTGTGTGGGACTTCCAGTTAAGAGAGGTAGACATCAACCACCCATAAATCTTTTGAATCAAAATTTGTCTTATCTACAAGAAGTATAGAGATAAGAATGGAGAAGAGATTGAGAGAATGGTAAACCAATAACTGGCCCAACTTGAGACTCTCACCATGGAATCGATCCAACCCCTGTCACTATTAATGATACTCTGCTATGATTGCAGATAGGAACTAGCATAACTGTCTTCTGAGAGGCGTCATCTAGCAGCTGATGGAAGTAGAAGCAGAGACTCACAGCCAAACAGTAGGCTGAGCAAGGGGTCAAGGCTAACACACACACACACACACACACACACACACACACACACACACACACA
>OU015760.1:93807711-93857778 GCA_907169655.1 Acomys percivali
AGAGAGAGAGAGAGAGAGAGAGAGAGAGAGAGAGAGAGAGAGAGAGAACATAAAACACTTGACTATATGTGAAACTTACAACCAAATCTTTTATTTTCTGGCAAAATTTGTCAGCTGTGTCTAACACTAAGTTTTTGTCCACAAAGATGAGGATTTTTTTTGTACTTCAATTATGTATTAAAGTTTCAATGCTATCAAATGTGAAAATGTTTTTGTCAGCATTCTCTGTCATTTCCTGATGTAAAGTTTCAAGTCCAATTAGTCCCAAAAAGTATTAACTGACTTTTAAATCTACAATGACATTACCACTGATTGAACACTAATAAGAATTGGTGTTTGTTGTTTAGGTGTTAAGATATTTTTAGATATTGATTTACATTCAGAATTTTAGACTCACCAAGATAGGAAAGATGTTGCCAAATACAAATATCTAAAACACTAAAAATGTAACACTTAGATAATTTATGATTTTTTTCATGGATCTTATTACTGTAGGTAGTTTATTATATATGTACAGTAATATAAATGTACATTTAAGAAATAAAAAATATTTAATAAAAATAAAAAACAAAATAAAAACAAAAAAGAAAGAATTCATTTTGCAGCATTTAATTTACCCACAATAGAATGACATATATTTATGTTCCTTTTCCCACACACTCCTTGTTATTGTCATTCTCTGTGCCAGAAGTATTAGTACTGAATTCTGATTGAGTCATTAATCAATTATCACCATGTCATTCATTTCACATCTTTTGTATATTTTCATTTCCTTTTTCATCACCATGTTCTGTATTCCAAGGTTGTAGTTCACATTGGTGTTTCTTATTATATTCTCATTTATCTGGTTCTGAATGTTTATCTTCTTACTATCATGATATCAATAAAGCCAAAATGGTTCTCGACTTTCTAATGACATTTTAATTTTTCATTACTTTATTCACAATCTCTGTTATAAACTACCTAAGCCTAATTTGTCACTTTCCAGTATTACTATTTCATTAACCACTCCCTGCAATTTAATCTGCACTTGTTTTGTTCTTTGCGTTTTCTCAGGTTATTACATCTCATTGGAATGGCTTTGTCCTTTCTTTAACTTTCAATGATATAACTATCATTAAAAATAGTTGATAAATTAAGTACCACTTAAACTTTCATCCTTGTTTTCAGTTCCTTTATTTTCTTTTCTCATATTGAATCATATTTCTTTATATTTTTGTGCTAATAATTGCTTATAGATTCTATATTGTTGTCTATTGCCTTATTTCATCAAGGTTTCATTGCACACCATCTGGTTTCAAAGTTCATTTGCATTCATAAGCATATACATGTATGTGCATGTATGTATATATACATATATGTGCACATATATGTGTACAACATATATGCTATGTAAACATATGTTATATATGTATATATACAACAATATGCTATGTATACACGTGTTATATATGTGTATGTATATATATGTACATATATACACTAACATATTGAATTTCCAAATATATACACATTTAATTACATTTTCTCATTGACCTTTATGAGGTTGTCTTTTCTATAATCAAACTCAAAGCAAAGGTGCAATTGAGGTTTGCATAGAACAAATGAATGAATTTGAGACAAGCATATATGGATAATACAGGAAGTACAAAAATGAAAATTTGAAAAGTAGAGATGCAATAAATGCAATAAAAAGTTGTCATTAATTTAGTGTATTCAAAGGTATTTACTAACATGATTCAAAAAATTTAATATGTTGGGTTTGTTCATTGTGTTCATAATACCATCTTTTCAAATTCAAATAGCATGGTAGATCAAAACTCTGACTAGTAGGAAGTGCATATCTGTGTCAGCAAAAGAGAGAAATAATTTGAGAATTAAAGATTTTAACTATTTAAAAAAAATTAAAAATAAAAAAAAATAAAAGAAAGATTTTAACTATTTATTTCCAAAAGACAGAGATAGTTCCATACAAAGAGGAAAAATCAAACTCATTTCTAAAGTATTATTGTATTTAAGAAACTAAAAAATTATATCAAAGATGAAGACATAGTCCCTCATTTAAAGCTCAAATATTATTACACAGTGTCTCCTAGGATTGAACTCAGATAACTCTGTTTGGCAACAGGTGTTCTTATTTGTTGAACCACCTGGCTGGATCCCAACTTATTTTTAATAAACTTATTTATACAGAAAAACTTTCAATATTTTTATTGTATTACTCATATCAATGGGAGTTGTATTTCAGTGTAAGATGAGAAGATCCAAATATTTCTCCATGATCTCTCACCACCACAAAAAATCTGTTTTTAAGCAAGACATTTAATAGGTTGTTCCTCTTTCTTTTTAAGATTATATTTTAATTATAACATTTTCCTTTCCTTTTATCCTTCAAGCCCTCCCATATACCCTTACTCATTCTTTCTCAAATTGTTAGCCTCTTTTTTCATTAATTGTTACTGCACACATACATGTATTTATATATACATATATGTTCCCACATATAATCTGTCAAGTCCATATAATGTTATGTCTATGTATGTTTTTAAGGCTGACCATTTGTTGCTAGATAACCAATTGTTGTGCTTCTTCCCTGTGGAGGAACAGTTCTCCTGCTCCCAGCTTTGTTCAGCTGCCAGTAAAATTCTTTAGAGTTCAAGCTTCGTGTGCTTTTCTATATGCAGTCTGGCATGTTTGTTGGTGTCTTCCTTGTTCAGTTCATATTTGGACAGTCATTTTGGTGAGATTTGATGGGTGAAGCTTTAGATGTTACTAGGACACAAAAATCACAAATCAAAGTCCCTGAACCTTTGGTTCTTATACTCTTCCTAGCCTCTTTTCTGCAATTTCTCCTGAGCTTTAGGTGTGAGAATGTTTTAGAACCAACAGTATCTCATACCTATGATTCCTGGTAACCATATCAATTACCACAATGGTATCATAACCAGTAATCCTAGAGGTGCAGTAAGCATGCATACCTTGGTGATAACCACCACAAACAAAAAGGAGCCACTGCCTGATACTAGAACCCTAGCTAACTGCTTATGCCTAATGAAATCACAGTTATTGGATAAGAAGCTACACCAAGTAATTTTCTAAACCATAATAATCCTTTATAATAATCTATAAACATTTGCTCTTATACTCACAGATATGTATAGTCTTTTTTTCCTCATCAAGGAACCTTCTCTTTGTAGCAGATAGAGACCACTAAATGTAGCAGGTTATAAGATGTATGAAAAAGAAAACAATAATCTAAAAGTTGGGTAGATTCCTTTAGATATCATAAAGTAAGCTTGTTTTAATAATGTCTGAGTACTAAGTCCTTTTTATTTAGACACTGATATAAGCCTCGGCCTCTAATTGGTCAGCTAAAATTATCACTAAAATCTTCACAGTGATAAAAAATTAACACTTTTATTTCAGGAAAATATATATGTTTGGTCCTGATCAAATTGTCAACTAATATGTAAACTAATGTGCCTTATAACATATTAATTGTTACTCACAAGTAAGGATTTTTTTAATTCACTAGTATAGAATTTTGTATATTGATGCAAAATAAATTTAACTTTGATACATTGGTATAAAATTCAAATTTAAGATTACCATTCGCACATATTATATATATGTGTATATACATACACACACACACACACACACACATATATATATATATATATATATATATATATTTCTACTCTAATTTAAGGTATTGTACTCATACAACTCAAGTATAATACAAGGTTTACTTCCCATACCTTGAAAATGATATTGCAGGCCATCTACTATAATTAAGCAACACAAGCTAATTGTTAGTTGATCAAATCATGGTCATGTCAATTATTATTATGTTTTTATCACAAGAATATATATCTGCTAGGTTTAACATATAGTGTATGATTCTATAGGCTTTTGAAGACCATATATACCTATTTTACCTTATCTATCCATACAATCACATCTATCTGTTAAACCTGGGATATATATTCTTGTAATATAAATAGACTAGTAATTGACATGACCATGATTTGATCAACTAACAATTAGCTTGTATTACTTAATTGGACTAAACAGCCTGGAATACCACTTTCAGGGTAGAGGAAGTATACCTTGTAATATAATTGAGTTATATGGATACACTACTTCATATTAAAGTAGAAATATATATGTGTGTGAAGAATAATTTTAAATTTGAATTCTTTACCAATGTATCAAAATTAAACTTATTTTCCATGAATATACAATTAAGTTTAGTTGATTAGGAGTTGATGTATTTAGATCAAATTAAATATTTTAAGTTAATAGATATAAGATATGATAGATATGGATTTTCATTCAGAATTTTAGACTCAACAAGATAGGAAAGATTCTTACTTCAAGATTGCCAAATATGAATAGCCAAATCACTATGAATGTAACAGTTATATTATTCCTGATTGTTCCGTAGCTCTTCCTGTTGTTTGTAGTTTATTTTACTCATATGTAATAATACAAATGTATATAGAAAAAGAATTATAATAAAAATATTCATGTAAAAATAAAAATAAAATAAAATAAGCACATCTTTGTGTATCCCTTAGCTTTAATCTTCTTTTAACAAAGTTAAAGGTGTTTTTCTTCCAAAGGGTGTTTATATTTCTAAAATTATCTTGAACTTACAAATATCTTCTTATAAATATAAACACAGAAATACACATAAATTATTTCTAAAATAGTACCAACCTGGTTCTTCAAGTATAAAACTTAGTTCTTTTGTTTAAAATTCAAATTGTTCTTAATATCTCTAATAAATATGAAGTGTTTGTCAACTTAAACATCCTATGGTTTCACCTAATTTTGATAGGATAGTTAGCAAGAAACATGGGATTTCCTTACATTGACATCAATAATCACTGTAATTTATTTTAACAAAAGCCATATATATATACACATATATATGTATATATAATTATTAAATTATGAGTTCTATAAAATACTGTTATATAGAGAAATAGGTAACAATTAGAAGTCAATTAAAGTCTGTGAACTTCTGCATACTATTTTTGAAACTTTGTATAGTATTTAAGTACATTCAAATAAAACTTGGAGGATGGAAATGAGAGAAAGATTTGATCATTTCATTGTATATCTGTTTAAAATTCAGAATAAAGGAACATTATAATTATAACATTTAGAAATAATATTACAATATGGTAAGACCAGGCTCAGAAAAGTAAGGTTCATTATTTTATCATAAGTATAAATAAAAATAATCATTAATAATAAGTAAGCATATATTTCTAAAGATTAATTAAATATAAATATAGATTAGAAAGTAAGAAAAATTAAGTTTCCAATTTTGTATTGAACGTGAATTGCTTTGATGAATATTTTAGGAATTAATACAATAAAATTCAGACATATTTCAGGGAAATATTTTAGCTATTATCATAACTAAAAAGATTAATTAATCAGAGAAATGGAAGTTCTAAACAACTGTTGGGATCAATGAAGCCACTCCAGCCTAATCCTCATATAATGAAGAACAATAATCAAGAAGCTCCCCAAAATATTCACAGTCCTTTCTTGCAATCAAGGTTTTAAGACCTCCTGCTATCTATGAAAAGTAGATAACTATTAGCTCATAATACAGGAAGATTGAAATACAAGCAATAATGCAATATTAAAAATATCAATGACATACTGCAAAAAAAATTATTTCACCTAATATACACAAAATAAATGCTAAATGTCAAATTGATATGAAATTGTACATGTATACATGACATACATTCACATATATATATGTATATATATACATATGAAAAATTATGAGACAATAATAAGTTAAAATAAGGCATAAAGGCAGCCTGGTAAGCTGGAATAATGACAAAAATACAAGAGCAAATAATAAAATAAGTAATTTAAGAATAATACACATAATTTGGAAATATGGAATTAGGAGTGCAAATGAAAGCAAATGAAATTCAAGCCATACCTAGATAAACATTATTAAAATTTAATAATGAAATATTGAAATTATTTGAAATTGTTTCAAATGAGCAATAGATAATATTTACAGCAAGAATAATACAATTATAAGACAAAAGACAGTAGCTTAAAACCTGAGACAGGATAATTTACATCATAAGACATATATTCATTATTCTATCCATTGGGACACATAGTAGAATAAAGATTTTTTTGAGATACACACAAACTAAAATGTAACTTCTTTTCTGACCCTGTTCTACTGTGGTCCCTGGGCATAGTGATGGGGCCTGATGGACTTAGAAAAGATGATATGGAATAAGTTAACCCAGATACAGAAAGACAAATACTGCAAGTTTTTTCTCATTTGTAATTGCTAATCCCAAATCCTTAGATATGAGTATAAATGATATAACAACAGAAACTTGGACAGTATAAAGAGACCATGAATGGTGGTAGGGGACTAGCAAGACATAGGCAATATGTAAGAGAAAACATAAAAAATAGGGAGGGAACACAGGTTAGGGAAGTGGAAGGAGGTACAGAAATCAATAGAGAAGAAGTAGGAGTACCAAAACCCTAAAGTTGCTTGTGTTTATCTAAAATCATACTGCGTATTTGTGTGTATATATATAAACCCACTTAGGCTGATAATGCTCCTCACAAGTATCCTATACTAAGAAAAACCCAAGTATCAGTTTTGAGATTTAGTTTATGAGTGGTTTTTCAGGGCAGTCCAAATCCTTCCCTAAGCAACATAATCTATTGCTCTTGCCCTTGGATGCTTCATAGAGGTAAATAATAAGTCCTTAAAGCGAAGACCTTATAGCTGAAGACACTGAAAACTTAGAGCATAAAATTCAGATAATTTGAACTGGGTTCAACATGAAAGGCTCCTTCCAGCAGTGTAGATTTCATAGTATCAGAAAGTACTAAGCAATCAAGAGAGGAAAGCAGTTAATAGTCCTGCAAATTTACCAATATCTTACCTTGCTGATCATTGTTCCATTGGTAATTTGTAATAATAGTGTACACACATGTTGTTTGTCACCAACAGTGGCTAATTGTACTTAAGACTCACTCAACAAGGGGAAATCATCTCTGGTTCTAGAAACTTAGCCAATTAGCTAGTGCTAGAAAGATCTAAGATCTTACAAAATATTCTATTATTACCACTTTGCTGGACTAGCCTACTTCCTGAACTCTAGGACAGTGAAGAAATCAAGAAATTATAGACTTTCTAGAATCCATTGAAAATTAAGGCACAATGTACCCTAAATTCATGGGAGACAATGAAAGCTGTCCTAAGAGGAATGTTTATAGCACTAAGTACCTTTGTAAGGAAATAAGAGTGATCTCATAAAAACAATTTAAAAGCACATCTGAAAAACTAAAACAAAAACAAAACAAAAAAAAAACAAAAAACAAAAAAAAAAGGAAACATAAACAACAAAGACCAAACTAAAAAGGGAATTTCAGACAAGTTTCTCTTATAATAATTAAAGCAAAAATATTTAATAAAATAGTCTCAAACTAAATCCAAGAACACATCAAAAATATGATCAAGTAGGCTTCATAGCAAGGATGCAGAAATGGTTCAACATATGAAAATCCATAAATGTAATCCACCATATAAACAAACTGAAAGAAAAAAACACATGAACATCTCATTAGATTAAGAAAAAGCCTTTGACAAAATTCAACACCACTTCATGCTAAAAGTTTGGAGAGATCAGAGATACAAGGCATGTACCTTAAAACAATAATAGCAGTATACAGCAATCTGATAGCCAACATCAAATTAAATGGAAAGTTAAAGCAATTCCTGTAAAATCACAGACTATATGAGACTGTCCACTTTTTCTGTAACTACTCAATATAGTAATTTAAGTTCTAGCTAGAGAAATAAGATAATCAAAGGAGATCAAAAGGATAAAAGTTGGAGTGGAAGTCAAAATATTCCTACATATCACAGATGATATGATAGTGTACTTAAGTGACCACCAAAATTCTACCTGGAAAATCCTCCAACTAAAAATACCTTCAGCAAAGTGGCTAGATACAAAATTAACTCATAAAAACAGTAATCCTCCTGTATACAAAAAATAAAGTTAAGGAAACAACACCCTTCTCAATAAACACAAATAATGAAAAATGTCTTGGTGTAATTATAAGTGAAAGACCTGTATGGCAAGAATTTCAAGGCTCTGAAGAAAAAAATGTGAAAAAGATATCAGAAAATGGAAAGATCTCCCATAGTCATGGATTGGTAGGAGTAGCAGAGTAAAAATGACCATTTTACCAAAAGCAATCTATAGATTCAATGCAATTCTCATCAAAATGCCAAAACAATTCTATAAAGACACAGAAAGATCAAATCCACAACTTTAAATGGAAAGAGAAAACAGTCAGGATAGCTAAAATATTTCTGTACATTAAAAGAACTTCTGGAGGCATCACCAACCCTGATTTCAAGCTGTACTACACAGTAATAGTAATAAAAGGCACATGGTATTGATATATATACAGACAGGTAGATCAATGAAATAAATTGAATCAAAGACCCAGAAGTAAACACATACATATTTGTGAACACTTGGTTTTTGGCAAAGAAGCCAAACTATACAATGGAAAAACTCTTCAACAAATTGTGCTGTTCTAATTGGGTATCTGCATGTTGAAGGATGCAAATAGATTTATATCTATCACCGTGCACAAAACTCAAGTCCAAGTGGATCAAAGACCTCAACATAAAACATAAAACTGGATAAACTAAATCTAATAGAAGAGAAAGTGGGGAAAGGCCTTGAACACATTAGTGCAAAAGATAACTTCATGAACATAACATGAACAGCTCAGGCACTTAGATCAACAATTAATAAATGGGACCTCTTGAAACTGAAAATCTTTGTAAAACAAAGGACACAGTCAATAGGAAAAAAAGGCAGCCTACACAGTGGGAAAAGTTCTTCACCATCTTCATATCTGACAAAGGGCTAATATCCAAATGTATATAAAGAACTCATGAAATTAAATGCCAACAAACCAAATAACCCAATTTAAAAATTGGAGTACAGAGCTAAATTGTGAAGTCTCAACACAGGAATCTCTAGTGTCCAAGAGACACCTAAAGAAATGTTCAACATCCTTAGTCTTAATTGAAATGCAAATCAAAACAACTCAGAGATTTCATCTTACACCCATTAGAATGGCTAAGATAAAAAAAAAAAAACTTGAGTGATAACACATGATGGCAAGGATATGATGCAAAGGGAACACTTTTCCATTGCTGGTGGGAGTGCAAAATTTTACAAACACTTTAGAAACCAATCTGGCGCTTTTCCATAAATGTAGGAATAATTCTACCTCAAGACCTAGCTATACACTCTGGGGCATATACCCAAATGATGCTCAAAATACCACAATGATAGTTGCTCAAGTATGTTCATAGCCGCTTTATTCGTAAGAGCCAGAATCTAGAAACAGCCTATATGTAGCTTAACCAGAAGAATGGATGGAGAGAATATAGCACATTTACACAATGGAATACTACTCAACTATTAAAACAAGGACATCTTCGAATTTGCAGACATATGGATGGTACTAGAAAAAAATCTTCCTGAGTAATATAACCCAGACCCAGTATATGCATAGTATATACATACTCACAAGTCGATATTCGCTATAAAGTACATAACAATCAGGCTACAATCCACAGAACAAAAGATGCTAATTAACAAGGAGGGCCCAAGAGAGACTACTTGAATCTCACTCAGAAGAAGAAATAAAATAGACATCAGAAATAGAGGGCGGGTACTAGGTAGGAGAGGGATAGGGAGAGTAACAAGAGTGGAGATCAGAGGAATATTGGAGAAGGGAAGGCTGGGAGAAAGAACTGAAATCAGTGAGGATGGCATTTCTTGGACAAGCAGAGTCTTTCTGGATTCTATGGTGGTGATCCTAGCTGAAACTTCCACCATAGGGGGATATAGACAATGAAGGGACAAATCTTATATCCAGGTGAGACTTTCAGTGGGGTGAGGTTACACCAAACCACCCACAGAAGCTTAGACCCAAAATTTGTCCTGTCTACAAGTAGTGCAGGGATAAAGATGAAGCAGAGATTGAGGGAATGGCAAACCAATGCCTGGCCCTCTTTGAGATCCACCCCATAGGAGAAAGCCAACCTCTGGTGTGACTTGATTTACCAGGGTTGGTTGATACCTATGTGGGTGCTCCCATTCTCTGGGGATAAGAAAACTGGGGGAGTGATGTGTCAGGTGGTATGAGGTAGGGACTGGGAGGAGAGGAGACATGGGAGCTGCAATCAAGCTGTAAAGTGAATTTTTAAAAAAGAAAAAGAAAAGGAAATAATGATATAAAGGGAAATGACCATAGGAATAAAATAAAAATGAAAAATCAAACTGGGAATGAGGAGCTATAGCTCAATGGAAGAATTTTGCACATTTTTGGAGATCTACAGTTTGATCCCTAGCAAGTAACAGGAAGAAATGAAAAATGAAAAGATAAATAAGCAAGGGAGTGGTCAGATTCATTATAACTGACCCCTGATTCTCAGCAGCAATTCACTTCTAACTACTCATTCTCAATTGTAAATTCTGTCTGTGAAAGATGACATATTTACTTGGTATATAAAATAGGAGATTATAAAAATTATACAGTTGTATTTTCTTTTTTGACATTTATTTCAGATAACACAACCAAAAACACAGATTATATAGATTTTTCTCATGTAAATCTTAATTTACTAACTCATCTGATATTTGCATCTCCCTTTCTATATAGTAGATAAAAATAATTAACAACCACTTGGTCTATATTTTGTGAACAGCACTTTTTTTCTTACTACTTTCTACTTTCTACATATGAGATTGCTTACATTTAATATTATTCTAGAGCATCTTTTCTTTACTGACAGGATGTAATTTTTTTAATGCTGGATTGTATATATACACACACAGCCCTGCATGCGCATGGGGTTTTAGAAAAAAATTAGTCTTTCCATTATGTAAACAAAATTGGTGGTGCACAAAATTTCCCAGTATAAAAGTAAACCCTTAATATGACACTAATCTTAATTTCAAGGAACACTGTCCAATGCAGAGGGTATACAATTTTCTAAAGGAATAGACTGTCAAAAAGATGTGTTTCAATTTAATAAAAAGTATGAGAAAAAATGGTCCATGTCTGGTCAGCAAAGCAACTAGATAACATCGATTTCCTAGCATGTTGCTTTTGGTAAGCACTTTTGATTAGTACTTTTGGGATAATAATTACTGTCAACTTTTCTTTTACTCCCAGTACAAGGCACAAAGGAGAATACAGAGCCTTTGATTAGGCTTATGTAGTAAATGGAGACCAATTGTTCTTCTTTACAGAATCATAAGTAATTTAAATGTAAACAGCAATCATTAAGAAATCTCTAATAATATCAATATTCCTAGTTCTCAAAGTTGATTACCATTTTGGCAACATTTATGAGAACAAAAAATTAATACCACAGTAAAAAAATATTTCTTTATTTTTGATTCAGATGGGTACTGAAAGCTCAGGAGCTCTGTGATGTAGTGTGCTCTTTGTATTTATTAAAGAAAGTAATCCAGGTGAATGGATAGATGCAGGGATATAAGACTCAAGTGTGATCACATTACTGTCTTTATTTCCTGAGAAAAATCTATTTTATTTCTAAAATAAGAAAATTAAAAATTTTAATATGTAGTGAGCTTATTTTAGAAGAAGTATATAATAACATTTTCAGAGATAGGAATAGCTGGCCTTAAATGATTGGGATTTGAACATTTATTACTTGTTGCCATTAACTACTGAGACAATCCATTAGAAATTAATAATGAAAATATGTAATGAAATATCTGCATCATTACTTCCCACTCAGGTGCTAAGGGTAAAATATTAATCATTTATATATTTTTTTCTTAAAAAATACAATCAAACGACAAATACTATGGTCTTCATAAAGTAATATTTTATTCCTCACTTCTATCAATTGGAAAAAAGGAAACCAAGAATATATATATATATATATATATATATATATTGCAAAAAGACAAAAACAAGTGACTTTTTATACACTATATGTGAAAGTACTGCCCCGAACATACCTCAATGACTAAAGATTCCTGTCTAATCTGCATTTCCATTCAATATCACAATAGAAAATATCCTTAGCACATAAAGTGATAGGTCTAAATAATATTTTGTAGAAAAATAAAGGGGAAGTTGAGCTATTAGCAAGCTAAACTGACAGTGTCTCATTTAACAATTGGGTATAGCGACACATTAAGTATATAATGACAGAATACATAGAAATATGTGGATCCTAGTAATTGAAACTGATTTCTATTCAGTTTTGAGTTGCAGCACTGCTGCCAAGCAGACTGACTTGACTGTTACTAAAATATTATCAAGATATATGCTTCTCTGGTTCCTATGACATGAAATGTTAATGGCATTAAATGCAAATAAAGTCAACATTATTTGGAATATTGGCTAAGAATATATTCCATGGTTGATTTATAAAATATATAGTCTTAAATAAGTTATTTTATTACTATTTCACTTTTTCAATTCTTTGATTTTGAGATGGAGTATTGTGGCATCTTCTATCGTGTCTTCTATGCTAAATAAGTTTATTTTTTATTTTTTACATATATATTTATTTTATTACACATATATACAATAAACTACTTATAGCAAGAAGAAACATGATACAATCAGGACTTATATAAATGTTACATTCTTAGTGTTTTGGCTATTTGTATTTGACAGCCTTGAAGAAAACATCATTCCTCTTTCTCATCTACTGCATCTAAAATTCTGAATGTAAATCAATCTCCATTACATTTGTCACTATCAACTTAAAACATCTATCCAGACCTAAAAACATTTTAACCTCTAATCAGTAAGCTTCATTGTAAAACTGAGGCACCTGGTCTTCAACTCCATCAGAGACTTGAGCAGGAATAAGCATGATTATCTGAGTATGCTGTGAGAGTGTTTTTCAGGAGTAGCTTTCCAAATGAGAAGAGACATAGTTTGTTACCTGAACAGTCACCCAAAACTATCTATAATGTTGGAACATCATCTTCAGCCTTCTGGCCCAAAATATCTGAGAGACGTATTTGTGAGGCAGGAACTATTAAGGACTTGTTTACCTTGTCTCTTCTAGCTTACAATTCTCTTGATTATATAAGATAGACAGTTATCCCAGATTGTCTTGTGTATTTCTAGTACAATATAATTAAAGCTTAAATATGTCTCTCAAAATTTTGCATGTTGGAAACTTAATTCAAATTTTAATAAGTTAATGATTTTTAGAGCGTAGGTATTTGCTAATATCTAGTGTTATCTGGTACATTGGGTATCTGAGTTTAATGATAGGACTTAAGACTTTATAGGAAGAATGGAGATCTGATGTGACACATTTCCTTTCTTTACTCATGTGATGCCATTATACTGCTTTGATGTATAAAGTTCTCTACCAGATGCAGATCCTATTTTGAGGACCCATTACAGAACTTGACTCAAGAGTAAGATTTAACAATAAAATATATACATACATACATACATACAATATTACCAGTGATGTCTTTTTATTGTATTTTATATAATATATATATATTTAATCTCCATTTTCATGCATGTGCTGACTCTAGTGCATTTTCAACTTCCAATACTCTTTCGTATTCATCAGTGGTTGCATCACTGCCTTTACCACAATGTTTTATGAACCTTTGGAGGGAAGGGTGCTATATGAAATAGATGTCCCTCTTAAGACCAAGTACTCCACAGATATTGATTCTTCACACTTAGATAACTTTTGACTCTCTACCTTAATGCCTGATTAACATTAAAGGAAGATTCATTGGTACAGGCAAGAAGCAGCAAATAATCTATCAATACTGAGAAGGTAGTTATGTACCATTCCCACTTAGCCAAACAAAAGTCATGGGTCCTTTACATGAGCTTATGAGTTCCACAACCATGGATTCTTGGACAGGTTTATGGTATCAAACATGATCTCCCTCCTGTGGAGCATTATTCAAATGCATGGAGTTTTGGATTCATTTTCATTTTAATATGTTGCAGAAAATAATATTTATCTTGATAAAAGACAAAGATTATCAACACACACACACACACACATGTGACATAATGACATCCATTACATTGCTTAGAAACTTGAGTTATTGGTTAAAGGGTTTGGTGAAGATCCCTAAACAACTCAGGCTGATGCTAGGACAGAAGGTTGTTCTCATAAAACTGACAGCAGGGTCCCATTGCAGAGGACAAGATCCTCACACCTTATTGAATGTAAAGATGTAGAGTTGGGGCCTGCATGGAGCATTCATTGATGTTTAGAATCTTTGGTCAAAGAAGGTATTCTCCATGCTACCAAAAGAAAATACTGGATACTAGACACAAAACCCTAAATTACAATCTGTTCTGCCTGCAAGATGTGCTGGGGCAATGGTGGTGCAGAAATTGTAGAGTGGCCAATCACTGTCTGGTTTAACTCGAGGTCCATGCCATGAGAGGGAGTCTATACCCTATACTGCCTGAATGGTCAGAAACCAGAGACTGGATAGCATAGAGACTTAATATAGAACTAAACATGATTTATAAAAAACAATATTTTTCCTAAGACTATTCTGTTATAGTCATATTTTGGTACATTATACAGTCATCATCAGAGAGCCTTTCTCTGGAAACAGATGGGAGTGTATGTAGAGACCCACAGCAAAGCATTTTTATATCAGTCAAATCTCATGAAAATCTTACTAAATCTCATTAGAATCTCAAATATAAAACAATAATATTAAATAAATCCATTGGGACGAAACTGAGAATCAGTGTGCTTTAACTCACATAACCACTGTACAAAAACTGCTAACTTAGTTAAGTGCCCAATATGTATTTGATACATCATTCAGTTGTAGCACTACACTATCTATTCCTTGCATAAAACTTCATTTTCAAACAAGAATTTAATTAATTGCTTTGGGCTTCATTTCAATCTGTCATTACTCACTGGCTATGTGAATGAAGAAACTTTCTTTATTTCAGGTTTTCTTAGGTTGAAAACAAAGGACATATATTCAATGTTATATACTTTTGTAAAAATTAAGGGTCATACTGCAAATAGAGTGCATAGAATAGTGTCTGATAATAGTGATGAGACATAAAAGTCCAATTCTAGACAAAGGGAATACCATCGGGCTAAGATATATTTGTGAAAATAATACTATTAATTTAATTAAATATTATTAAAATGTATAACATATAGTATAGATGATAATAAAACATTTCAGGAATCTATAATGAGCAGAAAAGATATTAAGAAAATAAAATATATAAATATATTTCAGTAAAATATACACATTTTATAGTTACCAAGACATTTATGTTATACTGAAAATAAAACTTTAGGTTTTTTCAATTAAGAAAAATTTCTTTAATAAATCATACTAACAAAATAGATGACAATGCTTCAAATGACAATTATATTTTAAGAAAGGAAAGTACATTAAAAGTTTACCCTTGTCTACGGATTTCGTTTAAAAAATGCATTTAGGAGGCCTGATAAAAATCAACCTTCAAGGTAAAATTGAAACTGAAAGCATTTTTGCTTCATTTCAATCTTATCTATGAAGGTCATCATTTTTTGTCTAATGCATTTAGCTAACAACAGAAAAGAGAAAAGAACTCTTCACAATGCTTCTTTAATATATCCTGTGATTCCAATTAATTTGTTTCACCTATACTTACACCTGTAATGAAAATCTTCCTTTGGGTCTTTTGACCTAGAAGCCACTATGATGACAAAATGTTTTCTCTAAACTTTTTATGAAAGGAGAAACTTTTGGTAGTATTGTCTAGAGTTCTCCCTACCTTAGAAAAAAAATTGCATTTTGTTTACCGAATAAACTAATACGAATAGAGTGAAGTAAAAAATATTTTTAGAAATATAAAAATTAAGAATGTGGTAGCTACAAAAAATGGTTAAAAATGAATAAGTTGAAATTCAGATTAATGTGGCCCATGGCTTAGATCTTAAAAAGAAAATGGAATATTCAAATAACTGCCTGTCAAATAAAATTTTATATATATATATATATATACATATATATATGTGTGTGTATATATATGTATGTACTGTATATAATATATATTGTGTATTCATATATGTACATATATACACACACACACAATAGTGTTGGTAGTAAAGACAAAAAAGCTATATTGGTTAGCTAGACTAGCAGTAATACAGAAATGTTGGAATACATTTGTATAGTCAATTAAAATACTTCATTTCATTAGCACATATGTATGAAACACTAGTGAGACAAAGGTAATTGCAATTTATTGTCAGTTCTTGCATTAAAAAACACAAAATAAGAAAGAAGAATGATTTTTTAAGGAGAAAAAGATACCACATAATGAGGAAATACAGCAATTAAGGCTCAAATATTAATCTACAGATTTCTTTCTTTTTTTTTTTTCAAACCCCTACTTTCTTTAGAGTTCTTAAACAATTTTTCCTCCATTAAAACAAACTAACTCAAGGTAGGGGGGAAAGTTGGTTAGTAGGAAAGGGGGATGTGAACCTGTTTAGATGTAGTTCTTTGGAGTGAATCCAGCCTTTGTTGTCAAGACAATAGCAGACCAACAAACAGCTGTGCCCATGGCACAGCTTCATACAAACCGCAAGACTCTGCTGAATCAGCATGAGTCAGAGGAAGTAGCAAGATTCCATCAAAGCAGCACAAGTAAGGAGGAGCTTACAGTAAGAGCATATACAGAGGGAGGTAATCCCCCTCAGGAACAGTCATAGGGGAGGGGAATAAGGGGAAAATGGGAGGGAGGAAGGAATGGGAGGATACAAGGGACGGGATAACAATTGAGATGTAACAAGAATAAATTAATAAAATAAATAAATAAATAAATAAATAAATAAATAAATAAATAAATAATAAAATAAAAAATAAAAAAAAGACTCAGCCAGAGTGCCAGGAAAAGTTGTCTGGAGCATTTCTCTGAGAAATGAAGTGTACAAAAGTGAAGACCAGCAAGAGATGGACCACCTTGCTGCAAGGTGTACTGATACAAAAGTGTTGTTTCACTGGCTGTGGGCTTCTATTTATCCCTTCTCAGAGTCCACTCAACGACGTTTTCCAGCTGGCAAAACCCACACCCTTACCATAAGACAGTTTCCATCAAAACATTGTACATCCTCTCACAAGTCCATTTTCTGCTAATAAAGAGCAGGAGTCTGTTTTCAGTGATGGTAAAACATTCCCACATCCCACATTTAGGACCATACTAAAAACACGTTCATATGACACAACTGAGTTTTTAAAGTAATCAGATTCTTCCACTTCACATGAGACTCCTTTATAAGATCCAACCAATATTTCTTGAATCACTACTGCACATGAAGCATGGTTTTAGTCAAATAGGATAATGGAGAATTATTGACATAGAACCAGTCATGACAGATATATATTGTGGTTAATGAGATTGAAAGTCAAATATCTGAAAATAAAGACAGTGTGTTCTGAGAATGTGAAAATTCAAAGTAAATCCAAAATATATCATCACTGAATTTTTAAAATGTGATTTAGGAATGTAATTCTAGAGTATATATTCAAATGTGAATGCTTTCAAACAGCAGGACCAGGAAAAATATATTGAAGGAATAGCCATCAAACATTGTTATAGTTCTGTGTTGATTCAATATATTCAGTCAGGATAGATGAGATGGAAAAGATATTAAGTGATCAGAATATAGAATCCAAGAACAAAAATACATTTTAATTAATAATTTTATATATAAACAACTACAGATTAAATAATTTTAATTATATTTTATATATAATTATTATTACATGTTTAAAAATAAACATATAACTATAATTCAAAATATGCATTGGAAACATTGATTTTAAATAAGTATAAAATGAAAATCAAAACTGAAGGCATAACAAGATATAGAATTTTTGAAGTTAAAAGATATAATGCAATAAAGTATGTTTTGTAAAATTATTGATTTCCTAGGGGACATAAAATGTGTTATAAAACAAAGTATCACCATTAATTTTCTAAAAATAGGTTTTCTTTGCACTTATATCTTATCTAACAGAAACAAAAGGCCTTCATTTCAGAATTTCTTAGTTTTAAACTCGATGAAGAGAGGGAACAAGGTAGGATAGGAAGTAGAGAGGGAAATGATGGTGGGGCTCAAATGTGGGTGTGTATGGGATGGAGGTCACATAGCTTGAAGAGATAAGAAAAACTTAAGGTGAGACCATCGCTGAGACAAAACTGGAAACCTACTACAGGGTAGGATCCTGGGAGGGTATGAGGTCAACTCTAGCTAAGACGCCTAGTAATGTGGTTCATGCAGACTGAAGATGCCATCTTCTAGTGAAACAGGACTTCCAATGGAGAGACAGGAACACCCATCCACGCACAAAAACTTCAACCTAAAATTAACTCTGCCTATAAGATGTGCAAGGATAAAATTAGAGCGGAGATTGAGGGAATGTCCAGCTAATGTCAGGGCCAATCAAAGATCCACCCCATGCGAGAGAGCCAATTCCTGGCACTAATAACAACACTCTGTTATGCTTGCAGAAAACAACCTAGAGTAGTTATCCTCTGAGAGACTCCACCCTACAGCCAATAAAAACAGATGCTGAGACTCAATAGCCAAACATTAGGCAGAGCACAAGGAGCCTTCTGGAAAAGTGGACTGAAGGGTAGAAGGACCTGGAAGGGACAGCAGATCAACAAAAAGACCAACAGAGCCAATTAATCAGGGTCCAGGAGGGCTTACGGAGACTGGAGCACCAACCAAGGACCATGCATAGACTGGCTATAGGTCTCCCAAACATATGTTGCTGATTGGCAACTTGGTCTTCATGTGGGTGACCTAGGAAGGGGAGCAGGGGCTGTCTCTTACATGGACTCTGTTTCTTGCTTTTCGAACAATTTCCCTCTGGTGGGGCTGACTTGCCCAGCCTCAGTTGGAAGAGGATGCACTCAGTCCTAATGCGACTTGATGTGAAGGGGTGGGTTGGGAGAGTCTCCCATTTTCTTAGGACTAGGGGAGGGAGAATATGGGGAAAAGGGAGGAAAAGTGAGACCTGCACGAGAGGAGGAAGGGGGCTACAATCGGGGTATATAGTGACTAAATATAAAAATAGTAATAAAAAGAAAAAAGCTTTAAGATGCCTTATCTAAGTGTAAGAAAATGTATGATTTATAAATTTTTACTTAAAATAAGAGACATGCTATTGAAGTTAGCCCTTCACAGCTTTGTTATGATTGTGTCTTACAAAATAGAGTGTCTCGAGGAAAACAAAGGAGAAAGTGTAAAGGCAGAACATTTGTAATTTGAATGGATCACCATTTTGTTTTGTTGTGTTTTTTAGGTTTTTCAAGAAAGGGTTTCTCTGTGTTGCATTGGCTGTCCTGGATTTTCTTGAAAACAAGGATGGCCTCACAGAGATCCAACTGCCTCTGCCTCCCTGAGTGAGGAATGTGTTGGGGGGATCATTTATTGATGCTGTTCTAATTTCTCAGAAGAATAAACTAGTAACACTGAAGATGACAGATCACCATGGCAAATACAATAATGAGGGAAAAGTTTTAAATATTGTGACAATTATCAAAATTAAATAGATTTTTCAAATTATTGCCTGTGAAATAAATGTATATATATATATATATCACATACACACACAGTGTGAAAAATATAATTCACAAATGCCATGGACCATCTCAGTAGGGTATAGGCCCTTGGGAATAAGACTTCTCGAAGCAGCAGTGGGCAAAGTGACAAACAGACCAACTCAGGGGAAAGTTTAAGTCTGAATGTATTTTTTGAAACAGGGAGTGTTTTCCGGTTACATTTTTCATACAATTCAAAATACAGTATGCAGAGTAATAATGTTGTCATCAATCTTGAATCATCATTCTTAAGTCATAAATTTGGTATCAGTACACATCTGCCCTCTTTATCAAATGTCAATGTTCTTTCATTATCGCAAACATCTGTGAGTTAAGACAGTTTTTTCTTAGCTCTTTTTGTCACTATCTGGAGCTTTCTTAAACACTTTCTTTGTAAGTAATAGTATAAACTATTAACTGGTGATTAATTCTTAGCCATGTTTTTATTTTCAAGTTGAGCAGAACTCGGTGGTAAACTAGCCTAAATGAACCTTAGCTTCAGTCACAAATTAGGTCGTTTCCTAGCAACAAAGTAACATTTGAAAAGTTCTGATAAGAAAGTAAAAACAAAGGCAGAATGTGCCAAAACAATGAGAAAAAAATGGTGCAATCAGTTACTCCTGGCAGGAACATCAGACCCACTCCAGCAGGCTCTCCCTGGGCCGGGGTCATCTCCCCAGGTTGTGCAGTATCATTTGTCACGCAGACTCCACTGGAGGGGTCATGACACACAAGTAAATTCACATGTCCATATTCATAGTTTAGTACAATTCTCAGACATCTGAGACCTTTCTTTGTTCATTGAGAGGTGTAAAAGTAATTTTATTCTCCTGGCCAATTGTTATCTAGGAGGCCAATTGCCTCCTTCTGCTAACCTAGGCCTACTCCTGGAAGGTTCTAGTTTCCATACAATCTAATCTAGACCTAGAATGTTTTCAGCCTTTGAGATTTACTGCTTAATAAGCTCACCCTTTATTATTTTTTTCTCTGGTCCATGCTGTCTGATTTAACTTAGCTGTTCTGCCTCAAACTCTTCTCCCAGCTGACTTATTTTATCTGACTTCTCTCTTGGCATGCAATTGCTGTGCTTAACCTCAAACTAACTCAGAAATGCTCTAATCTTCTGGTGTCTTCTCATTTTCTGGTTTGTGGCATCTTCACCTGAGTTCTCTTTCTGCAACCCATGTCTCTAGCCTGTCCTGTTAAAACTGCCTTTTCTCTCTGAAAAGCTGTCTCTTAAGTAGTATCCCTTTACTCTCTCTTCTCCTGAAAATTGGGTGTATCCTATTCTGTTAAATTTTCTCTGAATTGTCACCTTTTCTGCCACTCTATTAAACATCACTTTCAAACATGTGTGCTTCCTTCTACAGACTATCTTTACCTTGCTTTGGGATTAAAGCAATATATCTTCATACCTGGATTTAAGAATTTCTTTGTCTGATACTTGCTCTATACCAGGCTGGCCTTGAATTAAAATTAAGGTCTGTTTGCCTCTGTCTCCTGGATTAAAAGTGTGTTTGTCTTCCATCCAGATCACATAGACCTAGAAAATCTTTGGAAGTTTTATCCTTCCAGCCAGATCACATAGACCTAGAAGGTCTTTGGATGTGATCTCCTCCCAGAACAATCATTTCCCAAATTAACATTCCTCTACAGAAAAGTTATTAATAAGGAAAATAAGAATTTTGAGATCCAAGATGGCAGCACCAATCACAAACTGCATCTGATTAGCAGGAAAACCATGACTGCCCAATGACCTAAAAACCAAACAGAAATACAAAACATTGATTTCCAGACAGCGACCACATTGGAGGAACCTCTAGGCCTGCTAACACCATAGACAACCAGATGCCTAGAGGACAATTCAAGAAGACTAGTAACAAAACTCATAGCCATATAACACCACCAGAAACCAGTGATCCTAACACAGCAAGCCCTGGAGATATGAACACCCATGAAGCACAAGGTGAGGACTTTAAAATCTGAGGTGACAAAAATGATAGAAGCTTTGAAAGAGGAAAATAAATCACTCAAAGAAACACAGGAAAATACATTCAAACAGATGAATTAATTGAATAAATCCTATAAAGAATTATAAGAAAAATACATCCAAACAGTGTCTTGCTTTCCTAACCTCCACAATTGGAAATATCTTTCACTGATGGTCTCCTCTGAACCTTTGATCATCCAAGGACCATCACTAACTCAATTAGAGCTTGTCATGTAGAGAATTTTCCTTTATTTCAGTCATCAAGAGTAGCTCAGCTTTTAATGATACATACTTTCTCCACTAGCATCACTTAAATCATATAGTATGACAAAAAATTAGATTTCTCTGTAACGCTGACCTGTATGATGGGATTACAACTGTTTCGTCAAAACTCACAAATGAAATTGAAATCTAAGAGCTGTTGCCTTGTTCTGAGGATAGGATTATAGATGTTTCATCTGAATTATTTCTGAAAACAGCTCCAGATATTCTACTTATTGCTGGCAAAACAGCTTTGGCTATTTTGTTTGTTTCTCTGAATTATGCCACATATTTATTTCTTTTTTAATTGTTTTAGAACAGATTGTAAGAGTTGGTTTTCCAATTGTAGGAAATGCTCTATAAACATACTAGGAAATGAATTTAAAAGGGATAAGGTATTTGAATGATATTTGACAATAGGAAATTTAATTGAAACTGTTTCAAGAGAAAAAATAAATACATTCCATTGGTAATCAATTAATTTAGCATAAGTATATGAAATTATTCACATACATGTATAAAATTAGATATGCTATATATTTGAAGCAAGCATTGACAAGAGTTGCATGATGGAGGGTACAGCACAATTATGATAGTTGGAAAATGCGTTGTTCCACTTTCTATACTCTATATAACAACTATTTATAAAAAGTGGAAATAAATTATTTGAAGTACTCAATAGAGCCTGAAGTATTAAAAATACACAAAGTTCCATTAGACCACATAAAACTTACAGATACTTATGTAACTTATACATCAAAATACTATAGAAAATATCATATTCTGCCCCATAAAGAGAAGTATTAAAATAAAAGATCAAAACCATAATCATTCAAAGTATATATTTTTAATCAAAGTTATATGAAATTGTGTAAATGTAAAAATGTGCAAAGAAAGAAAGACATTTTTTAATGAGGCAAATTTAAATGTATCTTGATATAAATCTAAATGAAAATATAACACATCAAAGGCTGTAGTTTGCTAGAAAAGTACTAGGAATATTTTAAAATATTCCTATATTATTACGTAAAGAAAAATTTAAATGAAAATTCAATTTTGGGTGAAGCAGCAGTGCTGGTTAGGAACTTCCAAAATGAACAAAATGACTGAGACAGTTTACTGCCTGAACAGTCACCCAACAATCTGTATAACAGTGGAGCATCATCTTCAGGCTTCTGGCCCAATATTTCTGTCAGATTTATCCACAAAGCAGGAATTATTGAGGACTTGCTCACCCTGTCTTGGCTACAGTCAAGTTTAGTTGGTTAGTGGATAAGATCTTTTTAGATCAAGATAAAGGAGTTAAGTTAATAGAGATGAGATAGGATAGATTTTGAATTTCATTCAGAAATTTAGACCCAACAAGACAGGAAAGATGTTTACTTTAAGTTTGATAAATACAGCCATATCACTATGAATGTAACATTTATAGAACTCATGATTGTCACAGGGTTCTCCCTGCTGTATGTAGTTTGTTTTATGCATGTGTGATAAAATAAATAAATAAATAAATAAATAAATAAATAAATAAATAAACAAACAATTCAATTTTGGACAGGCAATGTGCCTAAATTGGTATGGGTTCTAGCCACCAGCCTGAAAATCTTAGTTCAACTTCTAGATACTATTGTAGCAGAAGAATAGATTGACTTCCAAAAGATTTATTTTGATCTCCACACTGTATATTGTGGCATTGTTTGCCATATACACAAAACAGATAAGTTGCTGGGAAAAAAACTAAATTCACTCTTTTAAGAATTATATACATGCAGATCAAATATATCCCAAAGATAAAGACAATATTTTAAAATATCAGAACAAAGATAAACATAGCACTGAAAAAAAGGTAGAAAATAGTAACAGAGCATAATTTTTATTATTTGATAAATTTGCAATGGTTTTATTAAACTGACACTAAAAAAGAATACAAACCCCCCTGATCTAGCCCATGGACAAGACAGTCTCCACACTTGAGTGGAGAGAGGGATTTGACTTTCTCAAGTACTCTGGTGCCTCACATCTGACTATGTCCCCTGGAGGGGGAGACCTAGTGGCACTCAGAGGAAGGACAGCAGGTCACTGAGAAGAGACTTGATACCCTATGAGCATATACAGAGGGAGGTAATCCCTCTGAGGAACAGTCATAGGGGAGGGGAATAAGGGGAAAATGGGAGGGAGGGGAGAATGGGAGGATACAAGGGATGGGATAACCATAGAAATGTAACAAGAATAAATTAATTTAAAAAATTAAAAAAAAAATTCAAATTTAAAAAATAAATAAATAAATAAATAAATAAAATAAAATAAAAAAAATAAAAAATAAAAAAAACCAAACATGAAAACACAGCAACTGAAATTATAATAGTCTTATAAAGAGTAAGTAATATTATGGATTAAAGAAATAGCTCAACAGTTAAAAGCACTGGCTATTATTCCAGAGGAAAGAAGAGCAATTACCAGTACTCATGTATAAGTTCATAACTGTCAATAATTTTAGTCCAAGGAGATTAAATGTACTCTTCTAGACATTGTTGGTATTAGGCATTTATATAGTACATGGGCATACATAAAAGCAAAACACTACCACACATTACAGTAATAAAATAATAAGAAATATGAATAACTTAATGTCAGTAGTCGGTAATATAAATAAAATAAAAGTTTATAATAAAATATTATTAAAATTTATTAAATTAATAATTTTATCAGAAGCATGCTATTGAATTTACAATAAAAGGTTAACAACAAGGTCTAGTAATATACATTTTTAATGATGACTTCTGTCACTCATTTAAAGCATTAATACAAATCTTTATAAACAACTCCAAAATATAGAAAGGAACAGTTTTTCATTATAAGCAATATATTTAATCTATGGTCAGATTCATAATTCATAACAAACAGACATTAATTTTCACTTTGTATAAATATGCAAAATTTTTGTTGTAAACACCAGAAAAAAATGCATCTAGACATTGTAATTTGCAGTTGTTAATGAATTTCCTGTGTAGAAAACTTATAGTATATCACAGTTGTAAGCACTTTACAAATCTTTTCATTAAAATTTTCTGCCAATTAAACGGTTATTTTTAAGTTTCATTTCATCTTGTTTATTTCAATTTAAGTTAAATTGCTTTTTAGGAAGCTACAATTTATGACAATCAAATAGTAAATTCTCCTACCTCCTTATAGTGTGTAACACCATCATGAGGACTCACAAGCCATTCTTAATTTAATAATCACTAGCCCTACAGTTAGGACCTCAGTAATTATGGTACATTTACATAGCTTTCATTCTAAAGAAAATGTAAGTCTTCATAAATACAGAAATGTAATCAGTGAAAAGAAATGAAGAGATCAGTGTGATGGTGCATGCGTTTAATCCCAGCACTTTGGGAGACAGATGCAGGCAGACCTCTTTAAAGTCAAGGCTGGCCTGGTCTACAGAGCAATTCCAGGACAGCCAAGGCTACACAGAGAAACCCAGTCTCAAAAAAGTAAAATAAAATAAAATAAAATAAATAAATAAAAAATTTTAAAAAAACAAAAAGAAGAAAATAAATGAACAACATGACTTCCATTGAAGATATCCCTCTCAGGAACAGTCATAGGGGAGGGGAATAAGGGAAAAATGGGAGGGAGGGAGGAATGGGAGGATACAAGGGATGGGATAACAATTGAGATGTAATATGAATAAATTAATAAAATAAAATTTAAAAAAAGAAGATATCCAACAGATGGTGGGGTAATAAAACTAACAAAATATGAAGTCACATGGAAAGCCATTCACTAATTAAAACATTTAAAAGAATTTTATCGAGGTATTATGCATGTATGGATATTGCAGTTCTCAAAAACCATGGGTTATTAAACAAAATTTCCAGTGCTGAGTGTGGGACACTTTCCTATGAATTGTTCAAAAAAGTTCCAGTGACCCTTAAAACTTAACAGGATATGGCCATTTGCATTGTACTCTTATAAATGTATGGCAAACTCTTATTGTTGAAGACATCACATATCATGTTTGAACAGTACATAAGAAACTTGGTGAACTGAGCATGAAGCTTCCTTCCTGATTGCTTGCCTTCAGAGTATCAGAAGTTGCTGCATAGGCATCTAAGGGGAAAAGTAAAGAATGATCTTCCTGGCATTAGACTTTGCATGATTCAAGACAAACTATTGATAGGCAATAGTAGAAACTGGTACAATAGTATTACAACATGTATGGAGTAAACAAAAGATTCATGATTGCCTTTGAGGATGTGCTTTCAATCTCAGTATTGTGGATTTGGTCAAAGAACCATGGCTAGGAAGGTCATAGACACTAAATGTAAATTTACTACTTTTGTTTTATTTTTGCTAAATAGACATGCTGTTAAAACAGTCTTCTTAGCAGGTACATTCATAACCAAAGAATTGTGTTATCCTTCACCTTTTATCTAGGAAGCTTCTTTTTGCAGTGAATGGTAGTTACTGCAGAGACTTATGTATGATGAAGGTATTGAAAACAAGTGACAGTTGAGCATTCAGCATTAAAAGGTTCAGATACATCACCCCTTCCAATGTTCAGAGAACACAACAGAAGGGGAAGGATGTAAGATCTCTGTAATAAGATGGTAGGGGAAGGAGGGTAAAGTGCTAGCTCATGAGCATCATATGACTAAGGTACTCTGGAATTAAAACAGTTGCCTGTGTTGTTCTGATGAGGAACAACAGCTGAAACACTTGGTACAGGAACATGAAGGATGCACGATGTCTGCATCCAGCATGTTGAGAGAAAAGAAACCTGTCAGGTCTTATCCAATGTCAGTGTCTAGTTCTTTTGTTCTGAAAACATATGATTTCTCATAAGCCTTATAGTGTTCTAAAATTATACATCTATAAGGTGTACATTATGCACAGAACAATTAAGGTTGTTTTTCTTCTCTTTGTATGAGCAGAATAAAAGATCTGTAACTCTTCATTTATGCCATATGGAGAATGGCATCTAATAGTAATTCATAGATGTTCTGTACCCAACAAGAAGCATTGTCTATGCTTAGACATTCATGTCTCAAACAGTCTCAGAGCTAGTCTCATATAGTTGGATTAGCAAT
Source organism: Acomys percivali (assembly GCA_907169655.1). Taxonomy (NCBI): domain Eukaryota; kingdom Metazoa; phylum Chordata; class Mammalia; order Rodentia; family Muridae; genus Acomys; species Acomys percivali. Next base: position 93,834,805 of record OU015760.1, read on the forward strand.
ATAAATTACCTGCTTATTTTGCAGTTTAAATTCTTCACATCCTGATTGTACCCATTCCCTAATCCCTTCCTCATCCCCCCTCCCTCCCTCATCCCCTCTAACTCCCTCCCTTAGTACTCAGAAAGGAGATCCCTCCTCCCCTAACATCTGACCTCAGCCTATCAAGTCTCACCTGTACTACCTGTAACCTCTTCCTCTGTAGCCTGGCAAGGCCGCCCTGCCAGGGGAAAATGATCAAAATTCAGTGGCCAAAGTACATCTCCAAAGTAGCACCTACTCTCCACATTGTAGTACCCACAAGGAGACTGTGCTACTACATCTAAGCACAGGGTCTAGGTCCACATAATACATGGTCCTTGGTTTATGTACTAGTCTCTGTATTGTAGTGTAGTTATCCTGTATTATGTGGCTAATATCTGATTATGACTGAGTATATACCATGCATGTCTTTCTAGGTCTGGGTTACTTTGGTTACCTCACTCAGGATGACCTCTTCCATTTCCATCCATTTGCCTCCAAATTTCAAGAGTTCCTAGTTTTTAATAGCTAAGTAGTATTCCTTGTGAGTGACAATTAAAGCATTAAGTTGGGGAGTAGATTCACTAATCTACTTTTCCTTCTATCTTCCATATCTATTTCTATGTACTCCCTTCTTTCTTTTTAAACCATATCTCCAAACCTAAGAATGTAAGACAAGGGAAAAGAGAGACATCACTGAATTTAATCTTGTTTTCTTTCTAAATAAGAGCAATAATAACTTGCAACCAACTCCCACTGATAATAGCCCTCGATAGCCGAAGAAAGCAACAAAACCCTACCTGACTCTCCTAAAAGAAAATGGAGCATCATTCTCTTAAGGTTTCTTCTGGCTGATTTAGGACAAATAACACCCTGTAGGGGCCCAAATAAAATTGGGGAAGTGATTAAACAAGCTAGGAATCACACTTGTGGTCCAGTTTCTAAATGCTGAGAAATTCCAGGCTGAATTAGAGTCCTGTGTGGGACAATCTGAAATGCTGGACCAATTGAGATAGGAAGTTTTATTTGAAAATGTCCTCCGAGCTGTCTTGTTCTGAGGAGGAACAGAAATTTAAGCACTTGGTGCTGGTATATGAAGGATATGGGATGTCAGGTCCAGCACACTGAGAGGAATGCATTCTGTCAGGTCTGATACAAAGGCAGCGTCCTGCTATTTTGTTCTAAAATCATATAATTTCTCAAAAGCATTATATAGTCCTAAAATTATAAGTGTATAAGGTGGGCATAAAGTTACTCTTTTGTTCTTTGTATGAGCAGAAAAAAAAGACATCTGTAAATCCTCATTCATGTCACATGGGGAATGGCATCTAATAGCAATTCATAGTGGTTCTGTAGCCAACAAGAAGCATTGTCTATGCCTAGACAGTCATGTCTCAGCAAGTCTCAGATCTATTCCAATAGAGTGGGATTATCAATATAAATTACCTGCATATTCTGCTGTTCAAATTCTGATTATGAGTGAGTATATACCATGCATATCTTTGTGGGTCTGAGTTACCTCACTCAGGATGATCTTTTTCTAGTTCCATCCATTTGTCTACAAGTTTTAAGATGTCCTTCTTTTTAATAGCTGAATAGTATTTCATTGTATAAATGTACCAGTTTCTTTATCCATTCTTCATTGAGGTACATCTAGGTTGTTTCCAGATTCTGGCTATTATGAATAAAACTGCTATGAATATATTTGTGCAAATGTCCTTGTTGTATGATGAAGAATCTTTCAGGTATATGCCCAGGAGTGATATGGTTGTGTCCTGAGGTAGAGTTATTCCCAATTTCCTGAGAAAGCACCAGATTGATTTCCAAAGTGGTTGTAAAACTTTGAACTCCCACCAGCAATAGAGGAGTGTTTCTCTTTCTCTATACCCTTGACAGTTTGTGCTGTCACCTGAATTTTTGATGTTAGCAATTCTGAGGTGTGTAAGATGGAATCTCAGAGTCATTTTGATTTGCATTTCCCTGATAACTTGGAATATTGTGCATTTCTTTAGGTGTCTCTAATCCATTTGATATTCCTCGCTTGAGAATTCTCTGCTTAGTTCTATTCCCCACTTTTTAAATTGGATTATTTGGTTTGTTGGTGTTTAATTTCGTGTGCTCATTATATACTGTGGATATTAGGCCTTTGTCAGATGTAGAGTTGGTGAAGATATTTTCTCAGTCTGTAGGCCATTCTTTTGTTCTGTTGATAGTGTCTTTACCTTACAGGAGCTTTTCAGTTTCATAAGGTCCCAGGACACCTTTGAGGAATGCTTCCAATCTCAATTGGTTTAGCACTTCAGACTGTCCCACACAGGTCTCTAAAAGACTGCAATTTCTCAAGATTTAGAAACTGGACCACAAATGCTATTCCTAGTGTATATAACAATTTCCCCAATTTTATTTGAGTCCCTACAAAGATATTTTTCATCCCAAATCAGCTGGAAGATACCTTAATATAACAACACCCATTGGGGGTCAGGTAGGTTTTTGGTTTCTTTCTTGGGCTCCGAAGGATTATCTTCAATGGTAGTTGGTTGTAAGTTATTGTTATTATTTAGAAAGTAAGGTTGGACACAGGGATGTCTATCTTTTCCTTTATCTTTCATTCTTAGGTTTGGAGATAGGGGTTGAAAGAAAGAAGAGGGAATATAGAAATAGATAAGGAAGATAGAAGGAAAAGTAGATTAGTGAATCTACTCCTCAATTTAATGCTTTAATTGTCACAAGGTTATTTTTATTTCACTGGTATAGACATTTGTATATAGAAGCAAAATAAGTTTAATTTTAGATACAGTGACATAGAATTCAAATGCAAAATTATTCTTCATACACATTATATATATATATATATATATATATATATATATATATATATATCTACCCTAATATGAGGTATTGTATTCATATAACTCAATTTTAATACAAGGTTTAATTCCAATACTTTGAAATTTCTGTTGCAGTAGGTTTAGGATAAATAAGTTATACAAGTTAATCGTTAGTTGATCCAACCATGGTCATATCAATTACAAGTCTATTTTTACCACAAGAATATACATCTTATGTGAGGCAGATATATATGATATCTATGATACTATAGAAAGATAAGGTAGGCTAGTTAGTTAAGGTCTTCAAAAACCTCATAGACATGCAGAATATGGCATTTGAAAACGCTTTTATTATGTTAAAAATTCACCAATAATGAGACAGGTAACTCCTGGCAACACCCAGCTTACCTCAAAGAGCATCAAAGAGCCTTCTTATGGAGATGGTTTCAAATGTGGCAAACAAGACACTGGCAAAATGTCCTCATTTCTACCACTGACAGAATTTTGCATAAAAATGGGCAAGTTTGGATGCAGACAGAGTCAACAGCCAAACTCTGCCAAGACAGGGTAAGCAAGTCTTCAATAGTTCTTGCCTCACAAATATGTGTCAGATATATTGGGCCAGAAGGCTGAATATGCTACTAACATGTACTCCCCGTATACTCAGGTAATCAAGTTTATTCCTTCTCAAGTCTCTGATGGGGTTAAAGACAAGATAGTTTCCTTTTACAGTTAAGCTTAGTTGTTTAGGTGTTAAAATGTTTTTAGATCTAGACATGTTTTATGTTGATAATGATGTGATATGATATATATTGAGTTACATTCAGAATTTTAGATGCACAAAGATAGGAAAGATGTTTTCTTCAAGGATGCCAAATATAAATAGCCAAACACTAAGAATGTAACATTTATATAATTCCTGATTGTGTCATGGTTCTTTTTTATGTAGGTATTTTATTGTATATATTTGTAATAATATAAATATGTATATGTAAATTTTTTTACTTTCATAAAAAACAGATGCCTAAATAAAGCCTGAAAAATATTAAGCCTGTAAAATATTAACTAGGAGATTGGCAATGTGTTAATAGGGACTGACACTAGTCCAAACAAGAAAGGAAATACTCCAGGGTTGTTAAATAAAGAAAGTCATTGTCTTGTGTGACGCAGCTATTGGCAATATACTCATTGTCCCATAGAAAACTCCATACCCACAATCACACTAGTGACTTATTTAATCAAATGGATCACAAAGCATGTAAAAGCAATTTTTTTCTCCTGGCTCAATGCTATCTGGGAAGCTAATTGCCTCTTTCTGATAACCTACACCTAGTCCTGGAAGCTTCTAGCCTCCATACAACGTAATCTAAGCCAAGAATGTTATAGCCTCTGAGACTTACTGCTTAATAAGCTCACTCTCATGTTGTTTTAATTGAAAATCCCAGATTGCTCTATTTTACCAATAAACACACAGGAGCCAGATGTTGTGAAAAACCAGCTAGCTCAGAGAAACAGAGAAAGCACCAAGCTAAACTTTCTACTCACCTCAAGTCCCAATGGAGAAGGCACCAAGATATTCACTAGCTCAGCTGGCAGCCCGCAGGAAAAGGTTAAAAAAAAATGCCCAAAAGTCCAAATGCCAAGTAGCTAAGAACCAAGCTAAAATCCCAAGCTAAAGAAGCTCCAAAGACCAAAACCCTCTTCTATAACTATAGGCTGTCTTATATACCCCTCAACTCAAAGTCTCTCCTACTCATTAAACTCATAAGCAGGTTTCTTGCTCTACCTCTTGACCTAGACTTAACTTTATTGAATCCTGTGTCCTGATAGCTCTAGGATTAAAGGTGTGTGTAAGGCTGGATGAACCACACCTTAATCACCTGTCTATAATAGTGAGAGTTCTTTGATTAAAGGTGTACTAGTGCTCAAGCACAAGAACAAAGATTTACAGTTCAAGCTCAGCGATCAAAATGGGATCAAAGAGATTTTTACAGTTCACAATCTCAGGGATCACAATGGGATCAAAGATCCTATCACACCCTTACTTGTTCTATCTGGTATCCATGCTGGCTGATTCAACTCAGCTGTTCTGGCTCAAACTCTTGTCCCAGCTGACTTATTTCATCTGCCTTCTTTCTTGACCTGAAATTGCTTTCTTGACCTCAAACTAACTCAAAATCTGCTCTAATCTTCTGGCTTCTTTTCATTTTCTGGCTCATTCTGTCTTCACCTGAGTTCGCTCTCTGCAACCCATCTCTCTATTACTGTCCTGGTAAAACTGCCTCCTCTCTCTGAAAAGCTGCCTCTTATGTAGCTTCCCTTTCCCCTTTCTTTGCCTGAAAGTTGGGCATATCCTATTCTCTCAAATCTTCTCTGATTTGTCCTTTTTCCTGCCACTCAATTAGACATCATTTTCAAACATGGGTGCTTCCTTATACAAACTAACTTTACCTTTGTTTGGATTGAAGGCATGCATCACCAAGCCTTGACCTAAGCTCTTCTTTACCTGATCCCTGCTCTATAACAGGCTGGACTTGAACTCACAGATTTGTTTGCTTCTGTCTCCTAGATTAAAGGCATTTTTGTCTTCCATACAGATCACACAGACCTAGAAGGTCTTTGCATGTGATCTCTTGCCATTACAGCCATATTCTGAATTAACATTCTTCTACTAAAAAGCAAAAACAAAAATACAGGTAAAAAAAAAACAATGAGAGTAGGATTGGGACTTGGTGGAAGAAGGGTGAGACAGATGGAATGGTGTTATTTTGAAGAGAGATATGGATGAGTGTGAACAGAGTGTGTTGGATGCATATCAAGTTGTTAATGAATATATTAATTTTAAAATAAATAGATGAATGAATTATACAAAGAGGCCTCCCATTACTCCTCTACCAACTGTGGCTTGTAAGCTCAAAAACCCTCTAATTTATTAAGACTATTTTTATTTTTATTTTTTGGTTTATCGAAACAGGGTTTCTCTGTGTAGCCTTGGCTGTCCTGGTCTCGCTTTGTAGACCAAGCAGGCCTCTAATTCACAGAGATCCGCCTGTCTCTGCCTCCCAAGTGCTGGGATTACAGGGGTGCACCACCACATTTGAATTATATTTATTTATTTGTGTGGAATGCAGTTCTCATGATATCACACATGTGTTTAGGAAAATTTGTGAAGTAAGTGTTCTCCCTCTAACATATTCCTGATCTCAGTCTTGGTAGTAAGCTCCTTGACCTGCTGAGATAACTTGATGCATAAAGAGAATTCATCTTAAAGGAAAGTGCTTTTTATTACATTGAGTGTTATGGATAAAACAAAGCTTGAATGTAGAATGGCACATGCTATATCATCTTAAGGTCACCAAAAATCATATATACATACATATATATATATATATATATATATATATGATTACAGCTATATAGTTATATAGGAACATATATCCAATTCTATCATTTTATAAAAGGCTCCAAAATTAGCTTGTCCAGGGTTGTATAGTTAATAATTTATGCAACCACAATTGATAAGATGTATTCCTTATATTGTCTGTAGATCAAGGAAAGTTTGTCTGTATAAAGTAGATGTGTAATAGAGGAATGTCACTTTAGTATATATTGGATCTATTAATGTTACACATATACTTTAACATTACCTAAATTTATACAGCTAAATTCTTTCTTTTTGGATTATTACACTAAATCTTTAATGTTTCTATAGATTGTCTCTCATTTCTTATTGCTCTATTCTACACTTCTTGGAGATAATCATCATTTTTCTGTTTAAAACTTCTACTTCACTAAAGTTCCTACACTTAATCCCCATTTGTCTACTAGAAGAAAACTACTTTTTAGAAGTTTCATGCATGAATTTTTTTTCTTACAGAACTTTCATGAATCTTTACTCTTATAAAAGTACATTTTTCACCCTCCCATATATTGGCATAAATGTTCTCTTGCTTCTGAGAGATTGGATAGATGTCTTTCTTCTTCAGGTAAACAACAGAAATTAGTTTGCCAAATCTCACTGATGTCTATGCACTATGAAGGTGCAGAGTTAAAAAACATAATAGCCTCTGAAAAAGCATTTAACTAAAGGAAAGTGTACTAGGTTGCTGAATGGATATTTTTACAATGAACGATCTTTTCCGATTATTCATTTGTAGGTAAATTTGATTTCCATAATGAAGCAAACCCTTAAGATAAAACTGTGTTCACCAAGTCTCCTTATCAGGAACTCACTGATCATCTTGTGAAAACCCACACCAGAGTGTCTGTTCAGAGGACCCAGGCTCCAGCTGTGGCTACCACATAAGGGTTTTTACAAGAAAAATAAAGTGGATTAATTCTGTTAGAAAAGAAAAAGATAAATTATCATACATGTAAAATTAGTAAATTCTAAATAATTAAGTGTTCTATTTTTTTTAGCTTTTTAAATTCTTTTTTAATTTTATTTTATTAATTTATTTATATTACATCTCAATGGTTATCCCCTCCCTTGAATCCTCCCATTCCTCCTTCCCTCCCATTGAAAATGTCCCAAGAAATATAAATTTCAATTTTTCCAAATATTTTTGTTTGAAATGGAAAACCATATATACCATGTAATAATTTAAAATGAAATTAATGAAGTAAATAATCTTATGTTTTAGGTAAACATTAGTTTAGAATTACTAATCAATTCTATTATTTTTCAATTATTTGGGGTTTAAATAAGATAAAGATTATATTTACCATATGTATACTTGTTTTTATTTTGAAGAAATATTTAACATATTCCATTTACATATGAAAAGTAGGATATAAATTATGGTATAAACACCACAGTGGATATAGTGACATTTAGCCTATGTATTGTGCCTGACTGATGGCATTAGAGATAATGATGTTATAATCTGCAAAATATTGTGACTATGGCTTAATGAAAGATTAAATGATGAGCATTCTTTCAAGATTCATCTCTAAATTAGATGTAAATGTATGCAGATCATTTCTTAATATTGATTTGATAAATCATAATGGCAAAAATTATCTCCATCTTTTTAAATTAAGACACTTAATAATTGACAAAATGAAATGTCATATTTAGGTTTGAACAGAGGACAATTCTGGGTAGACACATATAATGTATAATACAAGAAGATTAAATTAATAAAGAAATTATATTTCAACAAAAATTTCAATATTTATCATTCTATTAAATTCTGATTATTTTAATGGTTTCAGTGATAGTGTTTTCTAATCAATTTGCTTTATTAAGCTAACATATTTTTCATTTCACCTTTCCAAACAAAGATGAGCCAGTGAAATTCGCATCATGGGCAAATAACTACACAAAACACTTTCAAAACAACTAATATTTCTATGTAATATTAAGAGGTATGTAAATGTTTATGCCACAATTAAATTTTTTCAAAACCTGGTTATTTATATATCTAGCCTTGCACTGAGACTGGAAAGCTAGATTAAGAAAGTGGATTCTTCCGGGCGTGATGGCACACGCCTTTAATCCCAGCACTTTGGGAGCAGAAGCAGGATTGCTGAGTTCGAGGCCAGCCTGGTCTACAAAAATGAGTCCAGGACAGCCAGGACTGTGACACAAAGAAACCCTGTCTCAAAAAACAAAAGAAAACAAAAAAAAAGAAAGAAAAAAGAAAAAAAGTAAGAAAGTGGATTCTAGACTATCAATTGGAAAAATATTACTTTAGAGGTCATATGTCTTTCTCACAAGTAATTTACTTAGAGTGATGCATAAAATTCTATAGTTTTTAATAATTTTAAATTTTGTTTTGGTTCATTGGTATAGACAAAAATTTATATTTACATAAAGAATATATTCTGTACCTAAGGCACAGGATGCATTTTGGAAGAGGAGGCAAAAAGATTTTTTAAAAGCCAGAGAATCTGAGAGTCTTTTACGATACTATGTCTCCTAATAATGCCAGAATCTACAACCATTAATATCTCACTGAACTGTGAACTAAGCCAAGAGAAGATCAATAAATATGCTAAAGCAGACAGGTAAAAAAGATTATGACGTCTCAAACCTACGCAAAGAACTACAAGCTAGTAAGGAATGATAAAAGCAGGAGATATAGTCTTCTTGAGGCAAGAGCACACCAAATGGTTAGTCCAGTATCAAATGATAAACCTTGAAAGCATACATATCCATAACATTATAAAAACTGAGCAAGCTTTACTTATATATTTAAGAATCTATGTGTATATTTATACATTCATGTAATAACAGTTAATGAAAAAAGTTTATGAATTTTAAAAAGAGCAAGGGGTGGACATATGTTAAGGTACAGAGAAGGAAAGAAATAGTGAGAGTATATTTTACTTTTTAATTTTATTTTATTTATTCTCCCATACAACACATTGTGAATGTTGTTTTTATTTTCTCAAATGATGGGATGAGATTAAAATTGTTCTCAAGCCTTCTTGCTTTTTCCATGTTCTCATTGACTTGTTCAACTCAGGTTTTCTGGTGGATTCCAAGTGGCTTCTCTTAGATTCTGATTGATTTACACTGCCCAGCCTCAAACTCATTCTGGCAATATATTTTAATCTTCTGGCTCCTTCTCACTATCTGGCTCATTCTATCTTCACCTGTTTCTATCTTATAACCTCTGCAACCTTTCTGTTAAGTTATCTCAGTAAGAAACTCTTGTTCAAAAACTCTCTCCCTCTCTGTACACTGCTCTTAAGTAGCTTGTCCTTCATGTCTTTTTCTAGTGAGAGTTGGGAATAGCCTATCTCTGACTCATTCTGCCAAATCTTTTTCTGATTTGTCACTTTGTCTCCCCATCAATTAAATGTCACTTTCTAACAAGGCTGTTTCCTTCTACAAACTAACCTTATCTTCATTGTTTGGGATTAAAGGTGTATACTAAGGGAGTATCAGTATTCCAGCAAGATCATACAGTAATCCAGAGCATGTCCATATTCAAAGTGGATCACATAAACCTAGAAAGTCTTTGGATATGACCCTTTGCCAGAACACCAATGTTGCTGGGTTAAAATTCCCCTACAGTACATCGCAAGCACATCCTAAACTCCCTTTCCTCCACCGAGATCTTCCCACTTTTCCTTTCTCCACAGACCCCCTGTTTCTCTGTTTTCCTTCAGAAAAAAAAAAAACAGGTCTCCCAGTAGTAACAACCAAACTGACATCATAAGATTCACTGAGACTAGGCATCAACTCCTCATATCAGGTGAGATGGGGCAACCCAGTAGATGGTAATGAGTCCTGAAATTGGGCAAAAAGAGTTAGATATACTCCCACTGTTAGTAGAACAACAAAGACCCAAGTTAAACAACCACAACATAGATACAGAGGTCTGAGGCCATGCCCATGCAGGCTTCATTGTTTCCATTTCAGTCTCTTTGAAGCCCTATGACCCCTGCTGAGTTGATTCTGAGCATCCTGTACTCATGGTGTCCTTGAACCCTCAGGCTCCTACAAACTTTTATGACCTACTTCTGCAGTGTTCTCTGAACCTATGAGTCCTGTACTAATGGTGTCCTTAAACCCTTAGGTCCTCACAAACCATCATACCTTCTTCTGTAGAGTTCTCTGGATCTAGAGTTCTGGATGGCTCAGAGACCTAGGGTAGAACAAAATAACAGAAAAGAAAGAGGAGGAAGAGAGGAGGAGGAGGAGGTCTTCAAAGAAATGATTCCTAATGATATTCTGCTTGACTCACAGATAAGTGAGCCTGTTCAATTGATGGGAGCAGCTAAAGACCCATGCCAAACATAAGGGGTAATTATATTTTAATATTGAAAATAAATACATCACCAATAATAATACATTATTATCACCAAAAATCATACATTACTAAATGTTAAAACATGTGCATTTTTACGTATCTCACAGGCATAATAATATTTCTTTTATCTGTTTAAAGAAACAGCTGTAATAGTTTTTTGTTTGCTTGATTTTTACTTTATATTCCTTACTTTATACCTACAAGGAAACTCAACTCCAAAAGCAAACAAACAAAAGAAATGTTATTTTTATCTTCATAGAAATGCATTTTAAAATGCCTGATATATTTCATATATGATAATAATTGTAAAAGTAAATGGTGTTATGAATTAACATTTTATTTAACATTAATAGTAACTGCCAGGCAGCCAGTCCTCATGGTGGCCAAAGGAGGTATAGAGATGGCTAGGGAAGAGTGAGTCAGGCACTTGAGTTGGGAAGTCTTGTAGCCTGACTGACTGGCAGTGAGAGTGCTTCTTTATTCATACAGAACTTAATAGGCAAGGATAGATGCATGTTGTTTCAAAACATAGATCATATCATTTTTGTCCCTGGACATGTGTTTTAATTTCCCCTTGATCATAAGTTTAGTCATCATTGATAAACCATGACAGAACAGAGTTATCTTTTTTGCAGTCATTTTCCCTCATCAACCCCACAAGCTAACTTTTAAGAAGCTAGAGGCATATTTTGCCAAAGCATGACACCTTGTTCTCATGATGGTACCTCTTGAAGTGTCCAGGGCACTAGAAAGAAAGAAAATCTCCAAGCCAGCCTGGAGAAGATTGCTTTGTCCAAAGCAGTGTATTGTCAACTTTAGTGGTCAGAGTGCCAATTGTCATTAGGACCCAAAAAAGTCTTCAGGCCAAAGCTGATGCAGTTATTCAATTTCTGGCATAATATATTTATATTTTATATATTTGTAGAATTTAGGCATGTCTAATCTTGGTATTCTTTTGTTCATTGGTCATAGGACACCACAGTGGTCATATATGATCAAATATTGCTAATAAAGGGGGGATTTTAATACTTCACTCTTTTATCCACACCATTCTTTGTCCCTCAGCAGTAGAAAAAGGCTTTCCATTCGCTATGCTTTCAAGTTTTCTACTCAACCAAATCTTGTTTACCTTTTAAACTTCACTATGTTCTGATTATCTTGTTTCTGATTAAGTGCAGGAGCAGATGTTCCAAGAATATGATGGAGTCAGAACCTCATAAGGAAGTCTCTGGGATCTTTATTTGAGCTATAACCTCTAGTGCATAAGGAAGAAATTCAAATAGGCCAGAAAAGGATGAAGGTGAGGGATTATGTGATCAAGACTTTTTTTTGGTTTTTTTGTGTTTTTTTTTTGGGGGGGGAAGCTTAGAAGCTGCACTCCTAGGAAAATGCACAAATGTTTCATAAGAAATTTACCATCATCCTAGTATTCCAAAATTGTACAATATTAATAAGCCCTCAAGCATGCAACACATGGAGATCAGGACCAAAAGTAAAGGAAACCATGTCAGTGATTGCTTCCTATGGATCAGCTCTGCTGGATCTTTGTGAAGCGTCAGTGCTGGCTTTCCTACTTTCACTGTTCCATTAGATATGACTGTGCCAATTAACAATTATATATTGTATTTCTTTACTGTTTAGAAGTATTATAATTATCATTCGAAGTTTGTTCAAATTTTTGGTAAAAAATATAAAATTATGTTTGTCTGATCTACGTTTAGGGGGAGAATTGAAAGCTCAACATCGATGTTATATCTACAACTTTCAGTGATGATGTCAAAATCATATGAAAATATTTGTAAAAGTTAAAATTGCTACTATTCATATATGAGGTTACCCATGGCCCTACCGCCTAAGAAATATTTGCCATTCTTGGACACATTTCATTTCAATTAATACACCTTAGTTACTTAAAAAGTGTATGTTACATTAAAATATTTACTATACATTAGAATATAAAATCTTAAAGAACACAGCTTTCTGTCAATACTTAAGTAAGATTTTTATTACTATTCATTTATATTGAACTTGACATGAAAAATGGTACATGTTTATAATAACTATTCAGACATGAAAGAGGCAGACCCATTTATATCACGGTAGACCCATAAGCAAAATAACACCAATACTCAAGTGACTTTCTTATTGTTTTTCCCTTTTATAAATTATGCTCAGAGCCTGTGGGAATATGCCATCTACACTCAGGATGAACTTATGATCCATTTCAACAGTTAATTCTCTCTGGAAACACATTAAAAGACTTACTGAAAATATGGGTAACATTGCTAGATTATTATTTTTAATTTAGTGAGAAAAATCACATCATTTTGTTTTCCTTCTGTCCTAAGTTGGATTTAACATTTTACTGATTGGAAAATATTGATCATCTTTGATTTCCTAGAAGTGATCTCATTTGTCTCTGATACATGAAAATTATTGTATGATGAATTCAATTTTACATGTCTTACTAAGTATATTTTATTTTATGCTCATTACAATAATTGATCTATAATTTTATTTTTTGCAGTCTTTATTTGGCTTTCATACTAATGTAATTTTGGAATAAACTATAGTAGATAGCAGTAATTCTAGCGGAATGGCCTTGTTTGTTCTGTAACTATCTCCAGTAGCTATAAGGTATGTTAAGGTACCGCTTTAAGGGAATGCCCAATATTAACTTAGAGTGCCAAAAAGCTCCACCCACCTTACAATAGACAAGCTCATCAACAGTAAAGACGTTGGAAGTCTTTTAATATATAATAGGGATGTCCAAATATTTACACTGCAATATGATGCTGTCATCGACAAATGTGTTGAGGCACATTTCTGGTCATCCTTAGATACATATTTTGTATAATGTACAGATTGAAAAATCCTGATAAAACATAAAATATATTTTATATTAGTTTGTTAAAAAAGATTTACGTCAGTAATGATAGATTTATTTATATCCATATTACATTAGGATTTTTATTGATATACTTATTATAATTTTGAGATTATAATAAAAATACATCTTTCTTTCCCATTTCCTCCCTCCAAAATGTCACATATGCCCCTCCTGGCTATTTTTCAAATGAATGTCCTCTGTTTTTATTAATTCCTGTTATAAGCATATATGTATAAGTATGTACATCTATATTCCTACATAAAATGTTTTCAGTCTGCATAATTTTACTTTTACATATTCACTTTTCCTACTTAATGTATTCATTCACATTACCTATACTATACTTATTCATCAGAGTATTTACATTGTTTATGCACATGACAACTTCTGTTTTATTCTCCCTTTTTCTTTCCTTTAAGGTCTTTAATTATTGCATAAAAGATTGAATTATATCTACTAGCAATTCTTTTAAATCTTATTTAAGTTTGGGTTTGGAACTGTTTTCTGATTACAACTAGTGTCTATGAAAAACACACTGTGAATAAATCTACTCATTTCAACTTTAATTTTATTTTACATTTATAACTTCATTTAGCTTTGTTTAGCTACTTAGAATGATATAATTTGATATAGTTTCATTTATAGCTTTCAAATTTATTACAAAGCATCTAATTTTGATATTTACTTACTTTGTCTAGGAATTATTTTGATCTCACATTCTGCTCTGCTCTGTTATTGAAAGAAGCCATGATTTGTAACTATTTTCTCTTATTTTCCTTAGTATTACCCTATTAGCATATCATAGGTAAGCACGCTAGTGATTCACCATGTTTTGTTTTCATCAGCATTTTAGTTATCTTTTTGTTAAAGATAATAACACTAAACATTAAGTCCACTATTTTTAGAAACTCATATACTGCTTCAATCAATTCAAAGTTACCTTTGAGTTATGCTATTAAGAAAGAATATAAGTGCCAGAGGAACTGGATATCTGCTGTGAAATAGTGCCTTCTCTAAATGACGAAGTCTTAAAACAACAAAAATATCTCAAAAAAATATGGTTACTATTGTATCCTGCATAATGACAACGACAACTGACACTCAGCCTGAACATCAAAATCTCACGAGGTCCCACACATAGATCAAAAGCTACAGACAATAAATTAATTAATGTGGAGAGTGGAAGAAACAGTATTGTGTAGTCTCTGGATTCTAATAGTGAATCCAATCCCAAGTGATCAGCTGTAATGCGTGATGGCATGTGCATGCACACACATTCACATATGAGATAAAGTATGCATTTGAGTGGGAGTGGTGGAAAATAAGGGAAGAAAGAGGGAAGAGTATTGGATGCAATTAAAGTAAATATAGTATATATTACTGGTAAATAAAAATATTTTTAAAATAGCAATACATTTTTTAAAAATTTAAACTTACAGACTAATGCTTTGATTAAAGAAAGAAAATGGTGAGCTGGGCAGTAGTGATGAATGAATTTTATCTCAGTACTCAGGAGGCAGATGCAGGTGAATCTCTGTGATTTTGAGTGCAGCCTGGTTTTCAGAATGAGTTCAAGGATAGCCAGGACTAAACAAAGAAAGCCTGTTTGAAAAAAAACACCCCAACTAACCAAATAAACAATAACAACAGGCGAGAATGTAACTAGTGGTATTTTGTTAGTAGAAAGGGATTTGAATATGAGTTGAATATACCATGGGAAGTATGGAAATTACATAGAAGATATTTCTTCTGTAAAGAATGACATTTTTATTCAAGTAATTTATTATGGTCCATGTACTCCAGTTTCATTTTTAATTCATTAATAAGACTGCTAATTTTATAAAGTATTAAGTACTACTTCATGGGTGTTTGCTTTACTGTTTTAAAAGACATCTATGGAATAATCTTCCCATAAATTATATAATTATATATATATATATGTATGTATGTATGTATGAATCATTATCCCCTTACTTATGAATAACATCATTATCAACCACTAGGTACTTATTAGACTGTCCTTATAATCTTTTTCATACATTCTTCTGAAATCTAGCAGAGAATTTGAATCCATAATATAATTAGCAATAGACACTTTTTTAAATCAACAAGTTGAAGAACATTACTAACACTATGAAACAAATTATATTACAAACATTTTATGCAGATTTTGACTTCATGAGAAGAACTATTACTGTTATTTGCACATTATCTGAAAGAAGACCCATATGGAAAGATTTAATAATATTACATACATTTCTGGGGCTTATTTAACTCATCCTCATATCTCCTATGCAATAGTTTTCTCTCATTTTACAGTTTTAAAAACTAGGTGTAGGCCTGTCGGTGGTGGTGCATGCCTTTAATGCCAGCACTCAGGAAGCAGAGGCATGTGGGTCTTTGCAAGTTTGAAGCCTGCATGGGCCTGGTCTACAAAGAGAGACCAGGACAGCCAAGGTTACACAGAGAGACCAGTCTCAAAAAAACAAAAACAAAACCAAAACACCCAAAAATTAAAAAAAACAAAAAACAAAACTATGCGTAATATAATAATTTCCTTCAAAATAAAAGTTTACCTCTTGTATGGAGGCTTAAGATGCAGGATATTCGAAAGGGAAGTGAAACTTTCTTTGCCACAGAGAAGCTCCTAATGCTTAGAAAGTAACAATTCAGAAGCATTAGAAAGCCCATGAAACAGATCAAATGCGTTGGACACCTTTCCTTTAAGCATATTAAAGCAGTAAATAAGACTGTGACATATATTCAGATTTTCCATGCTGTCTCAAAAAAAGGTTCAGACTTGTTAGGCTTAGATTTTTCAAAAACTACTTTATGGTTCTTAAACACTTCAACCTCACTTCTAACCCACTGGCTAGAAGAAAGGGAAAATGAATGTTAATAGGAAAAAGGATTGTGGATCAGTTTAGAAGTAGTTTCTTGGAGCAATTCTCCTCTCCTATGCGTTGTCAGGATACCAGCAGTCCAATCCAATGACAAATAGCAAACAGCAACATGAATCCTTAGAGGTGACATGATCCTGCAGAAACAGGAAAGCTCAGCAGGATTGGATTAAATCAGTGGAAGCTGCCAGAATCAGCTGGAGTACCAAGAAAAGCTCTCTGGAATGTTTCAATCTGTGAAGTGATGACCAGTGAAGATCAGTGAAGACCAAGCAAGACCAGAAAATCCTTACATGGAACAATGCAAAAGCACCATCTAACTGTCTGTTGGGCTCTATTTATATTCTTCCAAAACATCACACACCCTTTCACAT
This sequence comes from Acomys percivali, assembly GCA_907169655.1. Taxonomy (NCBI): domain Eukaryota; kingdom Metazoa; phylum Chordata; class Mammalia; order Rodentia; family Muridae; genus Acomys; species Acomys percivali. The sequence goes on from OU015760.1 coordinate 93,851,581, forward strand.
GTCCGCTTTTAGCAAAACATCAATGCCCTCTCACAATACAGCTTTCAGCAAAACATCATGTGTTCTCTCACAGGACAGCTTTCAGCAAAACATCAATGCCTTCTCATGAGACAGCTTTCAGCAAAACATCATGTGCCCTCTCACAAGACAGTTTCCAGGAAAACATCACATGACACAATGGAGTATTTAAAGAAACCAGAAATTTCCACTTCCCAGACTATCTGAGCTTCCCAGAAAAGTCAGACACCTGTCAAACTGTGGATGAAGTCAAACTAACTAAGCTACCTGGAAAGGAAACAATCCACCTTGTTAGGCTTCCTGCTGGTTATGCAGTGTACTCCATGTTTCCAGCTTTTTGAGCTGGAATTCATGCTGTGGTGGATTTTTGTGACACTATTGTATTGAGTAATTTCAGGTGCTCATAAAAAACTCTTTGCCCATAAATAAATAAATTCATTGGCTCACCAAGGTGGACTAGGGTTGCATTTTTATTGTGTTGTGGTTTCATCTCCATGCCTATAATTAGTAGACACTTATTGATCTCCTCAGGAATAGGGTAAAAGAATATGAGACAAAGAGAATACATTCTAGATGTGTTAACATATATAGCTAGATAGAAATAGAACTTGTGCTTTCAATTTTTTTTAAATTTTTGAGTTCATAATACAATATCATCATTATCCATTCACTTCCCTTTCTCATATATCCCTCCTTGCTCTAATTCAAATTCATGATCTCTTGTTTTGTTAATTGTTGTTATATACATGTATTTACAATATGTTCAGTCTGTACTTTGTTGCTTATATGTATACATTTTGAGGGTTAATTATAAAGGAAAGTTCTCTTTGTAGCAGATAGAAATTATTACAGGATACCACAACCATTCAAAATGCAGAGTTCAGGAATCATTACATAAGAGGGCACAGAAATATTTTAATATCCAGAGGAACAGGTGGTTTCCTGTAATATTATATCTCTTAGGAATGTCAGAAGCTACAACCATGAAGTCTCATAAACCTGCTTACCTAAATGAGAGACAAACAGGGATATCAATAGACAAACTACCATGGAAGACAGAAAGACTGGAAGAGGTCAACACTAGACAAAGAAAAATAGGCAACTAAGGAATGCAACAAGTAGGGAAAATAGTATTCTCAAGAGTGAAACTGGGTATTTTACCCAGACTATATAGTCTATATCGTTCTTTATTTCTTATATTTTTAGAATTTTTATTTATTGTTTTTAATTTTATTTTTTTAATTTATTCATATTACATCTCAATTGTTATCCCCTCCCTTGTATCCTCCCATTCTTCCCTCCCTCCCATTTTCCCCTTACTCCCCTCCCCTATGACTGTTCCTGAGGGGGACTTCCTCCCTCTGTATATGCTCGTAGGGTATCAAGTCTCTTCTCGGTAACCTGCTATCCTTCCTCTGAGTGCCACCAGGTCTCCCCCTCCAGGGGATGTGGTCAAATATGAGGCACCAGAGTACATGAGAAAGTCATATCCCACTCTCCACTCAAGTGTGGAGACTGTCCCGTCCATTGGCTAGATCTGGGTAGGGGTTCAAAGTTTACTGCACGTATTGTCTTTGGCTGGTACCATAATTTGAGCAGGAACCCTGGGCCCAGATCTGCATGTCATAATGTTCTTCTTGTAGGTTTCTAGGACCCACTGGATCCTTCAACTTTGCCATTCTCCCATGCTTCTCTCATCTAGAGTCCCAGAAGGATGTCCTGCCCTCTGTCCCAGTTTCCTGGTAAGTGAAGGCTTTCATGGGACATGCCCCTTGGGCTAGTATGCAGATATAAGTGAGTGTATACCATTTGAGTCTTTCTGCTTCTGGGTTAACTCACTCATTATGATCATATGAATATCCCTCAACTCTTCTCAGATCTAAAAAATAAAAAAGAATACAAAGTTTATATTGTCAACCAATTGAAGATATAATTTTTCAACTTTACATCTCTTAATGCTTTGTGAACCTCCCTAAACATTTAATGAGTAAACATTGGAATATTTTTCACACAGGATTCATATAGAAACTGACTGTCCTCCCTGAAATATGAAACTATTGAATATGAAGAATGTTTCTTTTTTATTTATAACTCTTCTAGTTATAATTTACTGTAACAAAACTGAGGTTGATATAAAGACAGATAAAATTAAGCAGGTTACCAAGAAGAGACTTGATACCCTATGAGCATATACAGGGGGAGGTAATCTCCCTCAGAAACAGTCATAGGGGAGGGGAATAAGGGGAAAATGGGAGGGAGGGAAGAATGGGAGGATACAAGAGATGGGATAACCATTGAGATGTAACAAGAATAAATTAAATAAATAAATAAATAAATAAATAAAAGAAAAAAATTTCTCAAATCAAAAAAAAAAAAAAAGATTCTCTTATATGATGAGCTAAATCTAAAGCCATAGCTTAAAGGAGATAAACAATGTTTTTCAGTGGCATAGATTATTAATGATTATATGATATAAAACAATAAAATGAACATATTAATGTGCTCTTAAGTTAAAGAGAGGGCAAAGAATAAATTTAGGTAACTATAACAGTTAATTTTTTTAAAGAAAATGACTATGTCTGTATTTACCTAAAATAAATACATATGAAATTTTTGCTTGTTTTCTCGCTAAATAAGACCAATAATAAGTTATAACCAACTCCCATTGAAAATAACCCTAGGGCCAAGAAAGCAACCAAAAACCTACCCAATCCCCCTTAAAGGAAATGGGGCATTGTTCTCTTAAGGTTTCTTCTGGCTGATTTGGAACAAATAATTAATACCTTGTCGGGGCCCAAATAAAATTGGGGAAATGGTTCAGCAAGCTAGGAATCACATTTGTGGTCCCCAGTTTCTAAATACTGAGAAATTTCAGGCTGAATTAGTGTCTTGTGTGGCATAGTTTGAAATGCTAGACCAATTAATTGAGTTTGGCAGCTTTCTTTAAGGTGTCCTGGGAGTTGTCCTGTTCTGATGAGGAACAGCAACTGAAGCACTTGGTGATGAAACATGAAGGATACAGGATGTTGGTGTCCAGCATGCTGAGAGGAATGAATCCTGTCAAGTCTGATCCAGTGTCAATGTCCAGTTATTTTGTTCTGAAAACATAACTTCTAACAAGCATTATACGGTCCTAAAATTATAAATGTATAAGGTGTGTGAGTTTTGGGTGACTATTCAGGTAGCAAACTGTCTCTGTCATCTTCTCATTTGGAAAGCTGGTGTACTCACTCAGGTAATCATGTTTATTCCTTCTCAAGCATCCAATGGGGTTGAAGACCATATAGTTCAGTTTTACAATTAAGCTTAGTTGTTTAGAACTTAAGATGTTTTTAGGTTTAGATAGATGTTTTAAGTTGACAGAGATGAGATGTGATAGATATTGATTTAAAAAAGAATTTTAGATGTACCAAGATGGGAAAGATGTTTTCTTTTAGGCTATAAAATACAAATAGCCAAAACACTAAGCATGTAACCTTTACATAATTCTTGATTGTGTCATAGTTCTTCTTGCTATAGGTAGTTTATCGTATATATGTATAATAATATAAATGTATTTGTAAAAAGTAAAAACCGTTTAATAAAAAAGAAAATTATGCATAACTCAGTTGTTGCCTTTATAAGAATCCAAATGATGTTATTCTTTCACAGATAACAAACAGCTAGCAAAAAAAAAATCAGTTCCTACAATTTGAGTTCCCCTTCCTAGGTTCAGTGCATTCTGGATGTACTCAAATAAAGATAACTCTTTTGTTTGAATTTCTCAAAACTTGTTATGTTAGCTTAAATGTATAGATATCTTGTTTATTCGACTTAATATATATCCAATTGTATTGCTGAATGGAGATTTTACAACCATGATATTAATGAATCTAAATTAGTGACCTTAAAATAAACATTTCAAGGTGATAATTTGCATGTGAAAGTTGGTGTCTTTTCTATCTGATGGCATTATAGATAAATAGTTAAAAGTAATTCTAACAATTTTCTTGCTACAAAATTGTAGAATCAGTAAAACACCTCAGTGTTAATTAACACAATTTAAGTGGCATACCAAACTGAAGCACAGATAAAAGGATTCAATTCTGATCATTTCAAACTCTATTTCCTGATATAAGGCCACTATAATATATAGGTCTTTATTAAATTTCCAATGACTTCAGCAAAACTTAGAGGGTTGGGATGCCAAAAGCCAATTCTATGGCATAAGCAGAGAATTATCTGCATATATTCTCATTATTTTCTTTAGAGTAATTCTGGAAAATCATCCAAGTTTGCAGCAACCAAGCGAATACAAAAGAAATCAGAATCTCCTTAAGAAAACATGAAAAAAATTACTTCTCCAATTGTATCTTATGTTTCTCAACTTGACAGTGTCCTTTCAGAATTTTGTGTTCTTCCCAATCAGCCATATGAAGTATTGAAAGCATGCTTACCACACATATATAGTTTTGCAAAACCTAAGATATTTTTGTTCTGGTAGTTTTTGAACTGTAAGCAAATATCTGTGGAATCACCAGCACAAAACTCTTTAATGGAAATATAGTCTTTGTAGAAACAGTTAACAGAAAATACAACCTTAAAAAAATAGTTGCTGGTACGGGAGTTTAGTAACACCCTTTTAGAATCATTTCCTCCACAGTTACACATAAATGAATATCTATTTGCATTAAAAAATAGATTCAGGCTATGAGATTCAAGTGCCTTTTTGAAATATAAAACAATGGAAAGATTAATTGAAGGTGGTAATGGGGGAAATCCCATAAATATCCACTCCTTTTATAGCAAGAAGGTCAGCATGGAAAAACATACTTGGGGAAGAGAGATAGAATTGAAACCACATAATAGACTTGTTTCATTATTCTAGGCCTAGTCAAATGAAAACCAGTGCTTAACAAAGCCCTAAAGCCCATACAGCCAATGACATAACTGGTAATTGGCCAAGTCTGGAGCCATGAATGGTAAAGACCTAGACTCCTAATCAGATGTAGCACACAAGCAGCATAGACTCCTTGTGGCTCCCATAATTTGGGGGAGTAGGTGCTTCCTCTGATATGCACATTTGTGTCCACTCATTGATAACTTCCTGCTGGCAGGGCAGCCTTGCCAGGGCACAGAGGAAGAGTTTCAAGCAGTTCAGATGATACTTGATAGGCTAGGGTTAGAAGATAGGGAAGGAGGGCTCCTCTTTTCTAAGGACTAGGGGAATTTGGGAAGGGGGATGAGGAAGTATGGAACCTGGAAGAGATGAGTGAGGGGGATTACAATCAGGATGAAAAATGAATAAATTAAAAGTTAAAAAAAAGAACAATAAAAAGAACAAAATTCACTGGCCCTATTCCTTCTATATTTAATAAGCTATCTTTGCTACATGGCAAAAACAAAAACAGTGGATATGCTGAGGCTAGAGAAAACATAAAAAAAAAATCCTATAGTATTCAAGTCTCTTCCTTTATTCACTTGTTTGTGACAGTCACTACAACCTTAATTTTAAATGTGTTTAAAAATGATACATGAGCTCAGAAAGTTTGAAAGATTTAGAATTTTTAAACAACAAATGAAAAAGGAAAATAAACAAAAATATCACCTTGTCTCATAATGTGATTTCAAATGTGTATATCTACCTTTGAAATATTGATATTGAAAGGTAGTCCAAAATTATACTGCAGGAGTTATAACATTCATTCCAGTTTGAATGAAATGATAACCCAATCTATAATGTTTTCAAAGAACTTTTAAATCAACACCTTCAACCTCATTTTATTTTTAAATAAGCAATTCCAATTCTATGTGGTTTACCAAGTAACTTGCAAGTTTATTTTTAATAATGTTTCTCTTAATACCTTTCAATAATCTACTTTGCTCATGGAGATATATGTTCCAAAGGAATAGTAAAGTGGGATGAATGTTCTGACATGTACTAAAGAGAAAAAAACCTTGTCAATAATAGTGACCCTGATATATAAGATATGTTTGTTCTCAACGTAGAAAATTCAGATATATACACATTTTTTTCTTGTAAACTTTGAGTTTACAAGCATTTTTAATTTACTTATTGTAACTGTTTAATTTAGTTTTTCATAGCCAGGAAACAAAAAAGAAGAAGGTGGGAGGAGGAGAACACTAGGAGGAAAGAGAGAGAGAGAGAGAGAGAGAGAGAGAGAGAGAGAGAGAGAGAGA